>SRHC01001237.1:157502-237513 GCA_004794325.1 Pomacea maculata
GGGGGGGGGGGGAGTATCATCTGGCAGAGAGCTTTACTCAGCCATATTGCAAAAACTCTTTCCAGCTATTGTATGAAAATGTGGGGCATAAAATCATTCTCATGCTGTCCTTTAAGTAATCCGTCAATTAATTTGGACAATAAGTTTAGGCAATTAATTGAGTTAATTATTTTTTAATGACACAATGAATCGTCACCTACTACTATTACTGCCACTCTTACAGTAACAAAGTCCATCACACAGTGCAACACACGCTTCAGTGCCAGTAAATAAAGAAATATTTTAAGGTTCTTCTTTTTCCCATGACTATGTATAATGCCTTCGGGCGAGATATATCAAACGTTTTCATATAAGAAACATGGGGAGACTACTTGATCGAAATGAAAGAATCAGTGTGCTCCCACCTCCCAACCCCCAACTTTAAATTGTCTTTTCTTCTAATCACTGCAAGCTGACAGTCGTCGGCCCCCAACGATCATCCTCCAGTCGGTGCGCTGGTCAACGGCGTCTCAAGCGCGTGACACGTTTTACTTAATTAATTAATGCCCCGGTGATTGCCTGCCGACATCTTGCGGCGACAGACGTAACAGCGCGAGCGTCAGACGTATGAATGTGATGAGCGTCAGGTTGTTGACTATTGACACAGCTGTGGTGTGGTCTGTGTGGCCATGCCCGCTCCATCTGAGCCCATACATAATGACATACACATCGAAAGCAACTCAGCAGCAAGATGGCGCACGTCCCAAAAGTCAGCTGCAGTCTTGCAGGACGTCCAGGTGAAAACATTTCACACACACTTTTGCTGTCTTTCCATAGTTTTTATTTTCCCGTGTTTCTCTTTTTTTTTTTCAGGTCGTTCTGTTGTCTCCCATTTCTTCCCAAGGCACCGCAAAGGATGAGAATGCCGGAATCGATGTATAAATGTCTCGGTGGCAGGTTCAATGAGACTAGGTTACTTAGACATTTCTTTCTTGCCTATATACAACACGACTGTACCAGTATACAAAGGTGTGTACAGCTGTAGACTTTTTACTTTTTTTTTTTCAAAGGGCAGGTGTGTGCGGCGTGAGCAAAGGGTGGAGGGGTACCTTCGATAGTCATGGCAGCAGACATGAACCGTCCACCCATCCTCTCAGCATCCCTCGTTAGATAAGAAGAACACATCAGTCGGCGCTCGACTACCTCGCCTTGTGTTTCGCGGAATTAGCAGTAGCACTTCCGCTCGTCATCCGGGTGTTTCACGCGCATGTTTACAATCATTGCACCAGCGGCAGCTTTCCGAGTGACTGTTTCGAGTGTATCTGTAAGTACGGGCTGCGACTGAAGCAAAAGGCTGAGCGCCGCCTGGAGGGTAATCCTCCACAAACACAGCTGAAAGCCGGGTGGGTGACGTATCCGCAACAAAGGGCTTTGGCCTGAGTGCGCCGCTACAGCCTACCTTGATCCCCGTCTGGATCCTAATATATCACAGACTTCCAAAGTTGTGGTATGAGCGGCAGACTCGTGCACCTTTTGTTACCAGATACCTTTGCCTCGGGGCGACAACACTGACCTCTGGTGTAAGTTAGCGTTCTTGAGCTTTTGAACTCCTTCCGCGTGGTCGCTTTTCTGACAGAAGTCTCCATGGAGATGACCTTTCGAGTGTCCAGTGTGTGACATAGGATGAAGAGGAAGACGTTTTCCTCGCCAATCGCCTCTTCTTTCTCTAGTTTTTGAGTGAACTGGTTTTTTCTTTTTTATTTTATTACTATTATTGTTTTGATTTTTTTGTTTGTTTGTTTGTTTGTTTTGGTTTTTTTTTTTTTTTACTTTCACGGGTAGGCTTTTTATAATGTCTCTAGAATTCTCTCTACTGTGAAATTTCAAGGCGTGGGCCATCTCTGTAAACTACCTTTTAGGTTTATGTTTGTAATAGTTAAAACCCATCTGAAGTCACTAAAACAGAACGATTCTTTTTTTTTTCTATCCTGCTGTCTTCATGTAAATCGTTTCTCCCCCGGAGCTGGAAGAAGTGTAGAACAAAGAGGACGGAGAAGAGGTAGTGGTTCTCATGATAAATATTTTACACTTCCAAAAGAGAAGCTCAGGTATTGAGCAATATTTTCTTCATTCAGCATTTTATCAAGCTGTCATAAAATCATGACGGCATGATTTACCGGCCTTGTCTAGACATCGATGATGGATTTGTGGTGGATCGCTTGGAGCCAGCCTGCCTGTCTGTGATAAATAGGTTTCTACTCGGATTCGCTGTTATTCTTTATAAAGTGAGGAAATAGGGAAAACTTTCGCTCTCCTTATCGCGAAATTCCTGTTATTGGAACCGCAGAAGGCTGCTATCCTCGTTTTATTTTGCAGGCCACCCTCCCAGTAATCACTAGTCCGAGTGGCAAGAGAAGATGACAGTTTGGTGCCATCCACCACCACCATCGCCCTCCTACACTCACCGACTGATTCCACGCCGAGGGTTTCGAATCGTCTTCGACTGACGCCCATCGTGTTCTCTTTGTTTGTCTGTAACTTTTTGGTAGTCAGGGAGGAAAACGAAGTGTAGGTAACTCAGTTATTTTCGTGGCCACCCAGTTTCTGTGTGTGTGTGAGAGAGAGAGAGCGTGCATGCAAGTGTAAATTTTAATTCCTTTTCCATACTGAGGAGGAAATTATACTGAGGAACATTAATTTTCTGATTGACAAAATAAAAGCCTTCAGCGGGGTTAGAAACAAATGTCACGTGACACTAGGGTCACATTACCGGCGACTTTAAAAAGTATTTTGAACGAGCAGGCGCTTCAGAGATCGGCCACAGACCAGATTTTGAATAATTTTTCAGCAAGAGAACTGGGAATATATCGAGGGCGCTTAAAGTTTCTCTCAATTTTGTGTCAAGTTTTGTCGTCTGACCATATACTACAAGATGCGGCTCACCGCAACACATGGCACCAACGGACAACGAGGTGTTAAAATCCAGAGAAGAGTATACTTTATTCTCTGGATAATGTGCATACCACCCTCGTGACCCTGGCACATCAGCAAACTGAAAAGACATTACAATAAAGACAATATACTTTTTCAAAATTAAAAACTTTCGGTCAAAACGACATCCTGCAAACAGAAGAAAGCAAGGATAGAAGACTTTCTTCAGCCTGAACAACAAAGCCAGAACAAAACTATTGCCTTCAACTTGAAGAATGTTAGGACGAAATTACTTTCTTCCTTTGACAGCAAATGAAGGTTACAAACGTTTTTGTCACTGATCTATAAGGCAGTAGACTACAACGGCTAGAAAAACCCAACATCTATCTTCCAACCAATCTGATACCGTGAAAGTTTAATCCAAGATCCAAAACTGTATTAAGAAGTGAATTCTAGTAGGTAATGAAGTCTCTCTCTCTCTTTCTTTCCCCATCCCCGAGCCTCTCTCTCAACATGACATAGTATGCTCGAGTTACATGATTAATGAGATTGGGATCACGGCTCAGACTGTGGAGGAAAGGGTGGGCCCAGGACAGCCAGGTCTGCTAGTCACGTGATTATGAGAACTTTGGAGGTAAGTCAGCGGCGGGCTCCGCAATTAGCTCAGCGACTGCAGCAACAGAAGCTGCTGCCAGACCTGCGAGCCACGGCGCTAGGGGGCGCGTGCGTCACGACAGGTTTATGCCGCACCTGCTGCATGCTGCAGCACAGAACAACCGCTGGTCTCACAGTTATAGGTCTGGCCCTGACGACCAAGTGTCCGGGAGTAGCTGACCTGAATATGAATGCTGCAACCACCGTTAGATTTTTTTTTTTTTTTTGCGTTTGTTTGTTTGTTGTTGTTGGTTTTTTTTTGTGTTTGTTTGTTTTGTTTTTCTTTTTTGTTTTTGTTTTTTCGTTTTGGTTGGTTTTTTTTTTTTTTTTTTTTTGCTTTTTGTGGGCTTTTTTTAACAGTGGCATGACTGTTACCACTTTTAGCACCTTCTTTACGATGATATGACGGTAGATAAAGCGACACAATTATATAAGTACAGTTCCCAGTGGTTCTGGTACTAATATGTAAGTCTATTTATTGTCTAATCCAATTAACTTTACAAATATTCGACGATTTTAACGCTGCATGAAGACTTGGTTGGGAGACAGGGAGAGGATGGATGATAGAAATTGTGGATGTGGGATGGGTGGATTGGTAGGAGAGGGCTGTATTGCTGGATGTAGCAGCTTGTTATCTATTGTCCCTGTTCTATATTGTGGTGTTAATTGTATTCAGCATTGAAACATAGCACCTCAAGAACACACCCTTTATCGATCAGCAACCAGTTGTTTGGAAAACTGTTATATCTGTTTCTGGTGCTGAGGAAGTCAAAGAGAAACAGCGCAGTGCAAGTCCACACACACCACTCCCTATATCCTCCCGTTCTCCCCCTTCCACTCCTCCTCACTCGGGACATCACAGTCTAGGTGTGTGTTCTACTTCTACCAGTAACTCGCCTCCTGACATATCTCGGTCAAAACCAGGTTTTCTTATTGGTTAGTTTGGCGGGAAAGTGCTTTTACCTCGAGGTGATTTCGCACTATTGAATAGAGGGGAAAGCGACACTGTAGTACCCGAAAAAAACAAACAAACAAAAAAAAAAACCACCTTCAACAGGTGTTACAAATACCCGGGACGAGATCTGAACCTAAACTTCCTTTTTGCAGTGGGGACAAACGAGTGTTTTAACCGCTACTCTACCGCCCACCCCTAATGGTTTTCTTGTATGTGCATAGTCTCCAACTATCCTACCTGTTCAGTGGTCCTACTCTGGTGACATTGTATGACAATATAACTAAATTTGATACATCTAACGCAAATATTATTCACACAGCTTCTCTTACACTAAATTCATCAGCGCATATTTTGAATAATTATCAATCGATCGAGCAAATAACAATTCGTCACGTGAAAAGGTCGTACGGATGTAAAAGCGAAAGGTTAAAATAGTTTCAGCCACCAAAGCTGTTCAGGGTGGTCTGGGAAGTAAGTGTCCACATCGAGGTATCAGGTGCTGGCGGGTGGGAGAAAAAAAAACCCACAACAAAATACAGAGTAGTTGGTTTGGTCCGAAGTTTGATCCTGATTACCCAGAGACCAGAACAAGTTGTGAAAGCGGCGGTTATCGCATACACACTGTTCCTGGCACAACAGGCATGCCAATATTAACCCTGTCTATGCTACGGTGAGCTGGGATTAGGTTATCAAATTTACAGTCAAAGTTCACCAGACACAAACATTGATAAAGCATCGTGTAACTGTAAAAAAAAAAAACAAAAAAAAACTTTTTCTCTCTTTCTCTCTCTCTCTTCGGCACAACGATCAGGCTTTGTTCGATATTTGGCTAAACTGTTCTGTCAAACAGATATCTGGAAGACTGACGTGGAAAGTTCAGAGGAAATCCAAATCCGACTGTATCACCCGGGTTTTATGGGGATCACAGTTGCCACACGGGAGAGATCACGTGGACACGCAGGACGTAATGTGTCCATAAACAACAGTGACAACAAAAGAAATCGATTTAATAACATTTGGAAATACATGGGTGGATTATACTAGTGATAAATATAATAGGCTTAACAGCCTGCGTTTATTTTATGCTGATGACTATTGTAACATCATACGATAGACTTGTAGTTGTTATGTTGTAATTCATTGCAATAAAATCGATATTCTTTGGGACACCCTGATCTCCTAAAACCTATTACTTTCGATGTTTCTGCTCGGATATTTTTTATGTAGGAAGCTATCATTAGAAAGAACATATTTTGCCCGTGAAATCCCACAATAACAGGAAATGTTAATAAATACCATGTATTATGACCGGGATGTATGACAGCAATGAGAGAAGACAGCAGACAGGGCAGCCGCCATCACACATCCAGTGACCCACACATGACCCTCACATGACCCGTAGATGGCGACGATAGTTTAGACAGCATTAACATTTTATGATGATACACATTATCAAAAAGCCGATAACTGTCTCAATAAATCAAACTTTGGGATGACGTGCAGAGATACAAAATCGCGCGCGCACGCACGCACTCACGCACGCGCACACACCCAGAGGTGATGCGTGGTTTCTCAAGAGAGAGATGTCTAAAATTTCTTGCTTGTCAGTTCTTTCTCTCATTGACGGCAGTGCTATCGATCTGGTTTGACTAGTTACACCTAGTGTGTATTGATTTCTTTATTTTTTTTTTATTTCCGGTATCTGTATACACAATTCTGTTAAAGTTGCAGTAAAACAAACTTTTTAAACAAAGGTTTAAATAGCAGTATCTATCTAGCTTTCTACCTATATATATATATCTTGCTATCGGTGATTAAAAAACTCTATGTGTGGATTAATACTTGTCAGGGTGACACCACTACAAAGGTTTTATAGGTCAGGATGTGAATATGAGGGGTTAATAAGTGTGTGTCTGACAAATTGTTAACAACATCAAACTGCAATAAAAATTATAAAACAATTAGGACAGAAACTTTTAAGAAACTGAGGAGTTGTTTACTGAAGCCAATGAGTGGTAAATTCAAATGTTGAGAAAAATGTAGATATTGACAAAATTGTAAGCATATTTACATATAGTGGGAAATAATTTACGATTACAGTTACAAGGAGCCCTGAGAGGTCATCTGTCCCGGGGTCCGTGCTGGCTCTCTGCGGCCTTGCCTGCTGGCATCGGCGGAACTTTCTAGTTCACAGTGTACAGTGAACAGTCACACAGCTCCATGAACAGACAACACCTGTAGACAGAGAATGTCCACTTGATGACACTGTAGCAGAATCTACGGGAAGCTCGTGAAGACGCCAGACCCTGTCCTCACTATCTGCACCATCTTGATAAGAGGACATCAGTCGAGGAGCAACGCCCAGGAGCGAGAGATAAGGGGTTAAGCAGGTGGGCCTCTTCCCGTGACAGTTCCCACTAGCTACCTGTACTTGTAAGTGTCCGGGACGGGACGAACGGTGAAAAAAAAAAAATTGGATGGGCCCAGGGGGGCCAGACCAGTCGTGACAAAGCACCAGAAAAGACTCGAACCCGGACCGTTGGAGATGAGCTACTGAGAAAATATTCTCGCCTTTGCCGAGCGTTTCGACTTCAGAGGGCGCTAATCAACATACGGTGTGTGTCTCGGCCCCTAGGGGGCAGTCACCGGCATCCACACTGTAGCTGTCGGGGTGTAGGAGGAGGACAAGACCAAGAGGATGACGGGAGTTTGTTGGAAAACCTTCCTGGCTTGTCTCTCGTGTGAGAAAGGAGCGTACAGTGACAGGCTGAGATGCAGTTAGCAAAAATATCTGTTGACATGGACTTCACAAACACAAATACACGCTCACACTCGCAAAAACACATACGCACACAGACTACAGGTGTGAATGTGTGGGTGGAGCCTTCGATTCGTAAATATCTTAAAACAAACAACTCAGGTATACTGTATAATTGTGTGTTCTAATATATTTGTTTTAGGCTAGTTAGTGTGGGCTTTATTTCTTGTTTAAAATATGTCATCAGTGTTTTCTTTTTTAATTGAAATATATAAATGAATAATAAAGTGAAGTGGTAGGTGAGAGAGATAGACACAGCGCACTTCCAGCAAACGTTCGGCTGGGGAATTTTTTGTTGTTGTAATTTTTTCTTTGGGTCTTTTGTTGTTCTTTTCGGAGCTGTTTGATTCCGCTAGGCCTGTTATTCATTAGCAGGGGATTATTTTCTGGAATAGTTTGTGCTCGCAACCAATCCCTCACCCTTCAACAATTTTGAAGGAGTTGTGACATCGTCACACATCACTGGTCATGCGGGGCGGAGAGGGTAAACATACTCAGACTGACACAGCAGGCGGAAATAGCAGACGACACCCACCGTACATGCCTATCCTACACGTGTGTGTGTCGCTCGCCGACTGTTGTATGATGAGGGACAAACATCACACAGGATAGTGTAGTGGGTGTGCGAGTTATTAGAGTAAAATGTAGCGGCCAGGGAAAAAGATAAAAAAAACAAAAAAAAAAAAAAAAAAAATTCATACAGAAATGCGAACGCAGAAAAAAGAGAGACCAGGGGAGGAGAAAGAAAGTGAAAATACACATTTTAAAGATTTTAGTTATCATTGTAACAGAACTGTTTAGACAGAAAATTATTTTGAGACCTGCATACCGACAAAACTGTTTTCTGATCTGTCGCCACTTGGAGGAAGAAAATTTCTGACAACAAATAAATGTTCACATAAAACATTCTTAAATCACAGCACAGCATTGAGCGACTGAATTTCAAACAAATATTTTCAAGCTTTATTATTGTCTTTGTATACATTTCACTCCACTGTGTCCTATGTTAGATGAAAAAACGAGACCTGAGAAGAGATGACAGAGATAGTTTACTGGTATAGAGATGACAGAGATAGTTCACTGGTATAGAGATGACAGAGATAGTTTATTGGTATAGAGATGACAGAGATAGTTCACTGGTATAGAGATGACAGAGATAGTTTATGTGTGAAGAGATGACAAAGTTTACTTATACAGAGATAATGACAAGTGATACTTTACTAATTTCCCCCAGGTAAGGGAGTTCAACACACTCTAACATTGATAAATATATTGAAGACTTACAGTATATACTAATCTGTAAATTTTATACAATGTACAGTTATTTTATTTTAATGCTAAAGAAAGTGTATGCTAACTTTGTCTATAAGACTAATAGCTGACAAGTTGCAGTCATTCACAATTAAATGCGATATTCTATATATCACACACAAACAATCTATCTCTCCCCCTCTCTCTACTGTCCCAAATGATTTTTAATCTTTTTTCACCCTTAACTGTAGTGTAACCTGATAGGTAAATATATAATTTCCTTTTATGCTCTTCTTAACAAAATGTACTGTATTTTTTAGCACTTTAAAGATATCAGAAAAACAGCAAATTAAAAAACCTAAGTTAGCTAACAAGACTTTTTTTTTTTTTGGAAGGGTGTGGTATTACTTGAGCACTGAAAATTAATTGTCGAATGTGTCGCTGTTGCTTCTTTATGTAAACAGCCGGCTGATAAGTTTACTTGTAGGCAATAAAATGTCTCAATTTAACTATACTTGGATTTAAGAGGAGACACCAAAAAGCTAGAATAACATATTTTACATTTTATTACAAACACTCTTGACATCACAAAAGAAAACTGTTCTACTCCTGCCATTACTGAAATCCGGTGTTTTTAATTTTCTTGCTAACCGATTGTTGTGGTGATGTCTATCGTAGGTTTAACTCTGACCACTTCATTCGATACTGTTGAATAACATAAATAATATTTTTATGTCTGTACATGTTAAAAAGCAGACTGGTCAAACTAACATTCACTGTCGTCTGCCTGCTACACAAAATGGCCGCTGGTGGCTCGCAGATCACGTGACTCCTTTGTCAGGAAAAACCCTCGTTTAGCTAATTTTTCGGTAAATCGCGAAGATGTACAAGATGGAGTATAGCTAAAAAGAAAGAATTTAAATCATCGTAACTATTCGTATTGCAAAATAATGTAAAGCAATTGTTAGTAAACATCACTGGTAGTTTAGTTACACACAATTAAATTAATGTAATCATGGTTTGAAGGAGTGAAGGGTTTGCTCGCCCGTTAGATGTCGGCACATCCCACAGATGAAAGCAATTATTATGAAGTTTACTTGTCAGAAATGATTTGTCAGAAATGATTTGTGATTCACGTCTGTGGTCAATTATCTTCGTCTTCACAACTTCCTCTTCTCTGAATAATCTATTGGTATGATGGAATTTTTCACATGTGTTCTTTTTTGGGTTCAAATAATAAAATTTTGCTAAACGGTGTTCTTAAACCTTACAGTAAATAGAATTTCTGCTTCTTTAATTTGTTTATCCCCAAACTTTTCTGGCGAGAATATAAATTGCAGAAATACATATTTACAAATGTATTCAATAATTTAATGACAGATCGAAAAAAATACGCTCATTATTTCATCACATAAATCAATAACTATACATACCCATAAATATATGTTGGTGTGAATAAATTATTATGTAAATAAACGAAGATAATAACACCTCCGTCTGATGTGTATTTCAGGCAGGCAGAGTCTGCTCAGTACATAAGATGAGAGGAAAGGAAATTCAAAGGATGAATGACCTGCCGTGAGAGAAATTTCGAGAAGAATAATTGTAGAATTTCCAGACACAATAAATGGTTTAGTCTGTAAGCAATGTGTCGACTCCATTTTGCACACCAGCAAAGCTCGTCGCACATTTAGCAGGATAATTACACAATAACTGCACAATAATTCAGTCCTCAAATATTTCTTCACCAAAACATGTGATGGAAGTGAGGATATAATATGTGTTAATATTCAATCATCCCACTTTGAACATAATTTTCTAGAATATATTTATCACTGAGGAATATTCTTTCACAGCTGTCGCCGAGCTTTTCGTGAATTGTGACAGTGGGAATGGCCGTTGTATCACACAATCAGGTGACTAGTGACGATGACAGTTCTGTCAGACATGTGAAGGATGATGATGGCAATCCTGACAATCTGGTGGGTGTTGCTGGTGATAGGAGGTAGAAGAAACCTTTGTTTCCGGACGAAATTCGCGTCAAGCTTGTAGAGAGACGATTAGGGTCGAGACCGATATTTTTCTTTGTCTCTTGTCAGACACGTAGAAAAATGGACCTCTCACCCTGACCCTCAGGGGTGAACAAAGGATAGTGCCAGGTATCTGAGCTATCGTCTCAACCCTCGCGTTGTCGCAGGTAAACGCGATAATGGTTGACAGTTAACTCGTTACCTGTAGGTATCTTATCGACGTGTCGGTAAGCAGGAGGCCAGTGACCAGCGGCGTCCACACAGCGAATTGTTTCTCTTGTCACGTGTCACGCGGGCGCCAGCCATGACGTCATCTACGTCCTCGGTGATCTTAGCTTGGAGAAGCAAAAAGTGGTCGAGTTGAGTGAGAAATGAATGGCGATAGTTGGGAAATGGGGAGGAACACTGCTTCTCACCCTTGGGGCAATTCTCGCCAGTTCAAAGTTGAATGTTGACGTGGCCTTGTCTTGCCTCGTTCTGAACACACATACATACACACGCGCACACATATACACACACACACGAACAAACATACACATATGCGCGCGCGAGCAAACGAAGCAAGTCAATAACCGGGCAAAAAGATGGCTTTGAAGGGCCGCCTTGTGCGTAATACCCATGCGCTAGCGCGGCTGCCGGTCCCGGTCCGCGGTGAAACAGTGGTATAAATCATCCCGGCCAGCCCACAGTGCTTGTCATGGTAATTTATCCGGGGGCTCCCAGCGTCCAGCCTCGGGTTCCTCGGTCCTTTTTCTGTCGCCGCTCATTGCCCACCGTTTCTTCCTCCCCACCCTCCCACTTCATCTACCCCACCTACCTTATTACACAGCCTGCATGAGGGCAGCGTGCGCAGTAGCAGAAGGTAAGCCCTGTATGTTTCTCACCACACATATTTTCCTCCCACCGCCGAGAGGAAGCAGACGGGTTTTCAGTTTCAAACCCCCACACCTTGATCAAGGTCCCACGTTGCGAAGGCTGGGAGGTTGCGGAGGATAGTTCCGACTGCAACTGCTGCTGACACCGATCGGGCCTTACGTTTAATCGTTTGCACCAAAGCCCGAGGCTTGGTCGAGAGATTATTAATTGCAGGAGAGGGGGAGGACGGCGACAGGTAAAACTAGCGAGACGGCCTACCTCCACGAGCTTCGCGGAGCAGGATTTCTCTAGAGGCCGTAAGCCAAAAGGGGGAGGAGCGAGCGAGCGAGCTGCAGGGAGGAAAAAGAGCGAAGGTGTTGGAAAGGAAGGGGAGGCCTATCTTAGGTAGACTTGAGGCAATGCTAGGAACCCAAAGAATAAAAGTAATAGAAGAGAACGTGCATCTCCCCCCCCCCTCAACTCCCACACTCACCACACCTAGGCCCTGTAGCGCCCTCTTTTGTGGGCCGTCGGTGAAGGGAGGGAAGACAGAGAGGTTTGACTGGGAGGGTAAAGGGAGAGGGGGTAGGAGAGGCAAGCAAGCCATCCTCCTCGGCAATCAAACCAACGGCGGTTCAACTCAACGCCAGCCGAAGGTGGGGGCGGGGGAGGATGGAGGTTGGGGGGAAAAGCGAACCACGCGCTCTGCGGCAGACTCGCGCGCTCGACTGAAAGAAAACGCCTGCCAGAGGGTGCGACAGTTGCAGTTAGCTCATGTCGCTTGTGGCGCAGCAGTCGTGAGAGACCCAGGCTGGGACTGAGCGTGCTTGCTGAGGAGGCCGACCAGCTTTTTTTCTTCTCTCGTCCGCTCACAGGGCGGCGAGCGTCCGTGCCGAGTGGAGTACCCGTTAAACGCACGTGCACCGATCATAATAATTAAAAAAAAAAGCTATGGTCGAATTTTCTACAAGAAGCTTGTTCTTCAGGATTGTTTGTACTTTTATCTACGGAGTTTGCCCAAGGGATATGCGTGTTGTTCATCTGTAAAAAAAAAATTACCTTTGTTCCACCTTTCATCATCAGTGCAAACGCTTTCTTGTGTGTGGACTGAACAGTCCCATCAAGTTTAATTGAGTGAAAAACCGGACAATCTTATTCTGGGGCTGTTATCCATTTTTCTTCTTCTGGCGTTTTGTTTCTCTGCCAACTTTTGAGAGAGAAAGAGAGAGAAGAGGGGAAAAGTAAAACTCGACTCGGATTTAATCTTCACGGTGAAAGGGGGATTACAGTTCAGAAAATCAGTGCACGAATTGGGCGCAACAATTTCTGTGTCAGAGGCAACCCAACAATCGGCGTTATTTATTACGCGCGACGGACCGACTCGTCCCGTCTCGCGGATCACCCGCCAGCCCGTGTTAAATATTCATGATCAGCTTGTGAAGAGGGAGGCATCTGCGCATGTGCGCGCCGAGTACAGTGGCAGAAAGTAAAATCATGGCGACACGAGGGGCGCATGCAAGCGTATGCGCTCCCGCTATACTGGGATTTTTACTTCTACATTCTGTGGCACTGGTGAATTCGAGAGAAGGTGAGTACACGCAGCTTTCTCCTTCATTTTTCTTCTCGTGCATTGCCTGCCGCCCCGTCAGTTAACGCACGCGATTTGCAAACGGTCCAGAGCAGTTTTGCACGGGGCTGCGCCACTGACGAAAAGTGGTCGTCTGCTACTGTGGACGGCTACGCAAGCGAACCAATAACAAACCCACACGCGAGCTTTTGGTAGGGAAAGAAAGGGGGATAGGCAATGAGTTTCGCAGAGATTTGGAAAGAGGGGAGTTGCTGAAGAGGATGGGGAATGCCAAGTGTTTCTGGTGTGAGTCTGTTGTTGATGATACCCTCTTGAAACCGGGACTCGTGTGTTTCTCCATTTGTTGACAGAAGTTCGGCGAAGCAAGAGCATGTTTCTTGATGGTGAAAGAAAGTTTTATTAGGTGTCGGTTTGGGGCTGATTCTTTTAGTAAACATTCGTTTCCTTCGCGCGAGGTTTGATTTTAGGAAATACAGACATGAGTGTCAAAAATAAATTTGAGTTAACTGTTGAATCGTCGGCATTTTTGTTGTGGGGTAGGAGGCACCACCTGTGTTGGACCTACCAGACCTTCGATTATTTTCTTGGTCTTCAAGAGTCAGTGACGAATACAAGTATTTTGAGATACCATTTGCGAGTTATTGCCATGATTGTGACGAATTTTGTATAATTTTCATTTTACACGACTCGAAGTAAGGCTTCATCATCATCATCTACAAGCCTTTCTTCAGGCCACGACTACGTAAGCATACACAATAGGTCGCAGTGAAAGGTTCGTGTAAACAAAATATGTTACAGCAGACGATGGTTTAACGAGAAAACAATCACTGCTGCTGGTACTGAGTTGATTAACAGTGGTAGCGTCAACGCCTTCTGATTTTTCAGGGGCCAGTGACTCAGGCATTATCAAATTAACAGCGGTGCTACACCCGTAGAGAGGGGGAAGGAAAACCTAAAATACAATTTAAATGATTTTAATCAAGCTAGTTATTACTGTAGGGTGTTGGATGTCGACAAGCGGTTCGTATGCTGGGAAGAAAGAATAGGCCAGGGACAGAGAAAGCTAATCAGAGAAAAGAGAGAGGCACGCGGATGCCAATAACTTTGTTAGGAAACTAATTGGCCATTTGCTCTAGGTCTGTTAAAAACTAGAGTGCCGCAGCCCTCGTCAACCCTCGGCTTTGTGAAAGCCTGATGGAGGTAGTGTTGCTGGCTGGAGCCAGCAGAGCTCGAGCTGCAACTGAAACACTGCGCTTCCTGGAAGAAAACAAATTAGGTGAATTTATTGACGTGGTAGTTTTGCAGTGAAGGTTTAATGGGATGCAACCAGGGGATTACGCAATTTACATGCGCTGCCGTATTTCTTACGAGAGCGGAGATCGGGAATGCCTGCATGTGCTGCGGTGCACGCTTTTTTGTGTACGAGTAATTAATATTGTCAGTCGCAGTTTTGTTACTTCACAGACGGCAGGAAGTACAGCAAACGGCTTTCTCAATGATGGGCACGTTTGACTGAACTGTTTGCCTGTCTGACCTGGAACATGAGATAAATTACTGCAAGAGTTCGTAAAAATTTGCGGACAAAAGAAAAGACTAGAATCTATTCCAGCTAGCTGGAGTGTAAATTAAAAGGCTTTGCCGCAAGATGACATGCTGTGAAGTAACCTTCGTTGCTGGCACGGCGTAAAACTCGAGCAACCAACGAACCGCAAGATGACCTAACCTGATTTCTGGAGAATTTTGTTTCCTCCATTAACAAAAAAAATAAACAAGACATTATTAGTCAAAGTGGGGCGAAAACTAATGGAAGAAAATAACGCATTACGAACGACAAGATGCGACGGGTAATTTTTTGGAGGAAGGCAGTCAGACTAGTGGCCATGTTTTGTTTGTTATTTTCCAGCTACCCCTTTGCAAGACTTGTTCGCATTCATTTTACATAAAACGTGGGAATGTAATACGACCTGTATATGTATGTTTGGGACTGAACAGAGAGAAAAAAACGAGGGCAATAAGGAATGGAAAATCTGACTTCAAAATCGCTTCATTTCAGACCTGTGCTGCGAGCCTCGACAGGATGTTTATTCCCGTTAGTTCATCCGTGATTTCTGTTATTTTAAACACATGGTAAGCATCTGTTCCAGTGAAGTCAAAGCCTTATTTAGCGTGTAAACGATTCTACACTCCCCTTCTCCCTCACCCCCCCCCTACCCTTCCCCCAACCAAAAAAAAAACTTACACGAGGGGCATTGGATGAGTAGTTATTTTGGTACCAGTCGTCTGGTGTGCACGTGTTGGTAACAGTCACAACGGGCTTTGAGTGGATGTTGAGCAACGCGCGAAGAACGAAATTAAAAGAAAAGTCCTGCCACAATGGCTAAAGCTGACAGCATGGGAGATTAAGGACAGAAGTCGTTTGATGTTGAAGTATGATGAGATGGGGGAGCGACAACGATGGAATAGTACAGAGGATGGGAGGAAAGCAGATTACTAAAGGTCATAGTACGCAGCATTCTTCCTGTGTAGGTCGAAGAGATGACAGGGGTCGGTGGCTATCTTTGACATTAATCATCAAAGACCTGTCTGCGATGAAACATATAGAAAAAAAAACGAGGACTGTTTTGATTTCTTTATGCTGCTGAGATACTCTATTGACGAGGGCTCAAAGGCGATGTTAAAAAAAAAAAAACAGGATTCCAAGTAAACTTATCAACCCCTAAGGAGCGAATCATTCACAATATCAGTTAACCTTGTCTTAAATAACTGTATTTAAAACAAATCACTTAGCATCTCTGGCTGTCGTTGCTGCTTGTTGTTCTCTCACTCCTTAGCCTGCATGCAGAAGAGAGAGTGGTTGGTAGGGTGGGGAGGGGGGATAACCACACCGAGGACTTGAAAGAGACGATAAAGGAAGACACTGTGGTAGGGGCGGTAATCCCCCCAGATCTGCATCAAAGACAATGGGGCCCTGGAGAGCTTAATCTGTCTGTTTTTGTCTGAGTCTTTTTTTCTCCAAAGCTTTTGCAGTATCCGTGGCCTCGTGGCAAAAGAGTGCGTTCCCCTTTAAGTGCTCTCGTGTTCCATGTAGTTAGTGCTTTTGTTGGCCCAAATTGCACCGTTTATACACTACTGTCCTCCTTGTATTTTGGGTTTTCTTGCCAGCAATTTATGTCTTCCAGATTACACTGATACCTATCAGGAAAAGGGTTACTTGGGCATCAACACGAAATAGCTTAACGCGCTGCCTTATCGGCGCGAGCGCTCGCGCGCGCACACACACAGTCACATGCGCGCACTCAAGTTCACGCACTCTAGTATCTATACATAGGGGAGGATCAAAGTCAAGTAGATTGTCAGATTCGTGTGGGTCACAGGGTTAGTGCTGAAAGATGTCCATAGCTGCAGCTGCTTTTTTTAAACTTCGAACAGAAGAACTTGTTTGTCGAGAGATTAACCTCATCCTTGTGTTTCTCCAGGCGGACAGAGGTCGGTATTGTCCGCTGGTCACCTTTTCGCGTGCGGCTGACAGGGGGGAGCTGGCGCCCAGTGACGGGCGACTGGGTCTGGCACGCCAGTGTTTGTTCTCACTGTCTCCTCCGGCGACTGTTTCCCTCAAACAGTGTAACGACTGTTTAAAGGTCCTGCCCTTACATTTGAATTTTCACATTGACCTTACTTACGAATGTCACAAAACATTATAGATGAAGTGTGGGTGTGTGCACGCGCGCACCTTTTTAGGTATGTTTATATTTTGAATTTTCTTCTCGCCACTGTACTAACTTCCAAAGAATCATTTTTAGAACCTTCTACTAAAAGATTTCTACTTTTCAACCTTGTCAATATAAATTATAAACAAACTTTTCTTTTTCGTTGGAAGAAATGCGCGTACTTCACACGGTTGACCAGGCATGCCATCAATTCGAAAGTAGGAGGATGTTGACTTGAAATCGCTTTCTGTTAATATTTTAAGCAGGGTTTTCCTTAGAGACTATGATCATATACGGTGTCCTGTCAAAAATTGTGAAATACGATTTTTTAAAAAATAGTTCGTAGAATGGAAGGAGGATTTCGTAAAGGGTTGAGTTGTTTGTTTTACAACGCGCGTGAATTTGTGTGGGTGTGTGTTCGCGCGCGCTTCTCTTGATCGAAAGGTACTGAACATTATGGAATTGTTACAAAGCAGCCGCTCAGCACCACTGCGAATCCATACAAATTTTTTTATGACTCATAAAATTTATGGAGGAAAAAAATAACACATTGTGGCTTGTAGCTGAGAGCGATGTTTATATTATTACCTTTTCGCGCAGCGCTGCTCTGCAAACAAGAGAATTCACAGGTTAGCGTGTTTGCTGGCGATGATGCTCGCCATAACCTTCAGTTGGAATGGTCATCACGAGGTGGCGCTAGGCTCGAGATGAGCACCCACGACCCTCGCTCACTTTGGCAAACACGCGAGGCCGCGCATTCATGCGCCGGGCATGCAATATAAATGTGCGCAGACAGTGTCAATAATAACTCGGACTCGGCTGCTTCCATGCTGACCCGGTGCGTGTACACAGGGCGAAATGGCGAGTACACTTGGGCTGCTTCATATCAAATTTGTCTTATGAAATTGTGCTGGAAGTTTCCACGGGTTCGTATGTGGACGGCTGACCAGCAGCATTTTTGTCTCCTTCCCTCCTAACCCTTCTGATGGAGAACGTTCCCATGTTCGGGGGTTAAGGTCAGAGCTTTGTTCGTAAGAACAGGCATTCGAACCGAAGTGATTCATCTGCCATCCCCCACTTGACCTCCACCTTCCCTCTTGGGTTTTGATTTGTTTTTTCCAGGGTGAGGGTATGAAGATTAGTGTTTTTAAATTGATGTAGATTAATCGTGTCTGAGAATGAGACAAGAGTACGATTTTTTTTTTTGTATGAGAAAATGCGGATTTATCGGAGGTTTAGACAAAGAGAAAAAGGATGTGTGTGTGTGGGAGGGATGATCGGTGGGAGGGTGTGGGAGGCAGCGTGGACTTCTAGAGAAAGGAGGGTCAGGTTACCAAGTGTATTAGCTCCAGTCAGCTAGTACCCCAGTGCACCGCTTAGGTACCCGGATCGCTTCTTGTTTGACTAGAGACCTTACACCCGGGCTCAATGTCTGTAGGCTGCTGGGTATATTCGCCTTCCTTCCCCATCTTCCTTTCGTCTTAAACACCCCGATCCCCTGCTTTCGCGAGTTCTGTGTTTTGGAAGCTTCTCACTTTTTCTTTCCAGGGATTACATTTTGTTTGTACTGGATTGTCTCCCTCCTTTCAGGCTCAGGGGATGGCTTAGTCGGTTGCTTGAAGAGTTTATCTTTCCGGTCATTCGGGTGGTTTGCTTAGTGTTGTATGGAGGCAGAACTTGCATTTCGGTTATTCGATTTGTTGCTTTAGTTTTAAATTTTTTATCCCCTCCATTCCCGATCCACACGCGCGTTCCATCATCCTGAGTGTGTTGACTGTTTGGCATGTAACTGCCCTGACTTCCCTCTCTCACACACACTGGAAAATTCTTCAGCTGACATTCCACAGGAAATATGAATGCAGAATGAATTTCGGAAGATAATTGCATCCGACAGTTGGTTAACGTGATGAATATTTTTTAAATATTGTACAATATCACCAAAGTTATTAAAAAATAATGGTTTGATGTATTTTAACTTCGAACATGAGTAAGCATCAAAGCTTAGCCGTTTAACCGCATTATCTAGAAATGAAGTCGCGCTGATAACACCCCCTCACACACACCACCCCACCTACATGCATTGAGCAAGACAGAGAGAGGCTTGATAAATGTTTAATAATCTTTGTCATCTCTTTAATGGCCGTGGTTTGGTTGTCCCGTGGGGTTGCTACTAGAATGGAATTTATTTCTCTGTGTTTTTAATATAAAAATTATGGCTTTGAACTGCTGTCTCGTGTATCATGAACGATTGGTAACCTCTCTGGTTGAATGCAGACAGGATGTCTCGTCAAGCAGAGGGGTGGCGAAATACCCCTCCCCTCGCTCTGGCTCGGAACGGTGTGATCGTGTTGCAGTTTCACCAACAACACAAACCAGTGTGTTTGGGAATAAGGAATAATAATTTGTTTTTAGCACCTGCCCTTTGCGATGTAAGCACACATGGTGTACAGGTCTTTTATAAATAACAAGTCTACATTGCCATCAAAGATGAACGTCCACATAGTCGTTTATGTCTGGCGGTTGCTGCAGTAGTCAGCTGTCGGTGATAAAGAAATGCGCTTTGTCACTTGTGTGGACGCCAGTGGGTAATGAAAACGCTGCCGCATCGTTGCCCGGGAGATTTCTAGCTTCTAGGAGGGGGTTTAAAAAATTGAAAGACGAGACGAAAACTGGTCGGTGGGGGGTGTTGACGACGGGGACAGAGGTGGTTTTTTTATTAAAAAAAAAGAGAGAGAGCCTTGCTGTGCTGCTTGAGTGCATGCAAATTTATGCTAATATTGTCAGTTTTGCTTCTAACTTCTTTACCAGGCTCGTGCCAGGAGATGTCCCCCAACATCTCCATGTTCTTGGGGGATCAACAAAACCTTGAAGTCTCGCTCCTCTCTTGGGTACTTCTGGTGTTTAGGGCTGTGGGTTGTCTTGGTGTTTTTGCACCCGTTCTGTTTTGATATCTTGGTGTCCCCCTGTTCTCCTCCTGTCCCAAGCCTTCACTGTTGAGTACCCAGTGTAACGGGATGAAACTTCCTAGCAGGACTAAACTTCTCAGTATAGTCTGCGCATGCGCATGAAGCGAAAGTTCACTTCGTTATCACTGCATAGCCATTTTTTTTTCTTTTCTTCGCCGAGTTAATAAGTAAAATAGTAAAAGTAAAAATGTTATAGTAAATCGGCGAAGAAAAGAAAAGAAAAAAATGACTACGCAACGATAACGAAGTGAACTTTCGCTTCATGCGCATGCGCAGACTATACTGAGAAGTTTAGTCCTGCTAGGAAGTTTCATCCCGTTACACCCAGCTGCCTTTCACTGCCCTTCATCGCCTTTTTTCTTGCAAGAAAACCAGTATACAGAGGCAGATTTCATTCACCGAGAGGTCGGGGTAGATTTGACAGTCTGAGGTCGGAGGTTGTGCCCATTACATTGGGTGGGCTGTAATCCAGCCATTGCCAGTATAAACTGTGTTTGTATAGCTCTGTCAACCTGGCTGTGGCTGGGGTAGCACTCTATAAGCCCCCACCTTATTATCATCTTGCATTGCTTCCATGTTTCTCAGTTGTGATGTTTTTAATGTTCATCTGTCTCACACTTTTTAGTAGGGCATTGTAATTGGGTTAGGTCAGTGCTACAACACACACTGACTTTAATTTGTAACCATGTTCGATCATTTTGTCTGGTCAGTTGTACAAGGATGAAGTGACATTTTACCTAATTTTTTAAACTGCTGATTAAAATTGTGTACAATGAGTTATTGGTCAAATAGAAATTATTTTCTCATGGTTCCTGCAGTCGTCGATCTGAACGCGTTCAGTTTATTGATAATACATTTGTCTCTTTTCTCCATCACCAAATTAACAGAACAAATTAGCATGTGGACAACGCTTGTAGCCAACGGTTCTTCCTGGAACTCTTTTCAAACCGTCTCTAAAATTGAGTTGGATGGGTGGGGGGATAAGGGGAGATGAGAGTTTCAAACCGCATGGTTTTCTGGGAAAGAGACGTATTGTTTTCGTCCTCTCGGAGACTGAAGAGTGGGATTCAGGCTGAGAAGGGAGACTACCCTCAGGCTTGTCATGTTCGCAGCGCCTTTGACGAGGGAGGAGGCAGCTCTCCAGTTTGCACGAGCAAAAGCGACCCACGTCTCGCGCTGTCCTGTCCGTGGCTCGGCATGCGTCTGGCGGGAGATAAATTCTGTTCTTGCGACCGGTTGCATGTGATGAATTCCGTTCTCGCGAAAGGTTTCGTATGATGAATTCCATTATCGTTGACGTGTGATGAATTCCTCAGCCTTCCCACCCACCCCTTCTTCCCACGGTCGTGCGATGGTTTCGGTCTTCCTGCTGTGTGATGAATTTCGTTCACACAAGCATCTGTGTGTGTGATGAATACTGTTGTCCTGGCAGTGTGATGAATTCCTCCCTGACGACCAGTTGCATGTGACGTTCACCGCTCTGGCTGTGTCACTGTTTCTTTTTTCTCCCATTCTTCATCCCTCTCTTATTTCAAAAGGAAGGGTAGACGAGCTTTGCTGCAAAAAAGTCAGATCGTGCCGGATCCCCTTGCCCTCATACGCTCGCGTAATCAACCACAGAATGGATAGCTTCGTTTCCAATAACAGCTTTACGAAATCTGTCACGAAATTTTTCTGCAGAATGGAATTATAGGAAGGACTGGTATGCAGACATTGTTGCTAGGCCTTTTTTCCCTTTCTTTTTTCAATTTTTCCAGAAAGATAGCGTGAAGAACCAGGTAACGCTCCTGCCAGAAAACCGGAGATAAGACGGGTGGAGACGGAAGCTGGCTGACGATGCGAGGCAGCAGGTGTTTTGGAAACAAACTAAAATTAACGCCCCCTCGACAAAACACCGGGGACCCGCCGCGCGCTTTGCTTAAGCCGTTGCATTTTAATTGGAACGTGACTGCAATTCGTTGTCAGGTCCTGAAGATCGGCACCAGCGGCAAAGCGGCCACGACGTGTTATCTTGGAGATCAGCCTCGGCGAAAAACGGTCGCAGTTCTCCGCGAGGGAAGCCGCAAGTCACGTGACCGCCCGGGCTGCGACAAAGTAGAGTCCAGCACGCGAACTCGCCTGCGCGCGCTACTTTTCGCTTTGAGAAGAATTTTAGTTGGCCGTTTGACCTTCCTTTGTAATGCGGGGCTTCGTCCGGAAATGGGTAAGCTGGAAATTAGAGCACAACGGACGTGCCGTGTTGTGCCGGTGGGCAGCGAGGCGTGGTTGACGGCTTTCTTTGAACTGAAGTCACCCTGCACCGGGGTTCGCTGACCTTGTGATCCCGGGCGGTGTGTATGTTGGGGTAAGGGAGGGCGGAAAGATCGGCTCAATGGTGCTTGAACTTTGGCTTTTCCAATACCTTGGCACCGTGAACAAAACAGGTAAACGTTAACTCGAGCGTGCTCTCCCCTTCCCCTCCACCCTTGTTAGTGTCTGTATGTGGTAAAAGATAGTTGGAAGGTGGTTCGTTTGTCAGGGGGGAGGTTGGCGTATAGCTTGAGACACGAAACTGTGGTCAAATGTCAGCAGATTTTCTCCTAGATATCGAAGGCAACAATATCCACGCAGGTAGCAACATTTTAATAGAAAGATCACTTGAAACTCGAAGACGTTCATGTAGTTTTTATTCTTAATTCATTCTGCGTTTAAGGTTGACAATATTTTTGTTTTAGAACAATAATTTTCATTGCCACCTTCTTTTAAAAATATTTTTTTTCGCTATGATAATCCTTGTCATCCCCCGGAAAACGCTGTAAGCTATCCACAACCCAAGAAAAAAAATCCCATCGTAAACATACACAAAATGGTTACATTGCCTGTAGAATGTCTGGAAACTTCTAGAATGACATTTAGTAAACCTGTGCAGTAGCCGTTTACTCCAGTGACCTGCATCATAAACTGGTTGCACTTTTATGACCTGAACAGGAAGGCGCATTGCTGATGTCGATGGTCGGTGAATTATAAACATGTCAGTTGTGATTACAGGCTTGTTGTAGCAGAAGGCCAGCATTCTTTGTCAAGAGTAATGAGGTAATAATGTAATTGTTATAGGGTTACCTTTAGCCCTGTCGGCCACGCCATGCCAGAGAGGTTTCGTGATAAATTTTACTTAGCGACACCTGCCCGCGAGTTGGAACATGGAGGTGTTAACAGCCTAGTAAAGTCAATACCACTGACGGGGAGCGGAAACAGGGGAATCTGTGACGAGTGAAAGGGAAGTGAGAGGGCCTTGCATTGCGAAGCAGAGCTCCTTCTTCGGGAGGTACAAGCAAAATCAGCCATTGTTTGCTGTTGGCAAACCGCGGCAGACCTAGTGTGGTGCTGTCATTGCAAGGCGTCAGTCTACATAGAGCGGGAGCTGTAAGCCCTCGACATATAACACACTGCCTTCGTGTGGCTTCTGTATGTGGAGTGAATACAGCTCAGCTCTGTGGTAGCCACATGTTGACACAAGTGTAATGTGTCGTGGTATGGGCAGTACACTAAACACTTATTTTCAGAGTGACCATGGCTTTGGTGCGAGTCTGAAAATCATTTTTTACAGGACATATGGAGGACGTGACTTCATGTCTGCTTGACAGCATGTCCAAATGAGGAAGACCTTTAACCTGAATATCCCTCCGTCTTTACATGTCCGTTTCAGAGAATGAAGGGGGATTCTTTGTGTTGAAAGCTATTTTTCAAGCGGTCAAGGTGGGGGAGAAGTGATTTAAGCATTAAATGACTAGACCTCCGGTGAACCCTCAGTACCGTGTTCTCCTTGAACAAGCCTCGACAACATGGCGCGGTGTCATCTGCGATACAGGCTTCCAGTCGTGAGCTTTTACACGGGCTTAAAAATATGGTCTTACTCTTAGCACCGACATTAAGCAACAGTAATGAAAGAACTAATCGATTATTACTCCGACATAT
The DNA here is from genome assembly GCA_004794325.1 of Pomacea maculata. Classification (NCBI taxonomy): domain Eukaryota; kingdom Metazoa; phylum Mollusca; class Gastropoda; order Architaenioglossa; family Ampullariidae; genus Pomacea; species Pomacea maculata. The sequence goes on from SRHC01001237.1 coordinate 181,191, forward strand.
TCTTCGTCTTATTTTATTCCTTTCTCGTAACGTTACACTGAGTTTCTCTTGTAATTCATTTTCCTGCAGCATCCGTTTTTGAACGCTTACAGACTGCATTTAAAAGAGGAGGAGGGGAAAAAATCGGTGCTTTTAAGATTTTGTTCGTCTGCAGTTCCGGTCAAATGGATCGATGCTTTCTCGTTAATTTTATAAAAAGAAGCAGAATGTAAAAATGTCTAACCTTTCTGACAAGTTGTATTCAACGTGGCAGCTCCTTGGCAGGTCTGCACCAGTTTTAAGCTTTGAAATCTTGGCAAAACAAAATATAACTGTCAAGATAATTTCCGTTTCATTCCATTCCCCTACCATCCTGATGTCAAATTTTAGCATCGACCGCCGAAGATTTCCTCGCGGCCGGTGGAAGGACGCGATTTGATTTGAAACACTAGCGGGGTGTTTTATGACAGATTCAGACTTTTCTTAGTCCAGAAATTTGCAAAAGGAGCTGCACAGTTTAAACACGTTCTGCAGCGTGAACAGCATTTCCTGCGCGAGTTACCGCAAACTGTGGCAGCAGAACCTGCTGACGTCTAGAAATAACATGGCGGACAGTCTGATGCCTACAGAAGACGGAGATGGACGCAGATGGATGAGATTGTCGTCATGTCACCTTGCTTACGTATGTGTGTGGTTTATTTCGCCATCTTTACCTGCCCTGTCGCTTGACTATCATTGTCACGGCAGGTAGGGATGGTTGAAAGAGTCATTATTTATGTGGAATTTGTCTCTAGTCATCTACTCTCGTGCGAACCCATATATAAGTAGATGAAAATCACTTTTCATTTCAATGTCATGACTGGGTTAGAACGAGCGTTTAACCGAGGGCTATAAAGCTGAGATCTAGGAACTGAAGTCGTCGTCTTATTATTATTTCCCTAACATTAGAAATGTGATGTCACCGCCTGTTCGAAGACAAGGGTACGAGAGCACTAAAATGTATTTAACGAGAGAAGTTATGAGACAGGGGAGACAGCGAACTTTTAAACTCCTGACGGCTGCATTCGTGACCAACATCTGTGTCGCGCTGTCTCTGCGAGTGCTGGACCGACTCGAATCTGATCTGACACAATGGGACCTTGGACGAGTGTCCACTGAGCCGGGTGAACTCCCAGGGTACTCGGTGGCCGTGGAGCGGCGCTGCAGAGTCTGGCGAAATGTCTGGACAGCAGGCAATAAACAGAGAGCTTTCGCCGCCATCGCCGGCAGAGTGGAGTGCCAGTGCTCCAAGACAGGGTCTTCTGGCTTAATCAAGTTGGCTAAACAGTCCGCCTTGATGCCTTACGGATGTAATATCGTGAATTAGTGATCGCAGCTGCAGGATATTTAAGTGTTGATTTTAGTGCAATGACCTCCCCCTTTTTTTCCTCTCCTCTTGTTTTCCTTTTTCCTCTTTCGCAGTCTCATCCAAACCGACATTAGGATTCTGTGTGCGGCTAGGAGAGAGACAATATGCACACGCGCGCGCGTGCTTAGAAAAAAAGGAGTATTTATGCAAATGAAGCGTTGACACTCGGAGTTTTCGGAGTCAACTTGCATAGCTTGCCTTTTAAAGGCTTGTTTAACCACTTTCTAGCTTGCGCATAAACCCAAGGGAAAGAAGAGAGAACACGGACTGCTAACGTGAAAGCATGCACGCTAATGCAGATTTATTTACCTGTCACTACACTTCTGCAATAAAAGGCGAAGCAGAACCCAAACCATAATGTCGGTTGGGATGAGACTGGCTATTTGATGGCCTCGCAAAGCTTCGGTCGGTACACTATTAATAATACGGAAACGTTAGCATTGACATAAACATGTTACAGGAGGTAGTTTCTCTTTCCAGCATGTCCATCATAGGAAGACATTTATTGGGTTTCCTTCCAACTCATTGCTTTCCCGCTCCATCGTTCGCACTCGCTTCTGTACGTTCATGTGAGTACGTGTGTGTGTGTGTGTTGGTGTGTGTGTATTGGGAGGGGATGCATACGCGCTCGTGTGTTTCTCGCTGCTTCAGTGACCTAAATTCCGGTTTTGTTCTTCACCATGTTGTTGTCTTTTTCATCCCCTTGTATAATCAACCTTGAACTTTGCTCAGCTTTGAATTTTGTCATACTCGTCAAAAAAAAAAAAAATAAATAAAATAAAAAGTTACTGCCAAATTCACCGGACCATGCAGCACGTCTCCGCCGTTAGGACCAGCCAGACAGCTTCGAACTGTCGGCGAACAAATCAAATCGCACCACGCGTCGACTCGGATTTTGCCAGAGTTGCGACCATCCAGCCGGTCTGATTGCATTAATCCGGGCCCTGCAGGACCTGTCTGTGTGCTTTAAACTTCTTTTCCTTCCTGATCGTCCCTCCATCACAGCGGCACTGAAGGAGGACAGGTTGTCTCCCCTGGAATGGTGGCGTGCACTATACAGTTCTTCGAGGTTCCTTGGCATAGAAATTTAATTTTTTTTGGGGGGGTGAGTGGGGGGTGAGGGGATCAAAGACGGGAAGGTGCCTGAAATAGACCTAATTAATACCAGATTCAGTTATGTTTTATTGGGTTATTTTTTTCTCATATCAAAGGCAGTCCGGTTGACTTTGTCGTTTCACTGTCCAGATGAGATGAGAATTTAAGAGGGTAGGAGAGGGCAGAATTAATATCTTTTGACCTTACTTTGAGTTTATTAATATTTTTTTGAACTCGAGAAATACTGTACACCTCCTGAGTCGTTTCCCAGGCGTTCTGTAGATACTGCCTTGTTTTGAATGTTGTGAGGACTCAAGGTATTGACAGCTTTGTATTCACCGACGTAGTTTAATTCAAACAGAACGCTGTCTGACAGTTCGAGCCACAGCAAAAACCCATGCTGTGACTTCCGGTTCCAGACGTCTGCAGACCGACAGAGACCCTTCCTCATCGTCCAAGATCCGATGTCGTTGTCACGGCAACGCGAGAGTGGCTTTAAAAAAACGCGCTGATCCGCAACGCAAGGTCTCTGCAGATTGCGCCCCCACCCCTCCTTACCCGCCACCTCTGATGGGGTCGGTCGCTGATGGTGTGCGGCCTGAGCACGTTCTTTCTGATGTCACAGCGAGGTTTGCAGTGAACGTTCTCAGCCGATGTCGCGTTCACATCTGGAGGTAGCAGCGGTTGGGAGGAGGAGGAGGAAGGAGAAGACAGAGTTCCTGACGAAGGGCCGGCCAGTCAGTCGGCCAGCCGCCAGCCGCCGCGCGGTGCACTGCACCGCCGCCTGCTTTTGTCGCGCCCCATTCTGCAAGATTAAATTCCAGCCTGCGCGCGCATTGCACGCGCCGGGGCACAGCCTCTCATGATTCACAGGGGCTTCTGCGACTGAGTTTACGGGTTTGTGTTGGGGTGGGTGGGGTGGAGGCAGGAACAGGGCCACCAGGCGCGCAAGTCCTGCCGTGTGATTTGCATAAAAAAAGCATTTTCGGTTTAGTTTACTGCGCACCCCCCAAAAAATGTTGAGGCCTCTACTGGTCCTGGTTAAAAGCGGATGGGTAACTGATGTCAGAAAAAAGAAGAAGCACCGAGAGAAGGTTGGGGCTGATGGTTGATTTGCTGCAGACGGACAAGAAAGAGAGCATGGGGGACAACTCGACGGACGGAGGGAGAGGGGTCCTAGCAAGGGGACATGAAGAAAGACACGAAAAAGACCGGGCGCCCCTAGCGGAAGTCGACCAAAGAGGTGAAGGAGAGCACACAACGATGCAATCGTTGCCACAAAAATTTGAGAAAGGACGGCATTGAAAATTCAAAGTGAATGAAGCTCGGATTTTAGACTCCACAGCAGCTAAATTTTTTTCCCCAAAGCTGTCAGTGCAGAAAAAAAGAAATGAAGAAGCTAAAAGCGGCTTTGAACACCCCCTCCCCTTGCACCAAAAGAAATGTGTATTTATTGACTGTTCAGCATCAAAGTCAGCTCTCGCAGCTTTTATATTTGTCGCTTGTATTTTTTCCTCCCTGCACGGACACCAATATATCCAATTAGCTTCTCGCGTGGTAGTCTATGTAATGTACATTGTCTTTTTATCTGGCCACTGAAGGATACGATTTCGTCTATAAAGACAGAAGTTAACTTGTAGAAGAAACTGAATACGAGTTACTGCCAGGCTAGCTATTTGTCTCGATAAAAAAGGTGATTACTGTAAATTACCTGTTGAGTTCAGCTCGCCACATCTGGGACCGCTGTTATTCTGGCTTTCTGACATTCTTTTAGTGTGTTATTACGTGTGTATACATACAATTCGTCCATGAAAATAAAATATATTTATGGAAACTATCTCTAGCACTGTTACAAAAACGAATATAAGTGAATGAATCTGATAGGATTGCATCGATGTATATCCCCTTTCCCCACAAAAAAGTGTCTTTTCAGTGTTAAAACAGTGTTAACACACTTGCAATTCTTTAGCTAAAAATCTCTGGTGTAATTTTCACTCTCATCCTCCGCTTGGCAATGACAGTTTCAGTCAGTGTTGTCTTTCTTGATTCTGTTCTTTGAATGCTTTTGTGAAAAGCTGGATGCATGTGTGACGACGCGCTCTTCATTTCGTTTTCACCACCATCTTCGCACCTTTCTTCCTCTCCTCCTTCATCCCTCATGCATTCTCCTTCTCCTCGACCTGTTCTTGATCACTAGCTGCCGAGGGGAAAAAAGTGTTCTGTGCAAGCACTGAGCTTAAATTAATCAACAAGTTACATCACCGCGCGGTTTGAAAACAATTGGATGATGAGACCGGGAGTATCGAAAGCCAGCTGAGGTGTTGGATGATTCATCAGGCTGGTTTTACTCACACTTGCCTTAAGCTGTAACTACACACACAGCCCCCATCACCACCACCCTCAAGCACCCTGACGCAGACGCATACAAAACTTGCGCGCGCGTGCGGCTTTAACCGAATTAAAGTTACATGGACCATTTACTTTGAGTGCTGTGGCGGCAATGGTTCCAGTCGAGCGTGGCTGCCGTGCACTTGTCTCGGCGACGCTGAAAATGAAGGAGGAAAGAAAAGCACGTGTACACGATGGCATGAAAAATACATTTCACATCTGCAGGGTCAGGTCTGGCACGGTAATTCTCGTTTTGGAGCGGTGGACGTTATTGCTACAATATCTTTTCTCTCGGAGCTTTGAAAAGAAATTCTGTGCCGGAAGGAGACGCCATCAAGCATCCATTCATGCTTCATATTTTGTTCTCTTGTTCTCTCGCTCACTTTCTTGCTTTATTCTTTGAAATTTTTAAGCTTGGGCGCATGATGCTTGTGTCAAAACAGAGAACTGTCCTTTTCGCAACTAAGGTAGTCAGCCCGGTAAACAGATGCTGCATTGAGAGAAAGAACAGCGTGCCCGAGAGCTGAACCCAGGACAGCCAACCTTCGCTCTACCGGTGACAGATGCTAACCGTTGCGCAACCGACCAAACTCCTTTTCGGATAAGTTGGTGGGGTAATTTCTCTAACAAAGCTTTCCGCAAGCTTTGGCCAGTTAACACAGATTCGAGTGACTGTTTGCTCATTAACCTCTTTTGCAGGAATTTAATTCCTTCAGGTATGAAGTTACCTCCATTTCCTCATTTTCTTTGTCTCGAATAGCTGTTGCTGCACTAACTGTTGATGGAAAGACTGATGTCACAAAAAAAAAAGTATAAAATCGACAGAGTGAATTAGAGAGGCACGACGGTTGTGATTTAGTGGTAGTAGTATCTCAGTAAGCAATATAAGGCTCTGGTTACGAGATATGTTTTATTTTCAGGACGACCATATTTAATGAAAAACAAGTTCGGTATCCGGTGTGGTGGTGGATGGTAGCTGGGGTGGAGGGGATTAGAGAGGGAGTATTATGGGCGTTTTCCGTGACGATGATTCGGCAACGATCACCTCTAGCCTCTAGGAAGGCAGCGCTGGAACACGAATGCCGTCTACAAACTGCCCGTTTGGTGATCCCTAAACAAACGGAAACCTTGTGATGTCAGGCTAGGTTATTATGCAAAGCAACCGAGAGGGACCCGGGTCATAGCGGAGTTGCGTTGTTGGCGAGTGGCAAGGATGCAACGGTTCAGTGTGTCTGGATGGAGGTCTGCAGACAGACAATGGAACAGCAGGTTGAAGACGCGTGTCAGGACGACGTGGACTATGCGAAGCATTGGTTCTTCGGTTTCTTCTGTGCGTGTGGAATGACTTCGTTGCGTGAGTGTGTTGTAGGCCACGAGACGCCGAAGGACCTGCGCACGTGTCAAGGGGCTTGAGGGATGAACGAGCGTCGAACTCTGTTTCGTAACTTGGGCAACGAGCACAGAATCGTTTTTCGTAACTCGAGAACGTAATGTGTCACTTTGGGTGAACTTCTGTTGGCTAACGCTGATGTAGTCTACACACACAAATACAAGTTAAAAAAAAAAAATTCTCTCCAAAATCCACGAAAGATCCTAGAGAATGTGCGGCTTCATACATTTTCTGCACGAGACACCATGTCTTACAATCTGTAATGACATTGCTAGCCGTGAACTCGGAAATAGGAAAATCTGCCCTCAGTAAAGATCAAAGTTCAGCATTATATTTTTTTAATCCATTAGATTGTTTGCACTGTTCATTACAAGTACAAGGGTTTAGTTCTACTCTAAACTGTCTTTTCGGTTTTCAGAGATTATCCTTGCAGGCTGTATACTAACCTTTACCCAGACTATAGTGAAGTGAGGAATTTAAACGGGCGAACCTTATCAAGAGTCAGGTGCGCAGAACGTGGTTAAGTGTTAGGAGAAAGATTAACACCTAGGGGTCAACTAAGGTGCTTATAAATAATCCAACTGGTACCTGTCGAGTTGCTATGCACCTGCCCTTAACAACGCTCTGTTGGCCTTGGAGACATTGCAGCTCGTCAGATGCCTGTTCTCGCTAAATGAGCACGAGACTCACGTGCACCGATAGCCGTATGTCCGTCAACGTGAACGTGAATAGTTATCACCACCACCAGCCGGCTTTGATTGTAGCCTCTGCTGGCTTCAAAGACCTGCCATCGACACGAGTCTACAGAACGTGTTGACTTGGCAGTCGCCAGTGGCTTGGCCAGGACGAAGCTCCTGATAGGAACGAGACCCCGCCAGCTTTTTCGCAGATAACGCCGCCAGAGGGCGCATTCTTCTCTTTTAGCGAAAACGAGGTCTCAGCGAGAAGACGTAATAAAGCATGCCCCAGCTCGCGATACGGGTTTGGACTCTGGCTGATTAGATTTAACACGCGGGGAAAAAACACCGAAAAAAAAAATTCAGCAGGCCAGCAGGTTCCTTGTCGAGTTGTCTTGACTACAGATTTCAGGGCAACCCGAACCTTGTTTTTATTAACCCCCATCACCTCTCACATCCACTAGCACCATGCCTTCGCTTTTTGTCATTTTTATCATTTTTTTTTTCTAAGAACGATTTTCCATCGCCTCATGGCTGTCATATCAGGAAATAGAGTGGTTGCCACAGGGCAAGATCTACTTTCACGGTGAAGTTCGTCACAACTGTATTGTTCATAACAACTATGTGACATCGTGTGACGTAGCGCCATCTGTTACATGCACGAGATGGAAACTAGAAATAGGTCACGGTGCTAGACCCGTCATTCAGAAGGAATAATGAATTAAACATACAGGAGAATGGTTAAGCATTTATAAAAATTCCAACCACATTTCATTCTTTTAAAAAAAAAGAAAGAAAAATCCATTCCAAAGTTTTCAAATTCGTTCATTTATCTCCAACGTTCTTGAACAGTTCCCCTCAAGCACGTCTTGGGTGGACGTGGCGGTGGCGGGGTGGGAGTAAGAAATATTGGCCAGTGGGGGGCTGACGGTGGATTAGAGGAGGAGAGACGAGTGCGCTGATCAAAATTTCTCCTGTGTCGTCGAAAAGAACCGTAAATCACGCGAAGCCGTAATATCACGCGCCACGCCGGACAGTTCGCGAGACAGCCTGGTTAGTGTGACGCACTCTCCCTTCTCCCTCCTCCTGTTTTGCAGCCTCTGCCCTGTTTGCCACCAACATGTTCCCCCCACCCTGTCTCGTGTTTTCATTTCCTCTTTGCCAGCCTATCTTGTCTTACTTCTTCCATGCTGCACGACCTAGCCGTATCAACGGTCTCCTGTAAACATCCTTGAGGTTTATGCCTGGTATGTAAGAAAGTATTCATTGTTACAGATTTCAATAGTTATTTTAGTATTTCATCAAACTGCTATAATTGGTTCGATGGAATGGGTATAGGGAGGGTGACTATTTCATGCAAATCGGTCTCTCTCTCTCTACGAAGTCCTACTCAGAAGTTCGCTGTAGCCAAGTGCTTGTTACAAGGTGTCAGGGAGGGAAGGTCCGTTTGTGGTCTGAGGAGGTGTCCATAGAAATTTAAATGTAATTTGTTTTAGACATAAATAAGTAGTAAAATGCAGATTTATATAGGGATAACTTGTATTGACCAGCAGATTTCCATTGATGTCAAACGGAGATCAATGGATGCTTTAAAGAAAATGTCGCAGTCACCCGTTCATTAGAAATCCAAGTTAATTGTACGAATTGCAGCGGACATCATCATTCAGCGACATATAGGGAATGGAAGACTGCGCGGGGTTGGAGACGTGCAGAGCTTGAAAGGATTAATAAAAAATGAAACAGCTTCTGAGAAAAAAAACAAACGAAAGCTGTGTGTAGGCTTATGTCGGTGCTTTGTCGCCATCACTGCAACTTCTCCAGCACAGCTTAGTCCACGTCTTGGCATGCACTGACCTTCCCCACGCCACCCCATCCACCTCTGTAATTCCCTGCTGTTCCCTATCTGGCCATGTACGTTCGTGATCCCTAACAACCCTAACGATTTGTCCTTATAGATAACTTGGCCAACGCATTGTCCCTCACCTCCATCTTGTCCTTGAGGTGGTATGGACGCCTTGATATTGCTGTCAGACTACCTGTCTCCCCACGCACCTAACCACTCACACAACAGGCTGGGAGGCAGGTGAAGTCAGCAGAAGGGCACGCGTGAGAGATTAAGCTGGCGTTTGTGAAGAATGATAAATGGCTAACGACCTGCCCTCAAAAGGTGGACATTTAGAGATACCCTCCCGGAAAACACTGACCCCGCGGTCCGGGTGTTATCGCAAACTGTCGCCATGCTGGTCCACCGCTTTGTACCGGGACGTGTCCACCTGGGCCGGCACGATACACAACCGGCAACTGATTTACCTGTGAGATTGGTGAGGGGAGGCGGTGGGGGTGCGGGAGCAAAGCATTACGAACAAGTTTGGGTTTTTTTAACACCAAACAGAAAAATATACAACTGTACACAAGTAATAAATGTTCTCAAGGCACGAAGTCGCTTGTCTATTGGTCTGTAACATACTGATCATAAAACTGTTATCCGTGTCCCCAATATATACAAATAATAAACCGAATCGCTTATTCATTTTTCTTAAATCGGAACATTTTTAGTTAATTAAATGTATGTCCAACAGTGGTTCTTTTGTCGTTGTGGTGGTGGCTGTAATTTTCGGTATGTCAACGTGCACGTGTTCATATCGGATGTAGCAGCATTAGCAACCATACCTAGCTGGTTGCTCGGTATGGCGCAGGGACCGTTTATTGTGGTGGCCGTTGTTCAGGCGACATGCCCAACGGTGGTCACAGTTTGTGCTTTATAATGGACCTGTCCCCGCGGGAGCAGCCGGCCATTGTGGATGGCAGTCCTGACAGCCACTGATGACGATGAAGCATGAAGGAAAAGTCTATCAATTCTGTGATTGTGTTAGCTTTTCCAGACACACACACACAAAAGTCGGTTATCCTCGTTTGAGCTTTCGTGTGGTTGCGACCTACCTTATTTTTAAATGTCTGCTAATTTTAAAACATCACTTTGAATCGCACTGTACGATGATGTGCCAGGAAGGTTGGGAGCTTCGCATTTGCAAGGAAAGCACAGTAAAATTAACCTGGCAGTAAAGTTCACATCGCCTTGCCCTCGGTGTTTGCAGGACTTGAATAGTGAAATTGTAAGATGAACTTTGCACCAATTCAAACGGTTGTAAAAAAACAAAATGCATTTTAGACACTTCCGACAAGAATGTGGTAGGTGTTCAATTCAAAAACAGCGTACAGCTTTAAGATTTTGCTTGCTGTAGCCAAGCCCCTGTCTTTCGAACCATTGGCCAGTCCAGAAGTGCTTGTGTTGCGTCTGCGCGTGCACATCTGCGTTTTACTGTACTTGTCATCTGTAAAGCATGTGTCTGTGAGCCTCAGACAGAACCTCGCCGCCTCAGTTTATCACCCGCTCCAGGTTTATCACCCAGGCCAGGTTTAAATAAACCGCTGCTGCTTTTACTGTCGCTATTTCACTCGCTCGGAAAAAGGTTGCTGTTTGTTTTAAAAAAAAAAAAGCTAAAACAAACAATATGCTGGCAACTTGATTTACCTTCTTGTTCGTTACTACTTTAACAGCCATCACCACGACGACAGCATGGCGATGAAAGGATACGGTGAGACGGCGATGACTGATCTGATTTGCATTCAGATACCCGGGTCTTCCTCCGTCGGGTCAGCCCAGGCGATAACAAGCTATCGGAAAAGGGGATCTGCCATCCGGACGAGCTGCTACCCTTGCCACCGGTAGATCACAAACCCCGTCAGAGTGGCCTGTGCGCCCAATAAAACAGCACTTGCGACTCCAGTCTGACATACTCCTGCACAGCCGCCGTGTCAGATACCATCTACACTGGAGGGGGGTTCCGCTCGCTTCTAGACGCCTGATGAACCAGAAAATGATTTCAGAGACCCGGGGCGGAGTGCGCCAGTGCGCCAGACTGTTTCCTCCAGTCTCTCTGTATCTCCTCCTCCTTTCTTTCTGCGTGAGGGTATTTGAGAGTACGTTGCGGGGGATAGAAAGCAGTTGGGTGGATGTGTAACCACGCCGAAGTTGACGGGCAGGAAGTGAGGAGGTAAAGAACAGCGGGACCGAACGGGAAGTACACTGAAGGTGGATGCTGACGCCGGGAGGATATTTTTGTTTCGTGGTTGCTTCGAAGGCCAAAGGACGGTCTGTTCTCCCGATCTCTTGCCGTGTATACAAATCTATTCCATTGGTTCGTTTTGCCTTTATTTGATTGGTTGGGTTTAGTTTTCGTCTTGGGTGGGGGTGGCCAGGTATTGAGAGGTTTCTCTTGGGGTCATTTGGAATGAAAAGGATGTTGAGTGCGATCTTCTGTAGTTTTCACATACTGCATATATGCACCCACAGCAACCATACTTGTCTTTCATACATTGAACAACCTGCATTACCTTCCTCCTTTGAAAAAAAAAAATAAATAAATAAAGCCGTTTGCACAATAGCCTCAGGTTGTCCGTCTCCTCCGCATAGGTCACCTGAGGTCAGCGCTGGCCATCGTGCCGCCGCATCTGCCGTCGGTAACAGTCTGTTACTGTTCGTGAGTTGTACTGGTCCCCTCCCAGCTTCCCGCGGCGGGCCCCTAAGAGATGGCACTGAGTCATTTTCTTCCTTTTTATTTGTCACACGTAAGTAGGTGACCTCTTCAAACAAGGCTCACCCTTCGTCACCTGTCGTTTTTTCATCTCTTCACGTTCTTCATCTCCTCACGTTTGCATCCTGATCTCCGCCCCGAGGGTGGGCGGGGGATGGGATTAGAGAAAAGAGAAGGCTGGGGACATAAGTGGGCTTGACATTCCATCACGAAACAGCGCTGTTTGGATACGTGTATGTAACCACTGCTGGGCGACTAACACCGCTACTTGCTTTTAGTGAGTTCTGCTCATCCCTCCGCTGAAGTGCGAATCTTTCAGTGCAAGTTAAAAGCACGCGCAACGTAAAAGGGCAGCAGAGACAGATGCTGAGAAACCTGAACTACGAATCACAAACGCCTACTTTTTTCAGGTTGGGATAGACCTTTTCCCCCAGCTAAAGGCAACGGACAGGAAATCAACCCTGATCCCCAACCTTATTACTGATGCTATTGCTGCTCTGCTGGACGTACATCATTAAATCCGTCAATCCCCTGTTAAGGAAGGTGATGGGAGAAGAAAGTGAAATGGAGTGTGACTGCAACACCTCACTTACGACATCAATCTGTCAGTAAAGTTTGCCATCAATTATTTCGTGAGGTGTTTAAACAAAGAAAGAAATCGGCGAGAGTGGGCCCTAGTATGTGAGTGTGTGTGCGTAGATGTGCGCGTGAAAGGCAAAGAAGAGAGAACGAAAAGACCGAAAAATTCTAGCCCTAGGCAAAAACACAGGACAAGATTTCTCATGATGGACGATGCTGACGTGGAGGACAGGTTTTCCCCTCGGCGTCACACCGGCTCTTTGCGTGGCGGTCATTTTTAAACAGGACAGTGAATCTGCTTTTGTCACTCAGCACCTAGATCGTTCAGCGTTTTGTGAGAGCTAATCAAGTTAAGTGGAGTCCAATCCATCTTCCTGTTGCGTTTAATTTTTTTAAATTCCCACCTCCCACTGCACGCCAGTGTAACATTATGTGGCGACACAACGTAGGGCAGCTGACAGTGTCGTTGACCCTGTGATAGAGTGGCACTTTCGATACGCCAGTGGAATCTTATTCGTGCGGTGAAATGTTGAGATCCCAAGTGACCAGTCCTTTATATAGTTTTTCTCTCCTCTTCCACAAATGGAGCTGAATGCGATGGACGCACTGATGAAGAGCGCAGGGAGGTAATCGAGTTGGGGTCACGAGCTACGTCAAAGTTTCAGTGCCCTCATAGTTGTCATACGTAATCCTTTTATGACGTCAGATGTTACATCAATTTTAGGTCTTACGAAATATTTTTATGACGTCATACATCCAGAAATTGGCAGCAGTAGTATTTAGAAAGACGTGCAAACTTATCTAAGGGTCGCCATCTTTATGGATGTGCTTCTACACATTATGACTAAAAATTGTGTTGGGCGTTGTGTTCTACTCCTTTTTGTTGATGCACCGATAAGCCTGGTAAGTAGAATACACATCACGGTTTTCATTTTTTATTCCTTTTTCTTTTTGTGCGGCTTTATAGACGGCATAATGTGGAAAAACGAAGACACGGAAATATATCGTGCACGCTTGGCCGCCGGTCGCTAGTTTTAAAATCTCAGACAGATGCTAAAAGCTCGTACTATTTTTAGAAGGTAGCATTGGCCTGGAGAGTGCGTGTACCTGACGCCGCGTCTGTTTCTCTTGTATAACGCCACGTGTCGCTCATCTACAACGAAAACACACACAGACTGACATTTTTGCTGCGTGCACACTCACGGCGCGTGCCACGTGCGCGCATGCCCATTCGTCGCCCAGGTTGCAAGAGGAGGGAGTGGGGATGAAGGTTATATAATGGTTATTCAAGTACATTTATTTGTTTGTCAGTTGATGAGTTCATAAAAAGATCGCGTGGAGGAAAACTGCTGCGGAATCAGGGACCAGCTGCGTTAGACTGTGTGCAGCTCTTGCTGATTCCTCATGCAGCACAGCAACACGCGCTGTCCGGGGGACGACGGGACGACAGGCGTTCGCATCAGAGCCATGCACCTTGACGCGAGTTGTCAAAAGCTTTGCGCGGTTGACAATCGCGTTAGATCGCTCCTTGCTAACCTCACGTCATAGCTTACTGTGTGCTACGCTGACAATTTGTTCTCTTTCCTGACTGTTGCTTGTAAAGGTTCAGAAACGAGTGTGTGCGCCTGCTGATTACTTCTCACGAGGCACACAAAGAGAAGAGGGGTGGGGTGGAGGGTGTGGCTGCAGCCCGAGCTGAAAAAATAAGGTGGAGTGAGGGAAGCGGTGACGTCACCTTGGTGGCAAACAAGAGTTTCTCGTCCTCGTTCATTAGAGGGTTTGTGCAACAGCATCAGGAAAGAGCCGTCAGGTCCACGAGGCAATGGAAACAGAAAATGTTGCGGTACATCTGTCGGAAATTCAATTAGTCTGTGCATTTTTAAAGAAGAGTTAGGGACCCGCGCGATAAACAATGGAAAGCACGAAGGGAGAGAGAGGAGAATTTGAAGTTCGCTCACCAAAATGTTCTTTTTTTTCTTTTTTTCTTTTTAACTCGCCACCGTCGTCGTCGCCGTTCGTTTGTGTTGGCACATGTTTAGCCAGAGGCGCAATGCAGTTTGAATTGATTTTCGAAAAAGGGGGAGAGAGGAGGGGGAAAGCTTACATCACTGATGATGGAGCCCGGTAGACACTAGCGGCGCAAGGCGGGTAGCTTTGAAGATTCCCCAGGCTTGCATGAATCTGCGCACCGTCTCTCTTCTGTGCGCGGGGGGCGGGAGAATGGGAGATGGGAGCAGGGGAGAACATAAAAAGACCCGGATGTATCCACATCGGAGGGTAGTGCTTCTGTCTACCCGAGGAACACGCTGCTGTTGATCTGTGAAGGAAAGCTGAAGAAGGATGGATGGGGTGTTTTAACATAAGGGATTTTGGTAACGATGGCCGCTGTGTTTGTGTGTGTGCATGAGTGTGTGGAAATCGTTTGCTCATCGAAACGCTACCTCGTCGACACCAAACGTTAATAAGCAGTTTTTCATAGCGCTGAAGTTTTGCACAAGATTTTATCTTTTGTTTTTCTGCCTATTTGATAACCTGTGTCACGCGTTTGGTAGGATGCCTCCACAACTACCATGACCACAAATCACATGCTTGTTTTCGCTACGGCTGCTGATTGAGTCTACTCACTTTAGACCTTTGGTGAATGTCACAACCTGAAGAGCTGCCCGTCAGTGTCAGGCTGGCGCCGGTAGTGTTGCCGTGTTCTGCTATCACACTGACGTTGTTCCTTACCTCCCCAATCTCCACGACTAGTGGGCAAAGAGCGTTGAGGAATGCTGGAAAGATCGGGTGGGAGGAAGATGCAGTCAGTCAGATCCTGGATATTACCGATATTTTCAAATGACACCGCGATCAGTTGATCAGGTCACCGAGTTTCGCGAAAGAAAGTGCGAGTGACAGTGAGAGCCGATCAACTAATGACTGCCTGTTCATTCGCTTACCACAAAAAAATAAAAAAAAAAAGTATGGAATGTCGAGAATGAAAAGGTAAACAATTGAACAGAAAACGCTCCATCGTGACAAATAACCATGATTTATGCTGAATCGGTTCGTCTTCTTGGTTCGAGTACTGTTCAGTTTTGAAGGGAGATAATTAACTGTTTAAGAGATGGATGTCTGCTGCTCTGGATGAGTTGAAAACTTCAAACGAAAGGAGCGACGACATATTCTCGTCAGTGGTAACTAGGGTCGAGGAGAAGGAACTGAAGTAAGCGGTAGACCATTGTCGCAGTCTCTTAACGCCAACATTTACACTTCAGTGAGCAGAGCAGTCGCCTCGTGTCGGTCAATAGTTCCTTTCATGATCCTGCAAATTTATTTTAATTTGGTGACGAAACAAGTGGAAAGGAGTGATAAAACTAAATTCGAGTGTGTCGGCCATGATCACTGCAATGGAGACTGGGTTGACATTGCAGCGCACTGCGCATGTCAGGCGTTATTTCCGGGGGCTGATGCCACGGCATGCGTGATGTCGGTTAGGGAAGGACTGACCGACCAATGGGCAGTCCGGCAGACAGACAAAATAATGGTTGGCGCTTCCTAATCTGCCACAGGGTGATCGCGAGCTTCATTCTCGCATAGATTTTCATCTTCATCAGTTATCATCATTCTAGTCATTATCCTTTGCTTTCTCAAGCCTAGTTGAGTCCCTCTCTTTTTTCTCCCCCAACTCTTTTTTTCTTTTTACTTTCGTCCCTCTTCTTTCTCTTATCTTTACACCCTCTCCTACCCTTCCTTTCGTTTCCCTCCTTCCCTTCCTCATGTGCACTCGCGTCTTTTCCTCCATGTGCACCTCAATAAGTATGAGTCAACGTAAGTGACCTGTGGGGAGACCCCTAGTTTTGGGGGTGTTTTTAGGAACTAAGTGACGAAAAGAACAAATTTAGGAGCTGACAAACTGCAGAAATAGATGCTCCCAAACTCGTGAACCGTAGCAGACGAATTAATCATCCCAACAGTGTGTGCATATCCGGCACAAGCACACATGGACGGAAAGCTTCTTACATAAAATGCGTGATACCAATAGATGTTATGTCCAGCCATGCATACGCACGTGCATGCATAGTCCATCCATTAATGTACCATCACAGACCGATCAGGCAGTGCTGGAAGTTGTAAGCGGCCCGCCCTCATGGCTGAGCTGGATGCTGGCGTGTCTCTCACGGTATGGAGCAGCTCCACTGGCTGTCTGTTGCGCCGTTGGCTTTCTCCCGTTCATTTCGCCACCTTGGGGCGCAACAAGGAAAATTGCCAGGCTCTGGCCTTTTTTTTTTTTTCGGGCGATGGAGGATGGGTGCGTGCAGGCTCGTCTTAATGAGGTGCCAGTGCTGTGTATTTACGCATGCGCGGGCAAAGTGTCCCCTTTTGCAGCAGAGAACACAGAGAGACTTACGTTCGTATCTGCACTGACGAATTGAAAAGGCAGAGATTACAGATCGCTCGGACTTGAGCCTCTTCATTTGTTGGTACTTGTTTTTTGGCTGCTGCAGCCATGGTTTATCTTTGCAGATCCACGGCAGGTCACTGCAAGGCCGGAATAAGGCGCCATCTTGCGATGCTGCCAAGCCTACTGTGTATACAACCTTACTGTGTCGTAAAGTAGTTTATGACAGGAAATTATCTGTGTAAAAGACTTGTTATAAAATTATAGAGTTAATTGTGATTATAGCTGCGTCCTAGAACGTCTCACTTATTATCATTTTATATCTGTTTCTGTTGTTTCGTGAAATCTTTTAAGTCTTTGGTTTTTTTTTTGGTTTTTTTTTGTGGTGGTGGTGGGGGGTGTCATTTACGTTATTTTCACGTTGTAATACTATATCATCACAGTAAAAAATATCATAAAGATCCCGTAGATACGTATCTTTTTCTTTAAAAAAAAGCCGTCTTCATTTGCTGAAGGACTGTAGGAGGTGCGAGTTATCTACGCCTCGATACAAGAAAATGGCGAACAGACCTGGTCAAGAGACCGTGTTCAGATATCACGGCGCTTCTGGATACCGTCGAGCATTCAAATAAACGATAAGAGAATTAGCAGCAACAGCCCGACGAGGACGCTAGTTACGGACTCTGTACGCCGGTGTAGCGGCTGTAATGTTCCATGCCATAACTTCACACTATCAGCTTTCCCCGCACGAACCGCCTGAAAAGCCGTTCTGGCATCTTTGATGAGAGAGCCGTCCGCAAAAAAATACTATCATCCCTGCGCCGTTCCAGTCAGTAAACGACTTAAAAGGACCTCCCGGCGTCGTACAACTCGCTGCAGATGATTCTTGCCACCCCACGTCTCCTCCTTCTAACCCCTTCCCCCCTTTCACAGCTTCTCCCCTCCCCCTCCCATGCGCCACTTCCGTTGCCGAGTCTTGCGATCGTGTAGCATATTTAATGGCTGGATGGCAGTGGGAAGAAACGGCTGTGATGCAAAAAAGTGTCAAGACTGGTTGGAGTGTCTTGTTTTAGAGCCAGCAAATGAGACGGGATGACTGGTTCTACACGGGGTGATGGGTTTAAAATTGCGGGAAGAAGGGGTTAAAAGCACCTTCAGGACATGGCAGACAGCGTCTTCAGCAGGGACCTCTCGCAGCCTCGCACTTGCCCAGTCCTTGAACGAGATTAACAGCGGAAGGGAGAAAAGAGAGGGCGATATATCGCCTTTGCGGTTTTTGCCTAACCATTTAGAGAATTCGCTCTCGCCAAATCTCGCAACCTTGGTCGTAACGTAGTTGTTATACTTGAGTGTAATGTGAGCTGCTGTTGAAACAGAAAAGCAAAACACGAGTCGACAACAGCATTAATTTATGTCGACCCACAATCCGGTTTTATTTTTGTAATTTTTTTTATTAGATTCTGTGAGCTCTCTCTGATAATTTGAAACGTGCTCAGATGCCTACAGTGAAAAATTGAATTTTCTTTCTTTTTTTTTTTTTTAATTTTGTCTAGTGTATCTGTAAACTGGTACGAATGTAGCTTTCCTGCAGAACGCTTTTTAGTTTAAAATGTCGACGATTCCATTGTTCCAAAGCCCTATTCTTATAGTTGTCTTAAAGGTCTGGGGCCAGTTGCAGAACTCATTTCCAATTTTAAACACTCTTAGACTTTCAATCTGTTTCAATAATCAGTTTTGGTTTT
The DNA here is from genome assembly GCA_004794325.1 of Pomacea maculata. Lineage (NCBI taxonomy): Eukaryota > Metazoa > Mollusca > Gastropoda > Architaenioglossa > Ampullariidae > Pomacea > Pomacea maculata. The sequence goes on from SRHC01001237.1 coordinate 199,425, forward strand.
TTGTTTTATCAATACAGTTCACGAATAACATTACTCTAAATAAGATTAATCAGTTTAAGATAGACTTTTGTTCTAGTCATCACACCTTTTCATATGCCTTTGTGCAATTCGTCTGAATGGCATACAAGCGTTTGTAAATTTCTTCTTTTTAAACAGTTTTAAGTTTTACAAACATGTTGTGCAGCTAGCGCTTGTTTCTTAAGTACAAGCCACTTTGATGGCACGCTGCGAGTATAAGCCTGCTCGAGTTTAAGAATCAAACGATAAATGGTGGGTAAGGGGTTTGGTAAAAGTGGTAAACAAAGTAGGAATGATAGTCCTGTAGCACTGATATAGTGGAATGGAGGAGAGCAGAGGGATATGAGCCAAGAAGTCCTCGGATCTGGGGTTAGACTGCGAAAGAAGATTGTTGGGAGTTACAATGGGTCGTCTAGAGATGCCCAATTTCGCTCAGAAAGACATGACTTTCTGGAAAAGAGGTTATGGGCGATCACGCAAGTGCCGGGACTCACTTGTGCATGACGCACTAAAGCGTGCGTGCCCCTGGCCTTTGTTCCTGAAGACAATCGACAACGCGGGTTGGGTGAAGGCCATTAACCACAGACGTGCTGTAAAACCACACGGAAACCAAAGCCGTTTGAGGATACTTAAAAAAGGAGACTTAACTCCTTACAGTTTCTTACGTGATTCGGAGATACGTATTGCAGGGGATCATTCTTTTCTCTGGCACATTCTGCAGAGGGAAACGCCACGACCTTGAGTACCCAGACACTGCGGCACGTGGGACAGACACCAAACAAGCTTATAAAACAAGGGAAGGGATTGGCGGTGGAGGTCCTTTAGCCGGGATGAAGCTCTCTCCGCCGGCGGAGAAGATGGCGACGGTGCTCGCCGGAACTTATGTGTAGGGAAGTTTGAGAGGGTGGGGTTGGGTGTAGAGAGCGCAAAAGCAGGATGGCGGCCAGCGGACAATAATAGGCTATGGATGCAGGGAAGGGGGTGGGAAGAAGGATGCTGGGAGATCCGTACCCACGGACAACGCTTGCCTCGCAAAACTGTTGGTATTGATTGTGTCGAGCGCTGACAAGGCCACAGAACCACCACCTAATCAGGTTTCCCGCCAATTTGCTGGAACCCCGGGGGCATCTTAATCATAGTTCTTTTACTTGTGCTCTTCCTTACTTTACCATCCACCTTGTGTCCCCTGCTGATTCGGAAGTTTGACATGTCTCGCCAGACTTCCTCTGGTGACGTCAACAAAGAATGACAGACTGCAGCGATGCCGACGTTGTCTGCAGATTTTGGACCGCGTATCTCTACACCCCAACCAACCCTCCACCTTCTACCCAATGTGGTCTTTGTTGGTACTGCCCATCACCAGTTAAATTTATTATTATTATTTTTTTATTAAAAGGCTTCAGTTTCCATTCCTCTGCGTTGAGTTTATTATTCTAGAATTTACTTTAGAATCGACAGTGTGGTTCCCTCGTTAGAGAGGTGTCTTTTTCGTGGTTCTGCTCCGACGAATACTCAAACCATGATGATGCGCATTTGAATTTTCAGCATTACCACGAAAGTAGGAAGAAGATATTAAAAATTTGTAAAATTTACTCGGAATTATTTTTCTTTTCAAAAAATGTTTTCCAAATCTGCGAGGAGGAGTCAGCAAACTTAGTGGCAGTTGATGTGCAGCCGAAGAGAATGCTAGCTTTTAGAAGCTGCCAAGCAGGGCTCGCATAAGAATGCTGTCTTGCATGTGATGTTTTGTCCCGGAGGAGATCAGAACTTAATTTTGCTTTGATGCGAGAGTTTTTATTGATACGATCAACGGGGCGCGCACGCGCAAGGGGGCACGTGACGCAGAAGGCACGCGGCGGCCGGAAAGGTTCCGCGCGCATGACAGCCGAGCAAAAGAGCGATCACCCTCAAGACTCCGGGTTCTTACACGGAGGGGCAGTCACTTTTAAGAAAAAATTGCCGAGGACGTGTTGAAGAGGCTCCATGGAGGCGAGCAGGCTGCGTCAGTCCTTGCAGGACTGGCCGCGGCCCTTGCACAGAGGCCATGCTCTGAAACAGATCCTCCCTTGTCATATTCACCGACTCCCCCTTCCTCCATTCCCACTTTCATAGCTGGGCTTCGCAGCGGTGTTAGCGCTGTCCCTGGTGCGGGCGTGTTCGATTTCAGAATTGATTTCATAACCTCGGAGGACTAGAGGAGCTTGGAGCAAAAGGAGAATAAATCGAGTTTGCATCTTTATACGGCGATGAAAAATTTTTCTGTGCCCGCTTGAATTGATAGAAGGCTTGTTAGCCCAAACAAGAATCGTAAAAATGCAATCTAGAGAATTAAACATAATGCCAAACACGCTAGCTACTTTTGCTAAATTTTTTTTCATATAGCAAAAAATGTTCAGTTTATGCGAGTTGAAGATAAATTGTAAAAAAGAAAGGCTTCATATGTTATTTCTATTTCCTCCATCCCTCGTTTCTCTCCAAGTCGCTATGTATGCTTAATTTGAACCCCACAGCAAACCTTTTGGGGTCAGCTCTGTAGCTTCCGTCTACATATTTGCATTATTCAAGCTAATGTTAAAGCCAATTTTTTAAAGCCGCAATAATCTTGCATGAGATATGCAAATCGCGGTCGTAAAACCTCGTTTTTTGAAAGAAAACTGAATTGTATTTTGTATGAATCGCAAACTAACGTTTGAGACGGGAGCATGTGCGAATAAAGGAGTGAAGTTTCTGCATGACCTGTCCAGAACGGGGCTGAAGAGGAGGAAGGGGGACTGGACATAACTGTGGGAGTGCTAGGTTTGGTAGGGGAGCTAATACAATAACTGCTCATTCCTAGCATGGTGTAATACTGTTTTAAAGTAAATTTTTGAACATATAAGAAGGCTGGAAGGTTCATCGATGGAGAAGAGAAAATCAAGGGCAGAGCCATGGGTATTATAAAAATAGAAATCGGTGCCAGGGTTAGTGGTGGCAGGAATTAGTCATGCCTTAAAAATGCCCACAGACAGGTACACGGGCTCAAGTACATACTTCTGTTTCATTTCAGTAGCTGAGATGCATTTGATTTTTTTTCAAAATGGGAGGTTTATTTTTCTTAAGTTGTGGGACGTCAAATAGGACAGAAGGGGACCCGCTCCCCCACGGATGACAGAATCAATAATGACAGCTCCAGCCATCTTGGGCAGCTAACGCAACGCACTACTACGCTGGTAATTGCGGCACGCAGCTTCGCAATGATCATTGGGAAATGCAGTAATGCTCTTCTCTCACAGCAAACCACTAGGGGTAGGTATCCCCCAGGCTACCCTTTCTCCCTCCCGCATCGGACGAACCCAGCAAAGCCGGGCATGGTTGCCGTAGATTGAACAAAAAGCACGAGCACTTTTCTGACGATATTTGTGCATTATATTTTGTCGCTGCTAAGTTATTGCAGAGGTGGGGCTGTGTGGTGAGAGAAGTGACAAGTAACGAGAGGTGTTGAGGCAGGAAGGGCAAAATGAGAAGGCGATACGAAACGTGAGAAAAACTGCATGCGGTGTGTGCGCTGAGGCGAAAAGCTGAAAAGGATCTTTTGCGTCAGGTTAGAGAGAGAGAGCGCGAAAAAAAAAAGATTTTAACCGCGGCGAAATGCTATCTCGAGATACGGAGGACTTTAAAAGCAAGCCCGTTTCATGAAAAGCAAACAAGGAGTTGTTGGTTCCTATTTCGTGATGTGGTTTTTGAAAACATCGGTGTTGCTGCATTGAGCATGTTTATGCTCGCTAAGCCTCGCTGGCGATTAGCGTATGAGTAGCGATGCCCACGGCGCTCACAGTTGAGTAGTGAGTAATTTCCTTCATTCTTTGCGAGCGTTTCGGTGTCTCCGTTTACATGAGTAAATTGTTATAATGGTTCGCTATTAGATATATGGCCCAGTTTATATTTATGGACTGGAATTACATCCTAGTTCCCTAAATCCTTGCTTGTGAGATCGAAGATGCCATGTAGAAAAAAGTTAATTTAAAACTCGCCTGCTCTCACAATGGAGGTAATAATAGTAACAGCCAGACCTATATGAATACGGGGGAAGGTAATGTAAGGCAATATGAACAGAAGGGGGAGTGGGGCTAGGAATGCTGTGATATAATAACCCAGTCGTCGGGAAGTGCCAACACCCACGATTGTCACTTCTTAAAAGAAAAGAAAAAAAAAACCATTGTCGTCTGGTTGGCCCACACTGTGGACTCTGTAACACCTCTGGCAGCCATGTTTTGTTGAAGTAATGGAGCAGAGTCGACGAGCTTGAAAATGAATAGTGTCTACACTGGTTGTTCGGTTGATTGATCAATTGAGTCATGGACTGTTGAACAAGCCAAGCTACGAGCTTATAATGAGCTGCAGAGGTCCCCGCCGTGGATTGTTAGCAAATGCCTCCATTTCGCCTTGCAGTTGTTTATTCATCTTAACGCTGACATTTCAACAGTCGCAAGTTTGATTTGTGGTATTGACAGTTGTAAAATGTCATCTGTGGCAGGGCCGCTTGTGTATAGTTGACATTTGGTGGAAGCGGTCGCATTCAATTGTTCTAGTCGTTCTTGATGTATGTTAGGGCTGCGGGCGTTGCGTGTGGCTTGTGCGTGAGTGTGTGCGTGAAATGCAAAGTCCATTTGATTACGGCAACCCCCCAGGACAGGGCCAAGAGGCACAGGATAGCACATTGTCTACAGATCTCATTCTTTCACACTACTGAGGTCTCAAACCCTCAAGTCGGTCTTTCTCTCGGCGCACGCTTTTGTCTGTGTGTGCGCGCGCGTGTGACAACTGCCTCTTACTTTCACTTTACTATAAAACAGAGGGCTTGTTACAAAGTATTAACGGCAGTAGTGGAAAAATATCTCATCGATGTTTCTGCTCAGCTGATGGCTAATCTCGTGCGTGCTAGTTTTGGGTGAACGTTTATGAGACATAAGACAAACTTTGAAGGTCAAAGTGTCTTGCGACACAAAGAAGTAAAGAATCTCTCAGAAAAATTACCAAAAATGTAGAAGGAATTAGTAGTGAGGACGGACGAGCGAACAAGCACAAGAACTATCGCTCAACAGTAAAATAAAACATTTGGATTAACTAGATAACAGAAACATCCCATATGTCCCCCGAAGCTCCTACAGGCACGCGCGTGCGCACGCGCACACACACAAGTATCGATCCAGACCAGACTAGCGACAGTTCACAAGAACTAGAGTGCGTGGTCCAAAAGCAATTTCTTGCTAGAAACACTGAAAAAATACAGCCTGTTTGCTGGGGCCATAGACTCGACCATAGTTTTGCACGATTCGAAGTGAATTTGATAGTCTGGCTCAATGCAGTCTATCTCTCTCTCTTGCTCGTTCGTTCCATCCAAGAGCTTTGTCACCCTCTAATCGATATGGGTCTTGACAGCTTCTACATAGACGTCTCCTCCGCTTGGCCCCAATGGAAATTGGACTAGCCGACGTGTTATTCTTGCCGCCCATAACAGATACAAACACGGGGCACAACTACGGCAATGTACGACAGGGCATTGAGGGCAGTTGATATACAAGCAGATAGCTCTGGTGCAAGTCGGGGCACTCTTTCCCAAATGTGGACTTGAAGATAAATCCTTTCAAAAAATGTCAACAAGCACTGATGTGGGTAGCGAGTAGATTCGTATTAACCATACGAACATCTCTGCAGGACAAGCATTTCTAATGTTCCGTCACGAACCGGCTATTCCCTTGGTGGATGGTTTTCTCCAAAGCACACGGCATAGAATTTTTGCCTTTTACTGCCGAAAGTACAACGTTGTTTCTGCTACATGTCAGGCTGTGGTCGATGTTGTTGGGAGTTGCTGGTGGATGGGTGGAAAGATGGCGGCAGGTGCCTAGAGTTTGATTACATTGTAGTTTTGGCTGCTGAGTTGGTCTGTGTAGTCCTTTAGCTTCATCTTTGGGTCCCTCCTCTCAGACCCACTCTCCCCTCCCCCTTTCCCGCTACTTGTCTCGCCCCATTTCTCGTTCTCAGCGGACCATGGAACAGGACAACTCTTCTCTCAACACCGCCTCCATTTTCTTGCTTTCAATTGAGATTCTCTCTTCGATTTGAAAATTTCACTTTGCTGCTTTGAAAGACCAGGCTGCTACTCCACCCACCCCCATGCAGGTGGTTGTGCTTGCTTATCAGGTACGGCTGAGTGAGTTTTGCAGCCCATTGAGAGCTGGTCGGTTGGCTCTGCATTATAGATGACTACCTTACGCACATGTCACAGGTGACACGGGAACCACCCATGCGTGAAGGTGCGGCGACGGGTAGCCCGTGGAGACGTTACTTTAACCTTTAACCCCACTTCCGTGGTCGAAGAAGCTGAAGAAAGTTGCTTTCTCTCCACCATTCCTAACCGGTGCTGTTTTCATTGTAGCACTACCGGTGAGATCCCAGTAATAAATAAGACATTATATTTTTGTGTATCATTGTAATGAACAGCAATTGCCAATCATTAATATTTGGTTGAAGGTTTTACCAGATGTGATTGCACATACATTCGCACAATCACCTAGTTAATTTCAGTAGATGGAGGTGAACGGGCGAAATAATATCTGTAGGTAAGAACGTTTTAAAATGTGTATTAAGCCACCACATCTGCCCGACTTGTACCACTCGCATTTTTCTACACAGAACGCACTTTACAGCCGTTCTAGGTCGGGTTCCCCGGCCATCCCTGCCCCTGGGCCTTCGTACTAAAGGCAGAGAGGGATGGTGAAGAGGGAGGAGAGGGGGAATCCTTTCTATTTCTGTCTGGACTCGTCCACTGGCAGCGGCAGAACCGGAATCCCGCGGGGCGGATGGAGGGAGACACAAAAGCGCCTCGGCGAGAAGCGATCGATAGCATGCAGAAATTGATCAGGTGCGCCGACTCCCGCCCGGTCGGGACGCACAGCCCGGCCAGCCAGGCATCACAGATCGCCAGCAAGGGGGTGGAGTGAGTGGGGGGCGCCTATCTGCGATCCTTCTGTTACCCCTCTTCCCCTCCATTTTTCTCACCCCCACCGAGTTGCTCCTTTCTTTCCCTCCTCCCACCCCGACCCCCTCTTGCTCGCTGCTGCCTACATCACTTGCGCCGCGCCGTTGTAGGTAAACAGCTGGCGGTAACGGGGAGCCTTGAGGGAGGCTCGGGTGGAAAGATGCAACACTGGGAGCCCAGTGTTGTGACGCACGAGGTAGGCGTCGGAAAGACCCTCTGGCAGACCTCGAGCACAGAATACGCGCTACTGTTCCAGCATATAAGGCGTCCTCGGTGTATACTAAGTCGACAGAAATTATTCTACCACTGGACTACTTACGGAAGTAGTTCAGCAAGATTTGTTTTACACCAGACTTGGACATTCTCTTGCTTTTCCTGTTCCCCTCCTCCTCTCTCCCTCCCTTGTCCACAAAAAGAGGTGTTACAAAAGGGAAGCAAGTCTCAGAAATTACAATTCAGCGAGCATCCGTCTTCATCCATACATATTTTCCTCGTAAAGAGAAGAAAGCTCGCTGGTTGTTTGGCTCCCTTGAGAAGCAAGTACCTTAGCCTAACGGTGAATTCGCGCTAAGATGCTAAGATACTAATGAGCTCTACTGTTCAAGTATACAAGAGGAGTGATACTAGTTAGGAGAAAAAAGAAGCAGATTGGTGTCATTGTATGTCCATTTCCGGTTCACGAACGAACGAAAAGGACATGCGTACGAGGTCATCATGACAAAGTCGATTCACTGATGAGCAGTCGCAGTTGCTGACAGTGTTATAGATAAATTACACGCGGGGAAGACTACAGCATTATACCCGAGAGAGACTAACTACTGAACTCATGACATAGACGTATCTCCCGTCGTTACATTTATTAGTCCATTCTCTCTCTCCCACACCGTAGAACTCAAATGGAAGTTAAAGGGAGAGAAGGTACTTTTCCTCACCTGTTTTTATACAAGTGGATATATATATATGTGCCGGTAGCGTGTGATATCCACTAATTTCAACAATTTCCGATTTAAAACAATTTTTTTTATCTTCTCAGTAGCATATCAGTGGCGGTAATTTTACTGATAGCGAAGACGGCTATGAGACGATGATCGATTGAAGTCACGTGATGATGATTGAACGGAGTAGATGGAAAATGAAGACCACGGCGAGGAGGAGAGATGCCTGGGAGGGGAAGGAAGAAACGTGAATTGGTGCCGGACACGCCTGCGTGGTGACGCTTTAATTTCCTGTCACGGCGCAGGCTGTAATGAAGACTGGCGGCCTCTTTCTGAAACAACGATTTTAGGGTTAGATCGTTATATATCCCTCTGTGTGTGCGCGTGCGTGTGCGTTCATCCCACATACACTCACCATCTCTCATTAATTCATTCTCTATCTCCTCCTCTGGGTTTTCTGTGAAGTTTGCAGGACAGGCTGAATCAGATATTAAACCTTCTTGCAGACCACAGCTGCAATCATTGCGATGCGCATTTTTCGTGCATTAACGCTAATGGAATAATTTCAACACGGGACAGAAACGGCATCCCCGGTATCTGGAAGCATCTGCCGTACATTTGCGAGCGCATTCATGTGTGAACTTCACGTGGAGAAGACATTGTCATGTGATTATTTGATAAGCATCTTGCGTCTGCACTACCAAATGAGAAGACCTCGTTCAGCAGAATTACTGCTCGTTTTTGGACCAGATTGTTTAATCATCTGACCTCGGTAGGTAATGAGTAGTGATCATTACTTATGCATTATACTCGCGTACACATGCAAGACAAAGTGGTTATGCCTCATATTACCAGACGCCGAGTGTGCAGACGAAAGACTAGTAATCAGGAGACATGTCCTTTCTGGTCACTGCACCAACAATAGCCCTTCGTATGATCACCACTCCCCTTGACTACGCAGGGAAAACGCCATGTTGGATAGTCACGTGCACGGCCTTGAAGTTTGAGGACGTCCATATCAACCGTGTTCAGCGTGGGATTTTTTTTCCCAGGTCATAAGGAGAAGCAAGGCGCACCTACACCTTTCGTTTTGCGTGTAGATCCAACAGATCAAAGGGCAGCGGGTTTATCTCCGAAACCCGTCCTGTCACGGTGGATTGCCTGGCAGTCTACCTGCAGCCAGATCCACGCTTGCATCAAGTTTTATCCTGAGTGCAGTAGTGGTGGTGGTGGTAGAGGTTGGTGTGGAACAATGTCTTTGATCTCTATTCGGCGAGTTGGCGCCACTATTTAGGAGAACAATTCTAGCGAACATTCTCGAGCTAACAACCCTGTCGCAAAACTCAGGTTTTGCAGCTTGTGCCAAATGGGATTGTGATGGGAATGCGGCTAGTCTTCGTGTGTTCACCGAGTGATGGATGGAACCAGAATTCCTCGATCAGATCTCGTTTGTTTGTTTTGCGAGGAAGCTCCCAGTATTCCCGTTCCTCCTACCTCCACCTGTAAATTGAAGACTGGGTATTGCCTTAAAACGACAGCAAAAGGGATCAAAAGATACATCAGCTCAAACATAGTCAGAATTTGTTTGTCACTATATAACTGACTTTCAACAAAATAAATTATTTTCTCAAAGACGTTATTCACTGCTACATCATTCATTGAGTGGACATTAAAAAAAGTAGTCTCCATTAAATAAGTAGTGGTAATTAAATAAGTAGTGTGCATATTTCCGATGAGCAGCAGTACATGTGGGAAATGAAAACCTATCTTGACGTGGTCTGTCATCAAGAACCTGACGTCGTCGCATCCAGACAGGTGAAAAGGGCTAAGGGCAAGTTCTTGTTGCCCTGTCCTCCGGTAGTCCTTGGCTGGTCTTACGTTCTTCGCGACAGTGATGAAAGGGTTTGACGAGAGGAGTCTTGTGATCAGGCTTGCAATGCCTTCATGAAAGGACGGATAAACGAGGAACAGGTGAAGGCGGAGCCTCCTCGCACCCACCCAGGAGCTCGAGCAGTCAGTGCACCTTGCACGTGCGTGCACGCACCCACATCAGGTCTCCGCCTCCGCTGCTTTGAGTCTTGCCGCGCCGGGAAATTTACCTGACGGTGTTGATAATTTTTATCTGACGTATATGTATGTTACCCCAACTGAGTGCAAGCATGCATATGCAGTTTGCACGCACGCACGCGCGTAAACGCTCATGCACAAGATGTACACCGGCACTCAACGTCATTGCTCGATTGTAACAGTGTAAGGAGAGAAAAGAGTCTCTAAATAATAGGCCCTACCCTTGAAATACCACCGCACTTAGGACGGGCGCGAAACCCAAACGAAAATCGAAAACAGCGTTTTGCAACCAGCCGTATCTATTGTTGCTACGAGCATTGTGCGAGAACTTTGTGTTGTCTTCAATCGCTTCCTCCATCACCGCCGCCACTTGTTGTGACGTCAATGGGCACGCGTTGTTAGAAAACTTCGATTAGTGAAGCCTCGTTCTGAGTGGGCAACTCAAGAATAGGCTTACAGTAGTACGTGGTCAGGGTGCTGAACAGAAAGGGGAGGGAAGCATTCTTGTCTCGGAAACGTGCGCAAAATTAAATAATTAAAAAAAGAATAATAGAACAGAAGCTTTCTTAATTCCATCGGCCGTTAACATACCCCCACCCCTACCCCCGAGAAATTTAACGTGGCTAGTGAGCGTGATGGGCATTGTTTATGTCTAAAACATTTTCTATGTGCATTTCGTGTTGGTTTTTTTTTTTTTTTTTTCACGGTCATTTTGTCTCCATCTTTTCTTCTGAACAAGATACATCAGGATTTGTTTCTTCCAGACGAAGTCTTTCTTCTACATCGTTGTCTTTGTCGTTTCTCGTGGCTTATGACCAGCTCCCACTTTGTCCCACCTTCTCTCTGTGTTGGCGGAACAATCCCCATTACATCCAGCCAGCATACTTGTGCAGATGACTAGACAAACGAGACAGAGCTTACTTGCCACTAATGCCTATACAGATTGGCAGGTGCGGGGTCGGGACCCTCCATAGAGCTCAGCGTATCAGCCAGTCTACATTAGCGTCCCCAGGTTGACGAGCGGATGCCCTGCGTAGATGACGAACTCGGCGAGTCCCTCCTGTTCTCATTTCCGGGAGCTGAATCCATTTGGGGAACAGGTTGTTGAATCATTACCAAGTATGGGATCAACCGTTGCTAATGGCAGCGGCTTACCCAATCATACCTGGGTTAATATCGGCTTTTGATCTAGTTTGCACAACGGTGGCGACCTCTGGTAGACACTTGCAACTTATTAATTATTTTCATACAAACCCGAGGCTTATACACTAACAACGCTTAGTGGCAGTGTCAAAATCCACACGATACTGTCATAATCCGCCATTTTTTCCGTCCTGTTGTCTGACTTTTACCGACAAAAAATGTCTGTTACCATAGTGACATTATTTTGCAAGTAAAACCTTTTACTTTCTCGATGAACGAAAAAATAGTTTCCTGTTTCTGGTGGAGTCGGGCATGCCCCATTAAACAAACCTCTTCTGTACTGCATTCTAAAGTCTGAGACATCACCCCGGTAAGGAGTTCCTAGCAATGACACACAAGGTTGACTAACCTTGCAAGCAACGGCTTTGTCACATGGTCGTTCCTAGAAACAAAGTGAATGTAAACGGCGCCATTGCGTGAGTTAACTTTATTGTCGTCTGCTTCTGCCATCGGTCCGCGGGGACACTGTGAAAGCCACTTACACTGCGGGTTGTCGTTCTCAAAGACCAGGTTCATCGTCGAATTTATAGTTTCATTCCTTTTGACGTTGAGTGCTTATCTTTAGTTTGTTAACTGCAACAGCATTCACTACCTGGCTTGTGTTTGCATGGTTTCTTCTCTTTTGACTGAACGCTCGTGCACTTTATATCAGCCCACGCAGTACCTTTTTATTTCTCTTGCAAAGATTTAGTCAGATTTCATGTGGGATTTTACGATTTGTGGACTAGGTTTTTCTTGGACAAAGCTTATTCGTTTTAAACGGCAGAATGGTTACATGTCCGCAAACACTCGAACAGGGAGCTGACTAGTGAATGATATCTGTTGGCGGGATCAGTGTGACTATCCTGCTGACCGCTTCATGCCAAGCTCGACAGGTAGAAGCCACGCTACGGAGGGCGGATGTGTTAGGCTGTGTCTTTGTTGGACAGTCAGGTGTTAAGGTCGTCCTGCTGAGCGGCCCCACCTTAATCTTGTCAGTCTGCTTTCTCCTTTTCTTTGTCCGGAGCTGAAAAGTGCAAATTGCGAAAAGCCGCTTGACCTGCGCAACAACGTCTGCGACTAGGTGCTGGTCAATCTGACAGCTGGGCCCTTTGACGGCCTGCGACCTTCTGCAAGGGGGAGACCATTCGAAAAACGCGGCAGTAAGTTGAGTCCGGAGGGTGGGGAGGGGGCAGAGTATAAAAAGCGGTCACATGAAAAGCCTGGAAAATGGGATCCGCTAAAACTTGACGTCAGAAGACTAAACGCCAAGTCTCACATTTCCCCACGACGGGAGTTTTGGGTGGGAGGACTGGGAAAGAATGATATGGCAAAGGTTCACGGCGGCCTTTACAGCCCCTCCGGCCATTACCGGTGGAACAACAAAGGGTCTGCAGGGAAATTTTGCCGCTGTCAAAAGAAGGCAACGGCCCGACTACAAACGGAATTCAGCCTCCATGGTCAGCGCCACCTACCGGTCGGCGCATGCGTAGGATGGCGCTTTTACTTCCGCGTCGAGGTGGTTCTCAAGGTCGCCACGACAACGATTTAGGCGGTTGAAGGCGTGGCTGTTAATGTCGACAGTTCCCTCCCACTCCTTCGCCCTCCCTCCGTCTTCCCACTTCACTCTTTCACTCCCAGCCTCTAACGATCTAGCCTCAAAGCTTCACTTCTTTGCTATGTCGATCGGACCTCTGGTCTCAACGCTGCGACAATTTCGCTGTGCAAACCTGTATTATGTATACGAGGTTCTTCAAAGGAGAGTGTTCGGGGCTCTTTCTTACCAAGCTTTGCAACACGCCTAAGCTGTTTCACAGTCTCTATAGTTACAGTTCGGAGTAGTTTAGGCAACTTTCTGTATGAAACTTATGAACCGCATGAACGGGCTGCTTGTAAGATAGATTATGTTTCCCTGTTGCGAGACCGGGGTGGCTGGGTCAAGAGTTCCGCAGCTGTTGACAACAACAGAAACCTCGAATTAACATAAGGTTGGATTGAGTAGGGTGCACATCAAACACAGATCGGTCTCGGCCTGCCTTAGTGAAGCGTGCATCGGTCAGTAAGTCTGAAGCGCCCCCCCCCCCAACCTCCTTCTCGTCACTCTACCATGCGATGAAAATTGTCACCGTGGTGAGACACCGTTAGGAACTAAAGTTGATGAGAGTTGCCATATTGTTCACACAACTGGCGCGGGTTTCATTTGGTGTCTGGTGCGTGCAGCCATATCCTAATTCCTATTTTCTTCCTTGTCGTCCCCGCCTCCATTCTGACGACAAATTTTAAGGGAAAACCGGTATATCCACCCTCCCCTATTACAACGCCGAGAACTACGTCATAATAATACTCTCGAGCTGATGTCAAGGTGTGTCTCCCTCAGATAAGAACGCGCCGCTGGTGGGGAAACGCTACGTTGGAGCGCTGGAGCATGACAGTCCCTCTTTCAAGTCTTACGCCAGAGGTTAAAAGTCAGAGGAAGAAAAGGGGTGGGAGTGGGAACGGCGCCGTGGCCCACATGTCTTACAAGGTGACGGCGTTGGTAACTGTGATCAGCAGAGGGCGGTGGCCTCCGCGAGGTCGTTGTGACCAGTCATCACAGGTACCATGATTGCCGCGTGGAAGCCAATCGTTCACGGCTGGGTGCCAATGGGATGACGGCAGGAAATAGCTCTGAGAACGGAGACGTGGTGGAGGTTGGAGATTTCGTGGGGGATGAGGTGGACATAGGGAGGTGGTGGGCAATTGAAGCAACGCGAATGGGCAGCAGCAAGAAAGTGTTATGAACATGGTACCGGTATACAATGATGAGTCAGTTTCAAGAGGATGACCTCCCCCTTCAACCCCATTTCGCCGTTTACCATCCTTCCATTATTTTTTTAATGAGTCACTCTTTTACTTTGTAAGACCTTTTGTGGGCAGTACCTTTTTTAGGCGATGTGCTTTATTTGCGGTAGAATATGAGGCTTGTCTTCGAGGAGGGCGGCAGGGTAGTCGGGCATGTGCAACTATCGTATGGTAACAAACCCTTTCACCCATTGCAATACTTTTTTTTAAAAGAAAGGCCTGTCGAGAAGGACCCCATCTTGGCTGTTAGACGAAACATATTTTCTGTCTGGACAACTTCAACAGCGGGCCTGTCTGTTATGTCGACCTGTTCGCTGAGATGTACGAAGCAGAAGACGACCAAATTGCTGTTTTTTTTAAGTACTAGAAATAAGCCCTCGCCCAGAGTTCGCACTCTAAAGCTTCAGCTGCTGCACGCAAGTCAGTGTAAGCATCGATGCACGATATGAACTTTTCTCTTTCCGCGTTTCCATCCGTCCCATCCGTTTCCATCCATCTTCCGTTTTCTCTCCATGTGTCTGTGTGCACACGTGCCTGTGTGTAAGGTGTGTAAGGGGAGTGGGAGGAGAGAGAAATAGTCGATTTTATTCTACGATCATACTGCTTCACCTGAGGCAGTTTCTGGGGAAGCATAAGCAGAAATGTTGGTTTCATAGAACACTTTTTGCTGTCCACGCGTCACGTGGAGTGCTAAGACCAGGAAACCGGTTCCACATCAACGTTAGAGATAACTTTTTTTTAAAGGGCCGAAGGGAACTGAGGGACGTTTGATGTGCCTAATGGGACGGGCAATCACTTGATTTTTCCATTTGGTTAAGTCAGACACCTCACGTGCCAGCCTGGCCTCCAGGGGAGACAACCCCAGCCACTTCTTCCTGTGCTGTTTACAGTCGCTTACTCGTCAGCCCATTTCGGATGTTATTTTTTTTTTCCCCTCTCTCTCTCATTATTATTGTGAATGATGGCGGTGTTGCTGCTGCTGATGTCGGGTGTCGTGAGACTGTGCTTGTTTACTTTGCTGTTTGAAACGTTCTGAAATAAAGAAAGAAGAAAAATAAATTAGGGGATTAGTTTTAAAAAGTTGCTCTTTGATTGCGTATCATTGCTGTATTTTCTTCTCCCAGCAAGAATGGTTCTGATCAGTTATTTCAGGTGTTTTGTGTTTATTGCAGTGACCTTGTTGGATACAACAAACAAGCAAAGACTCGGGTGGACCACGTACATTGCTCCCTCAGTGGCCGTTCCGGATGAGCCAGAAAATAATGGGGTAAGTTGTATTCACGTATATACCTTCGATTTGTTCTCAAGGAGTTTGCTACATGTAGTAAATTAGTCTCTCGTTTGCTCTTCTTCTGCTTTCAGTCGTGCTCCCGCTTTCTCTCTCTTTTAATAACTCCACTCATTCGCTCAATTACCCCCCCCCAACCCACACACACACACTTCACTCTCTTTCTCTCTGCGTTGACACGGCTCCTTTGATCCTGGGGTCGAAGATGTCAAGAAGGTTGCTCTTGCGGCACACTATTGATTGATGTTTCTTTCACGTTATCTCGACCGTTCGTCTGCTACCCGAGCGAGGTCCTCCACCCCTCGCGCAATTGTCGTCGTTCTTCTTCTCGTCCATAGTACCTCCTTTCTTTATTTTTTCCACATCCATGCCTCTCCTAGCTACCTGTACCAAGCCAACCTCGGAGACAACATTCCATATTTAAATACATAATGCACTCAGTCGCACACACCGAGAGATAAGTGATATTTTAAATTGTTCGTCTGTTGGTTTTGTCTTAGTTCGCTACGACTGCTAGGCTAGTGAGCCATATGCTTCCAGTAACTTCTGGTATCTCGGCAATGCCATTAGGGGATGTTTTCAGCCGCCTGCTGTTTTGGTTCCTCAGTCCCATGTAAGCAAAATGCCTGGGAGGTTGTGAAAGAATGGTGAAGAAAGTGCTGGAACCTTTAGACCCGCTCAGCGAACAGGGAGGGAACATGTAGGGAAGTTATCGTTAGGTGAGAATAACCTTTGGGAGGGCGTTCTGTCTATTCAGAAGGGGGGGGGGGGGGGGCCAAGCATTACACGGAATGTCTTTTGTGTTCCCCTTACCAGTCCTCTAGCGTGTCGTGTGCAAGCAATGTCGCCTGGACGCCGGTTTCGTCTTGAGAAGTTCCAGCACGTGCGACCTGCGATCAATTCGCCCTGGCCCCAAGAGACAGCGGGGCCCTGGACGGAGAAGGGGGAGGCGGTCAGAGCGGTCCCCTAGCTTGTTGATCGACGCCCGATGGAATCTTTTTCTACCCCCCCCCACCCACCCCACTTCCTTCCTCCATCTGCTGCTATTGCGCATACGTGCGCGCGCATGCCCTGAAGTGAGCGATCATTATCGCAGTTCCTTTAGTCAGTTTTTAGTGTTGACGTCACACCTAAGTCGTTATTCAAGGAGAACATTGGTCAATGACTACTGAGACTGAAAGAGCGATGCTGTAGTGTCCACTGGTAATGCTGTCTCCAGGTATAATGTTTATATGCAAGTGGCAGCCTCGTACGCTTTTAGTGTGCATATCGGCTATCATTTGCAACATTTTTATATGTGTGTTTTTGACAATTAATTCCTTAATATAAAAAAAAATCGGGTTAAGTCCAGGTGAGAGAAGAACTGTCGTCATTAACCTCGGTTCTCTGCGTGAGTCATGTGACATGACTGGCTAAGAGACAAAGACCGCGGCCTAACTCCTTGATCTCCCATCATGCATGGCGTAACCTCCAGAGTAGCTCTTGGCTAACGATTGCAGTACCAGTGATCTCTCATCTGCACGTGCGAACATTGCCTCCCGCAGCTTTTTCCTTTTTTCGCCTTTTTTCCTTCTTTCTTTTTTCTTCTTTGTTTCTTGTTCTCTCTGTTTCATTTCTTGCTTTTTTTAAATTTGTTAATTGCTTTTTGCTTTTTGTTCTCTCTTTTCTCATTTGTTTCTTCTGTTATTCTTTATTTCATCGTTGTTTATTGTCCGTTCGTTCTTTATTCATTCTTTCTTGCTCATTCCTCCCTCGTCATTTCGGAAGACTTTTAATGAGGCGAAGTTCAGGTGGATTTAACTCTCCGCGGAACAAAATGTCAGAAGCCCGCCGCGCTTAGGTGTGTGTGACGTGACATGGTGTCTTCAATTTACAAGCACCTTCGTCTGCGCGGCCGGATTGCTCGGCGAATTGATTGAAATGCCACTGCGAAAATATCCGAAGATGACGTTTTGATGGGGAGAAAGATTGATCCGCGCCAATTTCAGCTATGGATTTTTGTGTTGTTCTCGTCGCTGCTGCCAATTTGAAAGCATCGCAGAGCAGGTCTCTTTTTCCCCCCCTTTACGGAAAATTTTCACGCTTAGGAGGAAAGGGGGAAAAGTGCAGAGAAGAGGGGGGAGCTTTCAGTTGAGTAGAAAAGAAAAAGTGGAAGCAGACGGAAGAGAGAGAAGGAAGGGGGAACAAAAGCTGTCTCACTAATTGCGCTTGTCTTTTAAGCCGGGTAGGTTGACCCTATTTCTGCGGCATGGTCTGTATGAGGAAAGTTTGGAGGCGGTGGGGTGGGCAATATAAAGAGAAGTCTGGCCTGTTGTGTCTTGTAGCAAATCATTTTGTGTCTGATTCTTACTCATTACCTCCTCGTACATTGCTATGGGAACTGTGGAAACGGCGACGATATTTGTGTGCGGGTATTGTAAAGGGAGTTAATACTTCAGCAGTGACAGGCATTAGCTGTGCACAAAAAGTGGTCATGGGATTATGATAGAAAAATGTGCTTTCAATACGTTCGAATCAAAGTGTTCCATTAGCCTTGCCGGCAGTGGCAGAGCTGATGTCATCGAACATTCAGGAAAGCTTTCTGTGAGCCAGCTGCTCATTTTGATGCATTCTGCAGTGGGAAAAAAAATGTCTGAAAAAGGATTTAATTGAATTGAAAGCAGTTGCTGTAAACTGCATTACACGAATGATATAAAAGAGGAAGATTAGTAAGGAAACTGATAGAGATAGGTTGTGCTTTCTGCTTTTTGTGAGTGGATTTGAAAAATGATGGTGACAAATTGTTGTATGCTCACGTTAACAGACACTTACCGCTGTTACCTTGGTGACCGCTCCCCCCTCCTCCTATCCTGCCCCGTATCTACATGATTCCGTGGTACTAAACTAAAGTTCGCTGTGTTTCAATTTTGTGCAAGATGCACATCATCTCTTCGTAAGTGTGCCTTTTTTGCCGCAACCTATGAAATTTCCATGTTCAGCAAGGGAATGTACAGGGAAGCCATGACAGAGATAGTAGGCTAGAAAAGATGAAAAGCCAAAGGTCGTGCCAGGTCAGAAGACGGGTGAAGAAGGAAGTGGCCAGCAGCGAAATTAGTCATCCTGAACGAAGTAGAGCACTCTAAAAGAATATAAATGCATGGTTTTCTTGTCTGAGAGGATGAGATGTCCGTTAGACGTAACTGTTACACATGGAGGTAAACAGTTTACAGTGTGCTAATCAGAAGATCGCAAAGCTCACAGAAAGTATGGATTTGCTTGGTTTGGTGAGAGAGTGAGTGCACGTGTCGACTATTTTCAAACGTGACAAAACACGCTCTCAGCATGTCCGTTCAGCAAGAAGCAGTAGCGACGACAGACCTTTAAGCCACCAGTGACGCGAACAACACCTTTTAAAAACATTTTTCTGAACGTCTGCTCGTTGTTCTGGGCGATCGATGTTTGGAATGAAGCTAAACGCGTGGATTATGTGCGAATCACAGTACTCGCTCATACATAGTTCATGAAGCAAGTATCCTTGCTTTCCTGTGCTGGAGGTGTGCAATAGGAAGTTGCGCGCTCTTGAATATTAATGCATTTTGTCAGCCTCGTCCTGATGTCTTCTTGTCTGCTTTGCAGACCTTTTCATTTAAAGACGTGACTAGAAGCATTTTAAGTATTATTTATATAATCATTAATTCCAAACGGAATATAAAAGCATTTTTACTTATTATTTACATATTAGCATCATACGGAATATGAAAGCATTTAAAATTATTTTTATATTAACATCAGACGGACTAAAGAAGCATATTTGTGTATAATTTATTAATGAACACTAAACGTCGAGGTTTGAAATGTGATCTGTTGAATGTTGTATTAGCGACCGTACCTACGTGTCCTATACAGAAACAACAATCATAGTGTCTTGAGTTTAAAAGGAAACTATTTAAAAAGCCTTGTGTATGAAAGATATATGGATCTCAACCTTCATTCTCTATTTGACAAGAGTGTTTTATAGTCCTCCGTGCACTTAGTTTTTGTCCATCGCCTCCATCATCTTTCTTCCTCCTTTGCTCGTTCTCTCTCACTTTCTCCCACTCTTTTCGTCTCTCACTTCCCCGGACCAGCAGCTGCTGTAGCCGCGATCAGGAATCAATGAAAGTATCCCCTCGGAAGCGTGGCTTGAGCCTCTCCCGTGCATTGATCTCTTGACGTCTTCAAAGACCGAGGCATCGCCACGCGGCTTGACTGCGTGTCCAGCAGCCAGACACGACACCTCGACTGACTCTCGGTGCTAGAGTTACCCTTGTGCAAACCGCTCGCCCGCTGCCGAGTGTTTCGTTGAAAGGCACGGCGACAAGCATGGCTTCTTCTGTTTGACAAGGTGCTAGAGTGAGAGAAAGTGGTGGGGAATAAAGAAGACGGACCAGCACATTAGGGAGTTGGAGGTGGGGAGGGAGGAGAACAAAGCAAAAAAAAAAAGTCTATTAAAACTCTCTCGTATAACGTGTTCCTCTGGTTTTATAGTTTGCACCCCCACCCTCCCGGTAACCACCCGTAATGTTTCCTACATGCCAGCATTCCTATTCTCTCTCTCACACGCACACACAGTCTGATTGAAATAAATTTTCGTGTGATTTTATACAAGCTTAGCGACATTTCTTAGGTTGTCTAAGGGGAGGTAAACTTGTCAGTGCGCAAGGTGAAGGCGAGAGCTCAAGTTGCACAGCTTTATATTCGAATTTGGTTTCTATGGCGACCGGGAAGCAACTTTTTCTTTTTGTACTGACTTCTGTCACGCAAGCGCGCAACGTCTTTTAATTTGTACTCAGATGAAAACGGAGTACTTCAAGTCGGTTTAATAGCTTTACTGATATTGTCCAAGTTGTTAATAGTTAAGTAGGTAAAGCGGGTGGTTTTCGGTACGAGCGTTTAAGTTCTTGGTGAACCTTTTTTTTTGTTTGTTTGTTTTTGTTTGGTATACGTAATAATTTTTTTTTTTGCCCAAAGGAGCTTGTGTGTGTGCGCGCGAGCGCGTGCACGTATACATGTTGGCTCAACATTTAAAATCGTTTTGGGGTTAGGGTTTTGGTTTCGGTTTTTATTTTCAAAATAATACGCTGACGAAACGATCGAGGTCAAGGGTTTGTTAAGCTGGCAACCGTGTTCGGTTTGTACATGGTTAGGACAAGGTCAAATCAGTGCATAAAAAAAAAAAGAAGAAAAAAGTCTCGACCGGGAATCGCTGGCTTGCCAGATCAGTCTTATCACGACTCGGCGTTTTGCAGGCCTTTTAAAAATGCAAGAACGGTAATCAGCACCCACCATCTTCCTTGCTGCGCTCCCTTGGCACTTTGTCGCAGATGTCACGACATCAGAAATCAGAAAATGAAATCGTATTGGGAGGAATGAGGATTTTTATTTTTCCTTGCTTCTTCCTTTCCTCAGAAGCAGACATCTCGCAGCGCGGAGGACAAGCAGCACCTGACTTGAGGGCGCTGCTGAACGAAAGAGAGGCTATAAATTTAGTGACTCACAGACGGTGACGGCTAGTCCCCTGGCTGGACGGAAGAGCTAGGGGAGTGGATCGGGGACAGGCTGGACGACTGCGGAAATGCAAGGAAGCAGGCCGAGGTTGACGCGATCGACGGACTAGCGGGGGCCGACTGCATAACGACACCAGCCATGTTTTACTACACGTCACGCTTTGGTGTAATGATGTGACGTTCCTCCAGGAAAGGTGGCATGATCGAGTTAAGCTTGATGAGGTAGGAGGCGGGCCGAGCCCGGGCAAGAGAAAAAAATGCGGTCTCGGATGCTGATTAGACTACGCGATTTAAAGGGTTAACCGATGCCAGGAAACGAAGTAGCGAGACAGGAATCGGTACACTGACGGCTACTATCATTCTATTGAGGCCATCAACTATCTTCGTTGACCTGGAACTAGTTTTAGAGTAATGCGAACCTAAAAAGGCACTTGGGGAGAAGAGGATTTTTATTTGTATAACCTTGATTGAAAAAGTTTTTTAAAGTCTGTCCGCTGTACTTGGGTGGGGGTGGGCGTGCGGGAGAGGGCGAGTGGACAAGTAAACATACAGTCGACAGGCAGTTCTCTCTTACCATCCACTCTCACCTCTATCAAGGATTTACGGAAATCCTTTAGAAAAGCAGCTCCCTCCATCCTCCTGCTTTGGTCGTAGGTCCTTTGCAACTG
This sequence comes from Pomacea maculata, assembly GCA_004794325.1. Taxonomy (NCBI): domain Eukaryota; kingdom Metazoa; phylum Mollusca; class Gastropoda; order Architaenioglossa; family Ampullariidae; genus Pomacea; species Pomacea maculata. The sequence continues at coordinate 220,967 of SRHC01001237.1, forward strand.
CCGGAGTTCATCGGGGCTTCTTTTCCTGCCGGCACCGTCTGTAGGCCATCAGCACGACAGGAACAAGACTTGGGCCAGCTTTGGCTGCAGGAAGATGTACTATAGCTTGTCATGCCACCGACATGGAGAGAGCAATGTGAATTACCCTTCTTCACATGACTACGCTGACTGGGGTCAAACGTCAATTCAAATGCTTGCTTTCTTGTAATAAAATTTCGCTGGGGGAAAAAAAAACCTTTTATTTTTCTTAATAAATTAGGATGAAAAAAATCGTTAACACTGTCGTGCCAAAAGGACATGTGGCCTGCCTGACCTTATATTCCTATTGTTTGTGTTTTGTGTTCATAGTAAGACGAATTATATTTTTATTTATTCTTTTGATGATGTGGAGGGGGTTGCGAATGGGTCGTGGGGACCATTTATCAGGGAAATTGTGACAGTGGACTACATTCGATTCTGTGTCGGAAATATCCATCAAAGAAATCATAGACACGACGTCATTGACCGTTTCTGTAACCATCCCCTCCTCCACCAGTCTTACTCCTTTCATCTTCTTTCCGTTCCATTTCTTTCCATTCTTTTTTTCTTTTCTTTTTTTTTGTGCTAAAACTGTTTTAAAAACAAATGCACATGTACGCGCGCGCTGACGCACACATGCATGCCTGCACTTGCGGACACGCGTTTCTCTGGCCGTGAGGGAGAGGCAAAGCTGGAACAAACATGATTTGGTTGTGCGGACAGCCAGACAGCTATTTCACGTTAAGTGTTAATAACGCTCGTAATAACGCGTTGAGGGAGAAGTCCTGTCGCCATTTTCCGAAAGTTTGTGCATACATAGACTGAGAAATTAAGCAGCAGAAGTCCGGGGACGGGGGAGCATTGCTAGTCGCACTTTTGTCCACCAGACAGGAACAAACCTTGTCAGAATGACGGGTGATAATGGGCATCGTCCACCACTAAGTCCCCACAACTAACCCGCCCTCTCCACCCATGCATGCTTTCTTTTTGTGTGTGTGTGGCTGAAGCTGCGTGCTAACGCGTTTGTGACCTCGGGCATTACACGTTCTTACTGCCTCAGCCATTGGTGCTGCATTGAATTATCCTCTCAGTTCTCTGCTAATAGTATTTTTTTCTTCTGTTGAGCTCTTCGAAAGAGAAAAAAATAGTTATCTCTGTATAAAAAAAAACAAAGATTATGTGAGACCTGTTTTACAGATATTTTGTCCCTGTGAGGCAGTCACTTCTTTCTGAGTAACATTGCTTAATGTGTGTTTGCAACTCGCAAAAATGTCTGTCTTATGTCTAGTCCATTTACTCATTTTTTTGTGTAATTGTTTCTTCGTCCCGTTCCTTCGTAATGCTGTCGATGTCTCGTTTTTGTCTTAAGCGCTGAGTTCTCAGTCACAAGCGTCACAAGTGCTACATAAATCACTTTTTATTTATGATTGTTATTATTCACCAGACAACTCTAAATATGTGACTGTGGCGACTATACAAACTCGTAACTGTCTTTTTTCAAACTTCCCATGCTCCCTTTGCAAAACAATTGTCAATTATAATAACATGCATCAGGTTAAGAATATCTTGATCAGTTCCATATTTTTATTTTGATAAATCCGCCTAGACCTTTTCTCCATTCCCTGTATATCTGCTACCTGTGGGCATCGGTCCAGACTACCACGAGGTTTTAAGGCTACCGGCATTCTTGCTACGCTGTGACGGGGGTGGGGGGGGGGGTACGAGGGAGGAGTAGGAAAGGGGACCCAGGTTCTTTCCGGAAGACCGGGTCAGGCAGCCTTAATCCTTGTTAGCGTGGAGACGATATTTACATTTGCAGTCACCCGCAGACCCGCCGGAATGACCTAGTAGATCAAATTTGCGCGCCCGGGTCGCTTGCGTGTTCGTCTGTCGCCGGGCATTGAAGAAACATATCGCCGACTTGGCGGGGGCCCACAGTGGGCCGCCTTTGTTGTACGGCACCGCGTTTTGTTGTGTCGCTGTGTGGGCAAAGCAAGGTGTCAGATTTGAAATGGGTGGCTGGGTACTGTTACCCCAAAAGCACAGTTGTGCACACTCGAGCCAAGCGTTCCGTCGAATGGGTTGCATACTTTAAAAAAAAAAAATAAAAAAAATAAGGGGAAGTAACTCTAGTCGTGGCAAAAAAAAACCCTGTCAACAGCGTGTAAAGGTTTAAAAGAAATACCGCCATAACATCAGGAAGGATTGACTGCCTTCTCTGTGTTGATCACTGAACTGATTGTCTCCCGTAGAGGCCTCGTGAGTTTCCAGCTAATTTTCTGCCTGTGCTTCCTTACAACTACTTCCTTTCTCTGTCGCCACTACTAGACCCCAAAAGGTCCTTGAATCAAAGTTTGGGTAGGTGGCTGAGGCACCTGGCACTATTTACCCATTGCGCTCTTGTGTGGCTGGTACCTGCATGCTTGGGGGTAAACATTAACTACTTGAGGACTTGCTTTGTGACTTTCTGTTACAGCATTAACAAGCACTAAAGCAATAATTTTGCAAGAAATGGTATATGCTGAGAATTTTAATTATTATTAGTCCGTCTTGTGGCAAGTCATCATTAAACAGACATTCTTGTGCTTATTGATGACATGGGATACAAGAAAGATCATGTATATTTACTGAACTTTGAGTAGGACTAACTTGCACTGAAGTAGAGAGGTCATTTTTAAATTAAATCAACAAGCGTGTTTGAAGGAAGTAAGCCTGGTCTATTAAAAGAGACGCTTAAGCACAGATTGGCTGGTAGCTTAGAGCAACAGTTGCGTGGCATTTGGCGGTGATTTGGCATGCCTCCTGCCGTGGGAGGGGGAAGGTAGCTGTTGTACCACGCTGAGGAGAAGCCAGTCACAATTCCGTAGACTGTGACAGAACCGCTAATGGCTTTTGCCACATATTCACCGAGTGTTTTTTGTCTGTCATCCCTGTGGAACGTGTGTTCTAGACACGAGAGTTCGCCGAGTCATGTCACGTTGTGCTGAGTTCCTCACTATAGGATGAAAGGTGAGGGGGGGATGAGCTGTGCGCATGCCGTGTAACGTATTTTGTGGCAGATCCTATGTGGGTGCTGTATCTAAATCGTAAACTGTTTTTTACAGTATGGGAACGCGGAGTAACAAATGGCTAATTTACTCCGGGAATGGTGGATGATAGATGGGTTGTCTTCCGGTAGGTTTACCGTCTTCTGCACGCGAACCTTGCACTGACCTCGCGAGCGAATAACGGTTGTGGGTCGTCTTCGTCTGTATAAGCCGTGCATGTAGTGTGTGTGCATGTGAGAGAGGGGGAGAATTCAGCTTATTGCTAATAAGATTACTTATGTGAGTCCACTTCTCTTTCATACATGCCCCCCCCTCCCAAACTCCGCATGTGTACATGTTAATGGTAGGCGTCAGTAATATACTCTCTCTTCACTCCAGAACGATAGTCGTTTCCATAGGGCACGAGTCTTGGTCGGACAAGTCTTGGATATGTTCTTTAAAAACACGCGTTCATGTATGCATGCGATTCCACGTGAACCCAACTCCCTCAGTTCACTCTCTTCGCCCCTACACTCTCCCCACACCATGGCATATGCCCAGAATATGCCTAGTAAATAAATGTACCAGCCATAGTGAGCAGCAGACCACTTTTGCTTTCCACATCTGTTTTCTGACTTGCTTAGACCCAGCTCTGCTATTCACAGCAGGGACCCGCAGGCTTTTAATTCTTGCGACTTGATTTACGCATGTCGACCCAACTGTCTGCTATTCAGCTCGAATAGAGACGGTGATAAAACTGCAAAGGGCACGGGAGTTATAGGCCTTTTGCATCGATGAGCTTCGTCGAGATAATGAGTCCGCCGTGCGTATAGATGGGTATGGTTTGTTTCCCTTGAACTGTTTACTGTATCCATCCTTTCCCAAGCTCTTCTCTGCTGTATTTATTTTTTTCAGCCGCAGTTTCCGTTCGCTGTGGCTGTGGAATGAGAGAAAAAAAAATCCGATGTCAAATGCGAAAACGGCAAGGAAAGAGAATGGAGGGGGTGGGTGGTTGAGCGGCTGTGGGGGTTGGGGTGGTGGTAGGGGCAGGTAAATGGAATTGATCGTGGCACATGTTAAAGTTTGTCGCTTATTTCGGTTTGCTGCGACCCAGAATCTCAGCTGTTGCTCAACAGCGCTGCATGGGTCCGCGTGCACGTATGGGGACAGACATGCTCAGAATGTCTAGAATGGGTGAGGCTGCAAATGACCTTCTGTTCATATAGGGTTTCATAACCACGTTTTCCTCCGCAAGCCAGCAGTTAAAGCAACAACCCGTTCAACATAGAAGATGTCGTGTTCAATTTGACTCCACTCATCTAAGGTACCTTGCACATGCTGCCGTCCTGCTGGGCAAGGGTTGTGCCGTCTCCTCTCCAACTCATCACATCACTGGTTTGTCCTCGCCTAACTCTTCTAGCCCTGCCGAAACAAAACACGACTGCAGGGGCGCTTAATGGAAAACGGTCGGCGAGCGGGGCTGTGCATCAAGCATGGAGTGGAATGAACCTTAAAAGAAAATTTTTCTCATTTTGGGGGGAAGAGTGGCTGGGGGCCGTCCTGTTGCGTCGTCTTTGAAACTGTCGATGTGATTTATAGTGGAACACTGACGTCTGGCGAATTTCAAGAAACCTGCAGATTTGCACTGGTAGTTACATCCTCCTTTGCTCTAATGTCATTTAACCGTAATATGCTTTTATAACATCCACCCCTCTATTCTGCTCCATTTTTCACCTCAGTTTTCATTGCAGCGAAAAGTTGAAAAGGAGGGGGAGGGAGAGAAGGAAGATCACTGATGTGCAGACACACGGCTCAAACATTTTCAGTTCGATTTCTTCTACTTCGCTTTTTTTTTTTTTCTTCTTTGGTCGTGAGGAAATAAAGAGCTCATTGCATGCAGTTTGCCCTCGACAGACATTTGGTTGTTGTCTGCGTCGTAGTGCCGTATCGTTTAATCGACACCCAGCAAAGCTCGTCACGACTGTAGCAGCCACTCCCATCTCGTTAGCGCTACAAGCGTCGAGTGCCTGCTTCAGGGTGGAGGGCTGGGGTGGGGTGTGTGGAAGATTCACGTCATCAGTGCTCTTTTAGTTTGTCGGGAGGTTCGACCGAGGAGCCTGACTCCTTCTCTTTAATGGACTCTCGGGTCTGTTATCTTGTAAAATGCCCGGAAGGTCTCAAGTTTCTTCAATCTCACCCACCCACCCACCCAACTTACTTACCCCTTGACCCCCAAACAGGGATGGGAAGTGATACTGAAAACTTTTCCAAATCACTTTCATGATGAATGGAAAGGTTTAGATAAGAGGTTTGTTAAGCGATCTATAGAGTATAAAGAGGCTCGTTGGTGAGGTTACCTGGTCATAGTTTAAGCGTAGCACTTGTTATGCTATTCGCTCGTGCGCTCAAGTAAAAGACTGTAAGCTGAAGACATATTGTAAGAGTGTAAGTGGTCGGCAGACATGCTTGGCTACTTCGTGACAAGAGTCTAGAGTGTGACAGTCGTGAGGAACTGGGTGCGAGCGCCTCGGAACGGCACATGGGTAGGTCACGTGACTGGCTGACGCGTTATTAACTAACCTGTAGCAAAAATATGAACTTTTTTTTCTTTTACAAAATTGCTTGCAAAACAAGTAGTTTTTTAGAGGTAGTGGCATGTAAAAGAAGCTTAAAAAATAATTTGAGGCAGAAATAAAAAACTTTCGTACGCTAACTGTAATCTCTGTGCGGAGGGGGGTACACTCAAAGAAGCGGTTGTAATTTTAATCTCCTGTTGTTGACTTGTTATTAGTGTATGGTAAGCGATTGAGGTAATACAAACACGCTCACCAACAGAATCTCAGCTGTAACCTCCTGACCATGACGGCAAGAACTGGTGCGACAGTCACGTGACTGGCGCCCGTAACCATGGTTACAGCGGTGCCGTTGCGCGCTAGCCCACTCGTCTGCCCCCACCCCTTCTTCCCATGAGAGTGGCGCTCTTGGAGGAAAATAGATGATAGCCGATGGGGTACACTAGCTGCCGAGGGTAAGGGCGGGGGAGGGGCACCATTGCCGAGAGGCGTACACTAGTTGCATCATGGCTGCTGAACCACTCCCCACACCACCACCACCACCACTGCTGAAAAACGAAATCGATCGATCACGAGTTGTCTCCCTTCGGCCACCCTTCTGTCTTTCCCATTCGTTGTAATCCTTTCTCCCCACCTTCAGCAACCCAACTCACTATACTCTTCCCTCCCGTTGACACTTCGACCCCAGCCATCACGACAGTGACAAACGCTTTCGTATCATTGGCAGGACCTGACGGCTTGTACTACCATTTCTCGACTGTGTTTTTTCGCCACGAAGTTCTGTCAATGACCCGTTGTACTCTTGCGGGGACATACGCAAACACAAGCTATGAGTAAGAAAAATTCGATATGTATTAATTTGTGAAGCAAAGGTCTAAACATTTGCAAGGTAAAGTTTAGAGCACACAAAAGCTAGTCTTGTATCGAGATTTGTGAATTTGTTGTGTTGTGATGATTTTATTGCTACACTGGTATTTCGCCATTCGTTGTCGCGAGGTCGAGAAGTCGAACCGCACATCGGCTGCCTGCGCATGCGTAGGTCGTTCGGTGGCAAAATCTTATTCTGGAAAAATATTGTCGCTGCCCGCTACCTCGCCTCGTGGTACACGCCTGAGCATGCGTCCCGTGTGTTCTTTCGCAGTCATAATGACAGAATATGCTTACTTTATCCGGTTCAAAGGGCACTGCATAACATGCTTATAAGAGAAGTATTCACATTACTGAAGCGCATATGAGCGGAGGCTATGAACTTAAAAGGAGGGACATTGATTTTACCACCAGTGATTGGAGTGGGGGGAGGGTTGACACGAGGACACACTGGGCCGAGGTTCTTAGTTGACAGGTTTCCCTCCCGACTGGATTGTCGCTGCTTCCAAACCAGCAAGAACCGACAGCATAACCACGTCATCCAATCGGAGGACTGCGTTTAATCACGTTCCTGATCGGGGTGATACCCCGTGTGCTGCAGTTCAAACAAAGCGATAGATCAATCTGTCGCCCGCCCGTGATAGATAAGATGTCTCGACCCCTGGACCTCTCCCTCACACCCATCAGCCTGTGCGCGGCCCTTTGCAGTTACCATTCTCTCTGGTGTCGCAGTTCCAGCACTTTCCTTTCCTTTTTCAATCCCCTTCCTTCACTCTTCTGTCACTGCCCCCTCGCTCTCGCATACCTACCCCTCCTCGCTTTGAAATAAAGAGGCACCAGGACAGGAAAAGATAATCCAACTTATTAAAGACGTTGACCGGGGTGAATAGTCAGTGGCTGGAGGGAGGATATGGGGAGGAAAAGACTATAAAAGGATTCTTGGGGCGGCGGGGGGGGGGGGGTGTGAATGAAGATGGCAGCTGAATCACAGTTATTTCTTGTGCAACTAAAGCGCAAGCTGAGTTTCGTAAAGTCCTAATCCAGGGACCGATGGACAACACTTTTTAAGACAAAAGGACAGGGTGTCACAAGATAAGACAGAAGACAGCATCGTAGCCGTTACCAGTAGATGTCAATGACACCATTGTATAAGCTGTTGATGCCAGTAAATACCAAGGCAGCAGCTCTGCGGACAGCAGTGCAGCAGTTGCCTTGACACCAGCTGACACCTGCGTTCGACTTCCTCAATGTCCCCTCCCCTCCTCACACACACACACAATCCCCCTGCTGCTCCAGAGGCGTCCTCAGGGCTTCACGGAAAAGCTGCTGTAGACTTTCAGTACACTCCATCCCGACGTATTGAAAAGCCATAGGTTGTGGAGGTGGGACAGGTCGTTGATAGAGATGGAGCCGCGGACCATTACGCACACCCTTGGGTCGTTTAACTTGTGTTTTCCCGCAAGCCGACCCTGACAGTTGCGCTGTCCGGTTGCAGGCCCCACTTTCCGCGACTGCGCACCGAGCCTAATGTTTTCTCTCTCCATCTGTCAAATTCGTCTGCAGTTCAAATTGAAAAATCCAGGCTTAAAGAGGATGGTGGAGAAAGAACCAACTCGTTGCAGTATGTTATTTGCTTTCCGGCGTGAAATGGAAGCCCGTCGTCTCAAGGGTACTTGGTTAGTCAATACACTTGGTTTAAAGAATGGGGTGGGAGGAGGAGAAAAAAACACCTTCCTTTTTCCCCCTTCCCTTCATCGTTTGATGTGACTGAGTGGTGGGGAGAACGGTTGACCGATCAGCACCTAGGACGGCGATGGCGATGGGCCTCTTGGCGACGGGATGTTGTCAGCGTCCGGTGAGTGAGTGGCCCTGGACTACGGCGAGCCAGCTCTTCCAGCCTCCGGCACTCGGTCAGAGCTCGAGAGTGTCATGGGGACGGTCGGGAAGCCAGCAAAGGCTTTGGAATTTTGCCGCTTTTCTTTCATCCGAGCGTGAATGTTCTTGAAGAGAAATCCCTCTCCCCGTCTTATTCTTTCATTCTTTTGGTCACATCCTTTTTACTTGTAGTGCACTGTTTGCATGCGTGCGTTTGGATATTTTATCAAATTTTCTTCCGGAAATACTTTCGTGAACAATGTCAAGTCGCAGACGAGCTTTATCCCGGCAATGATCGAGAGGGAAGATAGCCGCGTCAGACGTTCCTCCAGTTAAATATAGGGTCGCCTACGTCACTGCTTAGCCTGGCTCGCGATCCTAGCTTTTCCCCAAATCCTCCTCCCTTGCCGAGGCATCCTGAAAGGAAACGGAAATTGGCTGCAGCTCCATGTTAGATAAATTCAATATTGGTAGACAATAAATCACTGATCTGATACGGCTACGACACGTCCTAGCTACCACCACCACCCTTCCCTTTTCATTCTCGGATGGTACATACCCCATCTCTAGCCGATTTATTATCCATGCCGTTTGGTTAGAGGGATTTTTTTTTTCTTTGCTGAGAGCGACGGGGGGCGCCGGACCCAACAACCCTCGGCAAAAGCTGTATCGCCATCCCCCACGGCAGCGCCTCGGAATTGTGTTACTTTGGGGACTAGCGATGCGAGAAGTGATAGCAGAGTTGGAGGTCAGCGTATCTCTTGCAATAAAAACAACGTCGGAAAACTGAAACAAAGTTGGATTAAGGGGAAAGGCTGGAGGGGTTAGGGCGAGGGTTTCTATGTGGCTTCATGTCCCGCAGCAGTAATTGGATAATGGACGCATTAGCAGCCATGTTTTTCATCTGAAAATTGCTCCGGTCATCGAGACGATCGTGGAGTCATGCGTGTCGCGACGTGTGGGTGACAGCAAGGGCAGGTAACCCCCAGTGCGTCGCCGAACATCTTGGTGCTTGCTGTCCCCTTCTTGCTTTTTGAATCATAGTGGGTTTTTGGTGAGAGAAGAGAAATTAAAGCAGCAGTAATGACGAAGCCTCAAAATATTTCTGTTCTTTGTCTGCGCTAGAGAATTATTTATGAAGTGGTTACATCTGAGCGTGCTCCATGCCACAGATTTCTTAATAAACGCATAATCAGTGTCGTTCGGAAAACTGAACAATAATAAATCGCAAAGCAGAATGCCATCTTTAATTATGACGATATCATCGATAAGAAGAACGAAATAACTGACAAGTTGCACAGATTTCCGGTCACAAACAGTATTCATCTCTACTTGTATATGCCCATACCTCTTTTACAGTCATGTGTGTGACGCGGTCGTTCTTACATTCTTTTACTTTTAGCCCGTACCTAGTCCGACTTTTCTTTTAATATAAATAATTATTTTACGGCTTTGGTGGTGTATACGCATTCTATTTGTACAGTTTGATGCTCAGTAAAATATAGTCTTACGTCTATCTTCGGCACAACCGTTTCCTTTCAGAATGTCCCAGTTCTACTCTCCTGACGTTTAAAAAAAAAAACACCTCATGCCTTGTCGCTCAACATTATTCCTGTATGCGACTTATTTTTTGTTTTGTTTTGGTGAGTAACTGTCCCAGCGTATGCTATGCGCGCGCATGCGCTGTCGCGTCCATAAGGACTCCCATCGCCGGCTTGGGAAACGATCGATGGTTGCTATCCTCACTTGCCTGTCACTCCATTTTCCATTCACACGTGCTGTGCGCATACTTCGGAGCTCAGCAGCACGCGCAAAGTAAACGAGACAAGTACCTTTCTGTTGTTTTAATAATATTTTAATCACATGCGTGACAAGCAAATATTGAAACATGCCACGCACACGACAGTGTCATGGGAACTTCAAATAAACTAAGATTACTCTTAAATTTATTACTCCCCCACCCCCTTGCGTCCTGGCACCCTTCACGTGACCATTGAAAAATGTCTTCGTCATCGCACGCCTGCCATTTCTCCAGCATCAGTCGTCTGTGACTGTCAAAGAACAGTATACTGTATAAAGAATGTCAGTACAGAATAGTAGCTGCAGAATATATTCATCTGCTAATCAAGTAAATGTTTGGAAAACACGCTAGTCAGCTGTATTTTCATTTTTTTTTAAGAAAAAAAAAAAAAGAAAAAAAGCCACATACCATTACGACAAACGCTTTACTGAAACAAATTTTTTAATGCACGGAAGTGGAAGTAGGGCTTCTGTAACATAGTGAAATACAGTACTGTACAGTGTTTCATCAAGATGATCTGGTAGTGGTCAGATTTGGAATTTCTATCACTGTGTAAGCTTCCATGAGTATGCACATGTCAGACGACCGAATAACTCCTCAAATCCCCAGCGTGACTAAAACTTTCATCAGCCAGGAATGACATCATAAAAACCCACAAAAATTGCAAATAAATATGTAAAACCCAGCAAAACTCCTCATCTGAATTGTCTGAAAAAATCAATAAAAATGCTGATGTAAGGCACGTGTGCCGAGTGTTCTGTATGCAAATACATTCTAGCGCACACGTGAACACGACACTACAAAATAAAAGAAAGTTCCAACAAACTAAGCAATTGGTTGAACTCTTCATCTCTCGGATTAGATATATCGATACCAGAGTTGCGAGCCTTTTTTTCAAAACTGCACTTCTGTAGATTTTTGTTGTCTGCTGCTGTGTTGCGTTTTTGAAAGACAAGCAATGAGGATAATCCTGTGAAATCTTTTTGAGCATGAGCGGCTTGGCGGAAACAGTTGCAATTAAAACGGACATTACTGTCCTTTTGTTGCATTTCTCCCTCGTGTACCTTAGTCTGACGCTGCGAGGTGAAGCCTAGTCCTGAGGGAACCCTCTTCAAGGAGCTTGTAGATGTGGGAAGATAACTCCAGTGACCGGCAAAGCTTTCTCGTCTAAGGGAGGCAATGCATTTTTATGAGTTTTGCGGTGATGGAGCGGTATGAGAATGCGTAGCGAGAACCGGCAGGATTGGAAGTTAGAGTGATTACAAAAACATGAACCCTCAATCCGCGCCATATCCCAAAGTGGATAAAAGCAGATCCACCTCTTCCCCCTCCACCCTTACCCCTAAAAAAAAGCGCGATGGAGAAAGGGAAGATTTTAGCAGAGCACCTTTGCTGGTAAGAGGAACAGAGGACGCCAAATATTTAATGGCTGTAGTTCTGTGTTTTGGGAACCACTCAAGTTTCGAGATCAAAATGTCAGCCAAGCCAGTTACAGTGTAAGAAGAGGGAGGGAGAGGGATATTCATGTGTAAGCTATGTTTGCGACTTTGAAGACACCCCCTCCCCACGCGTGGAAGACATATTGATGGGCAGGACGATGATAATAATAACGTGTTAGTGAATAAGATGAGGAGTGTTCTTGGCTGTGTCAGCGGGCATTCGTATTCAAGTTATTTTTTCCTATATTGACCTATTAACCGGAGAAAGAAAGGGGATATTTAGTGATATGAGAGAACAACTAACCCTGCTGGTGAAACGTGATTGTTGAAGCAAAAGAGGTTCGTCTAGCTTATCATCGCTTTGATGCGTGTATATCAGTGGAATATTTCCACTCACGTGGAGAGCTAACACTCGCTAAAATGGTTGCTTGTTTAACATCAAACGAGAATTCACTTTGTTTCAAGTCAATGGCCTTTTACGTGCTATTCGAGAACATCAACTAATCATGACAGTCACCCGTAGGCTGCTAAAAACGTTGACTGTAATAGGCTACACACTCTTTCGCGAAATCTTTTGCACACCGAAGCAAGCGAAATGGCATTGTTTCTTACGACCACACACATACAAAGTTATCATGATTCCTATCACACACACCATCCACCCCCCGTCTCACCCACCCCAATAGAACATTCTCTTTCGCTCTACCGCACGACCTCATCCATTTTGGTCCCCGCGTGCTCCCAACGTCTCGCGCCGATAAGAGAACGACTGACCGTCGGGTGATATACGTCCTCCTGCCCGATAAACCCCCCAACACCGGAGACCGCATAGAAGCCAAGAAGAGTTGCAACCACTCGTCGTGACTCCAGAGTTGTGTCCCCTGTGGGGTCGCGGGAGGAGTCTTGAGATTGCGGTGTGTACCTCGAGCCGACCTTTGGCTGGTAGACTGACCAAGGGGACGGGAGAAGAACGGGACGAAGGGGGGTATAACGATAGCGTCTGGACCACCAGCAAAGCCAAGAAAGGGGAGTGTGGGGGTTGGTACATGGGGCGGGAAAGGGCTGTCTTACCTCCTTCGATCAAAGCTGAAGCACCATCGTCATCAAAGCTGGACATTAATGTATTCTCATGTACTTGTACGCCCTGCGGACCAGAAACCTTGCGTTAATATTAGTTATGAAGTGCGGATTTCCGAGTCCTGCTTCACCAGAATAAATTCGAACAGGGCAGGACTAAGGGGGTGCCAGGAAGCGGTTCATACTGACCAGCTCCCATTCCTAACACCATTTGTGCACAGCTTTTGGAACTTACCTGACAGCGCTACCTACAACAATTCCCAGAATTCGCAGCGTACTGTTCATCAGAAAGTGATTCACGTGGCAAACATTCCAATCAGGATTAGCGTTTGTACCTATGAGGGTCTGCTTATTTTTAGTACAAGAGGCGGTGATGTTTAATCTGGTGAATTATCTTTAAACGCGGAAAGCTGTACAGAGAAACAGTATTTTAAAGCCAAGAAAAAGTTTCTAACAAGAAGAGAAAAAGGGTCGGAGGAATGGAGAAATTAGAAAACTATCAGCACCCAGACTTCACCGCGAGACGCTTAAATCAACGTCACGGATGTTTAACACCAGCAACGCCAGCGGCCTGGGCGACGATAACACAGGACACCTTCGTTGATAAGACAGGAGCGGGAAGGGAGCCCAGGAGAAGTGTGATGTTTTGTATCGTTGGCGGCGCTGGCTATTGGTAATGATGATGCATGCAGTCGTTGAAGTCACTGCGAGATAGGGGTGGAACCAGAGCCGTGGTTCGTTCCTCAACCGGTCTCTCTGCTTATCTTTGGCACGGAGGCGTATTGATGGGTGCAGTGCCGCCAGGGCAGATAAGGTCCGCACCGGTGTTAGCTTTTGTTTCACGCTGCTTGATAAATACTAGGGGAAGGGGAGATCAGTCGCTGGTTTCTAAGATCTGCTGACTGTTCTCCTTTGTGGACTTTTAAAAAAAAATCCTGCTTAACTGTCGTGTTGCAGAATTCCCGCTGTGCTGCTGCGGTTTTTCCCCTAAAAGTCAGATGGCCATATGCTAGTTTTTGGCATGTGCTGTATCAGACTTATCGCCATTTTATTCATAAAGGGACTGTAAGTTTAGTAAAGAAACGGGGCGATTTGTAAAGGTGCACTTTGCTGATTTGCACGAACGTTAAAAGAGATAAGAGACTTTTATACGAGGGGCAAAATATTTTACGATATGGCGATTGCAAATATCTTTCACTGTTTTTACGATAGGAGAGCGATCTCGTTCGTCTTACAAGCAGGGGGAAGAAAAAGAGGAGAATGTGCACCCCACCCTACTCTAGAGCGTCCATGCACGTGTATGCTTGCGAGTACTATGCGCACTATGTAGAGTGATGGCGACAGAGAAGGAGTTGGTTTGGACGCTCTCTTCTCTGAAAAACTAATACATAAAAATGAAGAACCACGCTCTGTACTTTTTATCTTAAAACAAATGTCTTATGCGTGGTTACGATACAATCTTGCATGCTGAACATGCACACAGCGCTCGGTCGCATCCATTAAAAACAAAAATACAGTCGAGGTTGCACAGTGCACAGAGATGCTCGACTGATGAGGCCCCTTGTTTCCGGCTAGTCCGCACCGTCCGCAGCTCCTCATCTCTGTCAGATCTGAAGGCTACCCGTAGTAAACCAATCCTGAAAGGAGTTTTCAGCACCAGACAAGAACAACCGACAAAGACATTTATTTTCTCCGTTGTTTTCGGCACATATTTGTGTGGTATTTTATGATCGGGGCTGTTGGACTTGTCAGTTGTACGCAAAGGAAACTTGAAGTTCGTCTAATTAACCCACAGGAAACTCTCACCCACCCACCCCGTCTTTTAGCTTGTCGTTTTGGCAGATCTTTGTTGCCTGTGAAAGGTGATGCCTTTTGTTGTTTGTTTGCTTACTCATGAGTTTTGTTTCGTCGTAAAAGTCTTGTCCCTGTCTAGATAGAAAAAAAGAGCGATAAGCAGAATGAAGGTGTAGGGGGCGGGAGGAGAGACGGGGAAATAAAAGGAAGAATAGAAAATAACACAGGGCCTCGGGGTCTTTTCGCAGACTTCATCTCAGCCACTCGGCCCGGTTACCCCCATACTATCATGAGCGACTGGAAGTCTGCAGCCGGATGAACCTATTAATAAACTGGTTTAAAATTCAAACAGAAATAAAATACTTTATTATCTCGTGTTCACCTCACGGATTAGTCTTTGCAATTCATAGAACCGAGACAGCTGTTGAAGAGGATTTAATTAACCATTCTTTCTCGGAAGGAAAGAAAGCAGAGGGGAAGGAAGGCAAACTCCTGTAACGATAAAGGGACTAAGAATTGACTATACAGTTCACTCACACAGTGTTGGAGAGCAGCTACAAATTGGCACTTCCGCTCGCGCTCCAGTTACAAAGAATATCAAGGGCGCGTGCTACGGACTCCGCTCCACACTTTAATGTTGTTCGCCAAGTTAATGGACTTTTTTTAAAATTCAACGATGACCTATTTGTTAAAGTGCTCGGTGAAAGCATTGTATTCGATAGTAATACTTGTCGTGTCGTTAGACTAATAGACTTCTGATTTGTAAAAAGAGTCAAGACCGGACTTGGCGGAATCCTACACTCAGCTGGTAGGTCGCGGTGTCTTTGGCGTATATGCATGGGGATGGTGGAGGAGCTGGAAGTACAGCAGCTGCACATGCGTATACAGATAGTTTGATCCTTGCTGTAAATATACAAAGAGCGGACTTCTTCGGTTTGCTTATTAATTTTTGATTTACTTTTTTTTTTTTTTTGATTGGCTGATTGATGAACCCCGGTCGTTTTTAATCTACCTGACGGGCTCGCCACATTTCGTAGCCCCTTCAGCGTTGTCTAAAACTCTTACTGAGGGAAAGGAGTCTGTGGAATTTTATGCAGGAAGCAATATAATGTCCACGAAGGCCCTGAAACTAAACCAGCTGTACAGGGAGTGAATATGAAGACTGCAGCTATGGGAAAGACTCTGCTGTTCCCCATTCCTCCCCAACATTATCCATTCTGTCACAGCTGTCTTTCCCCCCCCCCTCCCACTCTCCCTAATTCGGTATCAGCAGCTGTTTTACCCCCAACTGAAATTATTTTTGTAACAATTCTAGCCCACGTACTGTAAGCTATCATTCTTTCTGACTTCATCACCTTGTCCGCCATTTTGAACTGGATTAAAACCCTCGCGAACAAGAAGCAGATGGGACGGAGAAAAAGCAGGGATGGATGGAAAGGGAAAGGGAAAGCTTTTTCTAGAGGGCAAGATTTTTAAAAAATTGAAAAAAGGAGGCAAGCGCGAGACGTAGACACCAAGGGGTGTGGTGGTTGGGAAGGAGAAGATGAAAGCCCCTTCGTCCTCTGACGACAGCTTTACAACAGCACAAGCGAGGCACGGGGCACACCCGCGCGCCCCAAACAGCCAGGAAGTTGGTCTCGCAGATCCGCGGGCTCGCACAGCCTCGCCGCCTGTACGCCTCCTGCAACAAGGCAGGCATCAGCCATAACAAAAGGAATGTTACGAGAGTTGACAGCTTTCGTCTGATTTACGACAGCCGAGAAGGCAGGCCAAGCCACCGACCGCGGCATCTGTTCTGACGCCTCCGTTGAGAAGTGTTGGGGGTGGGGTGGGTGCTGGAAGGGGTAGGGATGTTGAGAAACACAGAACTCGGTCCGCAATCGCCCACCTGGATGGAGCCAGGAGGTTTCTATGGCGGTAAGGGCCGTTAGAGCTGGTTTGCCGCCGATAGGAATTCTTTCTCTCCGTCCCGTTCCATTATTTCATTACAATGATGGCTGCTCTGCTCGTAACGGCATCGTCTGCTTGTTCCCCCCCCCCCCCCCCCCCCCCCCCCCCCCCCCCCCCCCCCCCCCCC
>SRHC01001237.1:237523-254261 GCA_004794325.1 Pomacea maculata
CCCCACGCCACCGCTCTCTAACATCCGCCTCACTCATCACATTCTATATCACCTGACCGCCTGCAAGATAGAGTACCTATAGAGTATAGATAGTACCTATACCTGTGACCGGTACCGAATGTGTCCGCGTGCCTCGAAGATTGTTGTGTTTGGTTTGCATAACCAAGCTCAGCAGACCGGTAGCCAAAAGGGCAGCTTCACACAGCCGCTATCGACGGAATAATAAGGAAAATAGTTGACATTCATAAACTGCATTTTGTTGTGTGCATGTGCTATGCGTGGGTGCGTGCATTCGTGTGGACAGACGGGTGGATTGAACGTGCCGTATAAGGACATGACCCTAAAGGGTAGAGCACTGTAACAGCATAAATAATTCAATGGCACGTGAATGATGATGAATGATAGGTATGTTGGAAGGAGGCGTGGGAATGAAGCCAGAGCAGCAGTATATCCATCGCTTCATGGAAAAAAAAAGTCATGTCGTCGGATTAAAGTTTAAACGGCTTGGATAAATCAATAGCGCTGTTGGCGTTGACCTGACCTTTTCTGCATGCGAGCGTTCCACAGTGTTAATGCCGTGCAGATATTTTCAACTGGCTAAGCAGCTATCATTTGACGCGCGTGTGATGATGATGATGAGAAAGGAGTGTCATTATCTTCGAATGAAGTATCTGACGAGCGTTGATGGGAGAAAAAAAATGGGATGAACGGTATGGATTAGAGGCAAGAGGCCGCCTTTCTGATTGAAGGTGATCGAGCCTAGATGGAAGACGGGGATAAAACCTCGGGCAAAAGTCAGAATGCCAGATACTGATTGTTCCAGACGATGGATGGGATTGGGGGTGGATGGGGAATACGGGAACAAACGGGGGCTGCGGAAGGGGGAATGGCGTACGTTATGACCTCGTGACCTTATGAGTGACGTCACTTACACAGAAAAGTGCCTACGCACGCTTTGGTCCCACACGAATCACATCTTCAGCGATGGCGACAAAGACCCTTTCCTTAGACATCGACCAGGACTCCTCGTCCCTCACCCCCACCCTTTACTTGAGGCTCGCGCCACGTCTTATTGCTATTGATTGCGGACATCATCGCCTCGAAGCCAAAAATAAGTAGGGTGGACATGCAGGTCAGCGACTTGTTTAGCGACCAGTCTCTCGCCTCAAGTACTAGTTGGTGGCCGGCAGACTATAGCAGTACCGCCGACCACACCATCTCGCGGGACTTGCTTCTCACGCCAGCGCTTTGGCAGTGACACGTTTGACCACTCACTCCGGCACAGACTGATGTCTACTCACGCAATAGCAGTTTGCAGCACGACATTGCGACTGAAAGCCCCAGAAGAGTCTAGTTGAAGAAAGATGCCATAGCAACGACTATAAGCGAGATAGTCATCCAGATCAGATCCAGAAGATAGTGTGGACGGATTCTAAGGAAAGTCGACGGAGACAAGTAGTTGTGACACCGAAAAAATACGTTGGGAAAGGAAGGGCAGCAAGTGAAAGGATGTGGACACCGCCGTCACAGAACTCTCAGAGGGCACTCCGGTGGTGCAACGGTTAGCGCCTGTCACCAGTACAATGGGGGTTGGCAGTTGTGGGTTCAGCTCTCGTCTCAGGCACCCTGTTCTTTCTCTGCATGTGGCATTTGTTTACAGGCCCGGCTGCTTGCCGTGTTCTGGCTTACGTAAAACACCAATTCCCCATTTCCCCTCCCACCATCGCAGAGGTTGGCCCCGCTTTCTGTAGCACCTTTTATCTCTATATGCTTTTTTAACACTCGTCTGACCTTTGACGCAGAAAGTTTGGACAGGAGCGACACCGACGTACCTGGAACATTGTACAGCAGTATAAGACGACGAGTTTGTATCTCAACACGTGAACACGCTCAGCACCTTTTCATCTCTTTTCTTTCCCCCTCCCAACGCCTTCCTCGATAACTGCGCGCTTCTGTGCATTTCGGTATCTTCAGACATCGGGAACTGTTATCGGATGCATGTCAACGGGTCTTGCTTCGCCACCGCCACAGAGAAACAGACCTTCTTCCAGGGGAAGCAGGTACACCCGGAACACCGTTGTGGTTCACCTGACAACCTGAAATGTTAAAGTTTAGCGGCATCCGTCTGGCTAGAAGAAAAAATTGCGCGTGATATGACATCGTTGGTCGTGTTCCTCCAACCCGACGCCGTTTGTTAAAGTGGATCAGCTTGCTTTGTTCTTTCTCTCAAAACATGGCGTGCGTGGTGCCTGCAAGCGGGTGCGTGCCGAGTGCAGAGAGCAGATCGCTCTCTGGTCCCGTCCTCCACTGTCCTTCCTGGCACACCTGGCTTAATTGCGTGCCAACAAAGCCCCCCAGCTTCCAACCCCCCGAACCTTCTTTTATCTCAAGGTGGTGGACGCGACAATTACTGCTGCCGCTTGGCTTCGTTCTCGTGCGAGATCACACACCAGTCACGTGAGCGCGATCGTGCTTGCGTGTATGTGTATTATAATTGCGATAATATAATTATATGAGAGAGAACCGGGCAGTTTTCTGAACGTGTTTATGCACATTCAATTTGTGTTCCCCTTCCGTTAAATTTAAAGGATTTTCCTGTCACCTAGCTTGAGCTAGGCTGGTTCCTGTGGAATTCTTTAAGGTTATTTGTAGGAGAATGGGTACAATATGGTATAGTGCAAAATCTTATATAAAGTTTATGTTCGCCGTCAGTTTATATAGCATAGAGAGCCCGCCTTCCGTTTCTAGACTGACTGAAGACGACAGTCATCATGCCTGCCAAGTGGACTCTGGCCGGGATGCATTTTCACTTGACAAGGCTCTGACGTCACCTTGTCAGCAAGGCGCCCATTGTCTGTCGGTCTCTATTGTTTGATCGGTCCTGCTCCATTGAAATGCACACGCACGCTCAGCTGTTCGTCTTGGAGAATTTCACAGATCACCAACTCGGGCTTGCACAGTGCCGTGTCTGGAATATGGCCTCTAATTATCCCGCGACAGAGGACGCAAACGCGCGCGCGTGTGCTGGAGAACGCCACGACCGCGGCGCCCGACGCGGCCATTTTGGGAAAGACCTCGCATCGTGTCGCCGTCCAGCCGAGGCGCGTGACCGCTTTGACCAGCAGCCTCTCGCTCGCTGGAGCCCCACCTCCACCCCCTACCGTCCTGTCGGATGGCCGGGTGGTGTATAGTTTGTTGTTGTGACCAGCGAAAGATGGAGGTGCTGATAGTAGTGCTGCATCGACGAAGGAACGGAGTTTGATGCTGTACTGTCGTGCCTCGGTCTCTATTGATCGGTGTGTAGCGTCGCTGCAGTGCTGGATGACTTGCAGCACAGTTCGCAGCAGATTCCTGTCAACAGCAGCTCAATTCTTGTGTTCGTGTGCGCGTGCATTTTTGTCTGCATGTTCGTGCTTGCGCGTGCTGCAGAGTCGCGTCGACTTGTATCTATTACGCATGACCATGCAACCGAAAATCAACTTCAAAATAAAACGGAATTTGACGGTGCATTATTTTGTATGTTAGTGATGTCCCTTGTCACGTCGAGATCACGTAATAACTACACTCATGCGCACGCACGCACACACTCTGGCACGCGCGCTCTTCTGTGAGAATCGCGGAGGTAAATATAAAAATGGTCAGGTCAATTGTAAACTTCCGTGCCTCCTCTCCTGCTTTGCGTGTTTGCCTCTGTTCGTCTAGCTTGTTGAAAGTCTTTATTTCTGCGCGGTCAGCTAGATGGAGGAGGACATTTCTTAGAGGGGAGCTAATTGTTTCTGTCACCGCTGGCTGGTCCGATGAGACCGCTCGACAGTCGCACGGTGTTGATGTGTGTCGGGAAAATCGGTTGACGTTTGTCCATCGCCCTTTTCTTCTTCTGCCATTTCTCCTCTTCTCCTTCACGTCGATATCTTGTCAGGGGAGAAAACTATGTTCATTGCCAGGAACAAAAACAAAAATTCTTGCTATTTTCAGTCCTTTTTTCCCCCCGCCTTTCGAATCCCAGCGATTCGAGTCGTGTTTGTTGAAGATGCTATTCTGTTTGTAGAACTCCCTCCACCCCCGTTAACTCTAAACCGCTTCTTTTGACAGCCAGTAGAGGCAAAAACCTTTAGTCGATCGTGGCTGGCAGAGGCTTCCTTGAGATATCTCTGTTTTCTTTGGCAGATAAGCGAAGGTGAAGTGCGTGGTTTACGAAGCATAATGTTTATAATCCTCGCTTTTTTGTGAAGGATTTACCAAAAAATAAAGAACATACAACTCTGTCGAATAAGTTAACACTCTGCAATTTGTGTGTCTTATGCAAGGTACTGCATTACAGAGAAAGTGAGGACGCCAGTGCGCGTGCTTGTGTGAGTGAGAAAGAGATATTCCATCTGTACGAACTAATTCACGTCCTTCTCGTCTTTCTTTTTGCTTCTGTTGTCGCTGTTGACAAAAAAAAAAAAAAAAAGAAGAAGAAGAAGAGGGAGAGCTATGGAAGACTGGAAATACCAAAGGAAGAACAGATGGCTACAAATCAGAAGAACAACTTGAGTTGGCCGTTTCGCGTACCGTGTCTGCCTCGAGAGAACGTAGAGAGGTGGGTGGGTGAACAAGTTCTATAGGGATCGATGTCAAAGCAGGATGAGCAGTTACAAATCGATTTCTTGCAGTCCTCAGCATTGTCTGCAACTGGTGTGGGCAGCATGCGTATAGCTGGCGAGGAAGTCAGTGGTGAAAAGTATGGAAGCATTACTGTTAAATAAGTAGGTAACGTCCCTGGTGACGGGTATCATAAGTCACTGGTGACGGGTATCAAAAGGTTGGGGTGAGTGTGAAAGGTCACTGTTAAAGAGAATGAAACAGTATGGAGAGTCAGTGGGTGTGGAACAGGGTCACAGGTGACGAATAGGTGATGATAGTGGATATCGTTAGTGACAACAGGATAATTATTAGAACAAATCAAGTGAACCGATTTCTGATGATGACCCTGGGTTGAAGCAGAAAGGCGAGCTGGGTGGGTAATTTAACGTTCACATGAAGATGGGCTGTCATCAGGTCTTTTTCGGAAAACATGGCTGGGTGCGGTTTGTGGGGGAAGCGGGGGGTGTGGGGAGGGAAAAACAATCGTTAAGTCACCTGCGTGACCAATAAGCACACTTTGTGGGCTGGATGGATGGAGTGAGGAAGAGAGATTCTTAATTCGATGAAAAGCAAGGCTGGCAGACATCAATCGATGACGAGCTAGAGTGGGCATTTGAAAATTGATGATGAGCAGACTGAGCAGATCGATTGCGAGCAAGCAATTTGTAATCAGTTTTCCCGCATCTTCCGTCTTTCTCTCAGCAGCTAGAAATCGCCTGTGAAGCCGAAAGATCGATGAACGGATTTTAGACAGTCGAAAGTCTGTGTACCAACGTTTAGGATGACTGAATCGATAGCCAGCAGTCAAATGCACATATTCACTAAGTAGGAATGGCAGGCCAAAGGTAGTCGCATGTTCAATGCACTTCGCATTGAAAAAGTTTTGGTGTCAGATTTACAGTTAAATGTCAAATACACCTTGGTATCTATTAGAGTTTGAAGTGGCTAAAGCATGAGGAGGGGAATCTGCCACTCAGGAGGTATGAAATATATTTACAGCAGAAAAAGTTGACTTTAATGGCATGCCTAGTAGGCAGCTTGAAGTCGCTGTCACGTTCACACAGCAGGGTGGGCAGGTTCAGGTACGAACAGATGTGAAAGAAAGAAGTGTATGCCAACGAGGGTGAATGACACGAAAAATGGATGGCTAGCAATGAGTGCAAGTAGAGATGGATGACGAAGGGAGTAAAAGGGAACTGGGCTTCGTTTGACTACACTTACAATGCTGTAGAGCCTGCAGATGGAGATGGTGCGACAGAATGAGGTTTGGCCATCAGGTCCATGGCTTGGACAAGTAACCGAAGCAGGTCTCTGACACGCGGTGGCTGTGAAAGCAGAAGCTCGAGGACGCATGAAGGGAGTTGACTCACACACCAGTCCACCCCCACCTCTTACATTTTGACACGAGAACTACTTACAGACAAGGAACAGATTCTCTTTTCTTGGGAGGAAGGTGGGGCTGGGGTTGGAGAGTACACATCGCAAAAAATATTCTAACACATGGAGAGATGTCATGGTTTCTTGGTGAAAATTCACCTGCTAGCATCTGTTTTAAGCATCCTGTCGTGCTTTTTTGTGTGTTTTGCTGTTCTTGAATTTCAGGAACATCCCCTCCTGGAGGCATTGTCGTGCTGATTAATGTGCGGGTATCTGCTGAAGGAGTCTAGGAATTTCATGGTTCCCCCCACCACACACACACCAATCTAAGTGTTCGTCCATTTTGTTCTCTCCCCCCCCTCCCCCATATCGTTCTACTTCTATCGCGCGCGCACACTCAGCGAGCCACGTCACTCCCTTACTTTTTTTTTTTCTCATTCTTCTCCTTTCCCTGTTTTCTCCGCTTCTTATCACAATTGATTGCAAGGTATTATCAGCGCCTAGCAAATTGAAAGCCAGCAGTTGAGTCGCAGGAGGTGAAACCTGGTCTCATGTGATGACGGCCTCCGTCTGCGGCTCAAAAGCGCGCTGGGGGTGGAGGTAGAAAGGCAGGAGAAAAGGAGGAGGAAGCGACTGCTGAACCAACGGCGAATTAAATTAAAATGGGAGACCACTCTGTGGTCCTGGAGGTTAGTGGGGTGAGGGGGGAGATGGGATGGCAGAGGCCTCCTAGGAGGGTCGGAGTCGGATGGGTGAAGAGGGGAGATGCGGGGAGCAGAACTTGACCAAGATGGGAGGATTTTGTGACAAGGGGCTGTCGCACCTGCTAACAAACTCGTCATACGGATTCGGGCCTGTAATCAAATCGCCAAACACACGGCTGTCCCCCTCCGGACAGTTATTGCCGGCAATCGGGAGGACGGCACGTGCAAATCTCTCCAACGCTGCGCCTTTGACGCGAGGGTGGGGAAGGGGGAGCGCGTGCACCCGGGCGGCGCGGGAGGTTAGAGGGCCAGAGCGAGGCTCATGGCTAGGACCGCGGGTCTTGCTGGCAATCACGTCCCTCGGAAAATTGCATCTCCAGACAGGTCTGCTCAGCCTTCATTCTTCAAATGTGTTATTGCTGTACTTTCTTTGCTGGGCCGAAATTGGGTTTTAGACGTGGCCCGCAGAGATTAGTGTGAGAAAATGCTGTCAGAGTCGCCGGTCTTGAAGACTTGGAAGGAACGCGTGGTCTGAGAAGAGAAGGAAGAGGTTCTGGATAGACTTTTCACCTCTTTGCCCTCTGTGCGTTTGGCAGCTGTTCATCATACCAGATTCAAAGGAGAACAGTCTTTTTTTTTTTTTTACTAAACATATATGTGTTTGTTTCCATTTTGTGTGATATTGTGAAAATATTGTCCTGGTGGGAGGCGCATTTGACAGCGTGTATCCAGATTAGAAATAGTCCTTTGCGTGGTTAACCCAACAGCCAGAGAAGCATGAGAGCAAGAGATTAATAATAAAAAAAGGGGAGGGAGGGGACGGACGTGTATGACGAACGATGTGCTTAAAGTGCGCATGCGTGGTAGCGAGCACGGCACAGAGGGAGGGAGAGAGAATGGCTTGAAGAGAGAAAAAATAATGAGGAAGATGCAGTCTGCGGTGGGAAATTCCCTTTGAAGCAGGAGGGCTGGAAGTCTCTGTGCAGGATGAGCCGTGCTCACGGTCTCTGGCAGGCGCCGAAGATTGGTGTCGGCTGCCATGCGACCCACAAACCCGTGTTTGTCCTCAGTCAGTCTGCAGCGGCCTAATAATATGGTGGCCCCCCTCTGATGGCGTATGAACGCTGGCCCGAAGAAGATGAACGGCATTAACGGTGTGACGCAGAAAAGTCCCAACGGTAATAACGCATTTCACTACCCATTATGCTCCATTACACCCAGACATCACCATAAACGGGACTATCAGCAGAGGTCCAATTACGTAACAGCCCAACCAGCTCCTTCGTGTTTCTGTTCAAATTTCTGACATAAACCACCTGCCCGGTCTGAGAACTTAGTCGATATCTTCCTGCAGTTGGTTCTGTTCAGGGGACACAATAGGAAAGGGACATAATCAGAATCCAGTTGCCATAGTAAAAGGAAAGTATTTGATGTTGGAAAGGAGGATTACCTTTTCTTCTTTTCTTCCATAAAATTCCAATGTTTTTCTAAGCACAACGACATCTATGCCAGTAGCAGGGATGGGAGTGGATGGTATATGTTTTTTCTTTAGAATTGTACTGATGCCGAATATTGACAAAGAGACTAACTGCCGTAGTCAGAGGGCTTGAGGGCGTGACCTCAAATATGGATAGCCATGACCTCAGAGACCATTTGACGTATAAGCAGAGAGGAGTTACACATCTCTTTTTTCTTTTTATTTTCTTTTTTTTTTTTTTCTTTTTTTTTGAGAAGTGGGAAGGAGACAAAAGAGTGAGGACAGTAGTTTGTTTTTTTTAATTTACTCCCTCATCTTGATCTTGATTGGCGAACGCAAGCTTATCCAAAGGGTGGCCAGTGCGTTTTCGACTATGGTATTGAAACGGAAACAAACTGAATCATGGACGCGTTCCCTTTAGCAAAGCAGAAGTGTGGGTAAGGACCCCGACGGCCATAAGGACTGGTAAACGCCTGCTGTGAATCTCGATACCAAGGCCACCATTGGGTGATAAATTGATCGGGATTCTTCGACCCTGGCGACACATCCCTCTGTGGGTCTTGAGCCGGGTGTCCGTCATGTTCTTTATCCTAGTGTTTACGTTTGACAGTCAGATTGTGTGGACCCGCAAGATTTGATACAGCCGCTGTCTGAAGTGCACACTCAGAGAGGCTTGTTTGCATGGACGCTCCAAGATAGCTAATCGCAGCAGTAACACAGAACTGAGTTGTCCTCCCGCGGTTTTCACGAGCAGGCAGAGTGGAGTGGGTGGGAAATGGACTCACACTTGTGTCTTGAGGGGAGATCACTGCCTACATACCCGGGTTGGCGGTGTGGGATCGAGAGATCTCATGCTGCTAAATAAGGGAGGGTAACTGGATCATGTTGCGGGTGGGATCGCGGCGTTATTTGACGCATTCCAGTGTTGCTTAGGAGCTGTCAGCAACAGCTTTATCATCTACCTATTTCTAATATTAAGGTAACGGGCAAGTATCTGTGTTTTAAGATTTTTCTAAACAAGAAAGTTATTTAATATTTTAACTAACGAAGACGTCTTTAAGAACAACGATGTTAACTTTCAAAAATACTAAAGCTAGCTTTGCATGAGATTAAGGGATGCTTGCATGCAGGCCCCATGTGGGTTGATGAATCATCGTCTCATATCATGTTCCTAACAAATGGTCGTTCACCAAAGAATGATAACAGATCTGTTTGTCAGGTAGTGTCAATCTACGATTTCCTGGAGATAGCTTTGAAAATATGTTCCTCTCGGTCCATAATACTTCTGATAATCAGATATAACGAAACAAATGTATGATACAATCTTGCATTCATCACATCTGAATAATTCAGTAGATTTTTTTTTTCATGTCGGTGTCATAGTGCATTCATGTCTGTCCCGCTAGAACAAGCAAAGATGACCGTAATGGCTGTTGATAAAGTTTTCAAACAATGCCGACGTGGTACGTGAGCCGGTGGGGATTGGATATGAATAAAACATGACTTACAACTTCCTGCCTTAGTGCCTCCGCCTTCCAAAGCCCTTGCCTCATGCTTATTGTCACACGGCGGCTTGATTGAACGCGATAATCTTATTTGCTGTGTCGTGTAAGTCGCGATCACTGCCACGTCATCCAGTCAGGAGCGGTTATCTCCCTCCACCTCACTCTTTGGTTATCATCTTACTGCGCCGCTTCTCACAGTGTCGCAAGTACAATAACCGTTGTCTGTGACAGTATGGCGTGTAAAAAAGTAGCCTCGTTGTGAATAAGTGGTTGTTGGGGAGGGAGAGATTGAGATATAGACATCTGTGTCCCTCGACCCCATTGCCGCCACCAACCCCCACACATATCAAATACTCGACGACAGAAGTTTCTGCAAGAATCTGTTTACAAAAAGAGGAATCGTATTTTACTCCTTGCTGTCATCATCGACACCAGCATCTCTATCCACATTGATTACTCCGCTTGCCGACTTCCGGCCCAGGCAGCAAGGGGATGCTTACAACAGTTTTGAAAGATCCTGTTACATTTACAGCATCGCAAGATTTTATTTCCTGACGCGTTTGAGGAATTCATTGTCGTCTTCTCTCCCCTTTCTTTCACTCTGTCTCTCTCTCCCCCACACCCTCGCTGCCTCACTTTTTCATTTTTACCACCCACCTACCTAGCCACCTTTGCGGCAACAGCATGAGGCTCCTGACGACGATAACCAGGACAGCAAGAGTTCGTTTAACGAGTTGCCGGCCTTTACTGGTTGCGTTTTACGTGGCGTCTCGCGCAGAGGGCGCTGGCAGCAATTTCCTTAGCTACGCGTCGGCTCTCTCTCTCTGCCTCCACCCCACCCTACCCTCTACCCTCAACGTCTTTGCACATTTACGACCGCCGCTGCCGAATCGATGGACGTGTATATGGCCGCCACTGTCCGCGTTCGTGTTTATTGACGATATTTTGATAAGGTACGCGTTGGTGTTTATTAATCTTGTTTTGCTAGCCATGTAAGGTTATGACGACACCCGTGTTGGGTCGAAACAGGGATGTTTTGCTGCGTTTTTACGAGCGAACACAAAAAAGATAGGGCGAATTTTCTGTTTTTTGTTTCTTTTTTAAATGTTGTTGAGGGGGACATTTGGGTAAAAATGGGTGTCGATCACTTCAAAGGAATTTCTGCAGCAGTTTTTTCCCCCATTTTCAAATAAACTGACTTTTTTAAAGGTCAGAGTTAAAAAAAAAATCGAGGGCGGGACATGGAAAAGGAATAGGTAGGGATGAGTTGGGTAAAGCGTTCTCAATGGATTAGTAGTCTGGAAATTGTGGTCTACCTTTAATTAGCGGTCAAAAGATGGCCGACGTCGTTGTCGTGTTTCAGTGCCTGGCGGGCGGCTGCACTTTCCTGGGGAAGGTGTAGGATAGAAAGGGATGGTTGGGAAAGGGGTTGAAAAAGCCGTGCGAGTTTGGCTGTCGTCTGAGGAACAAAGTCAATACTGCATTTGTGGGAAGCCTGACGACTTGGCTGGCAGGGCGGACACCAACGGTGACCTGCGTGAGGATGAAGTGATGGGCCGCTTGCAGCGTCTTCCCTTTCTTGGACGCCATTGTCATCTACTTCGCGACATCCCTCCCCCCCACCTCACCGTGTCTATCCTGTATTGCCCTTATCCACCCGCACCACACCCCTACCCACCCACACACCTCCCTACCCCCACGTGCTGTGGAGCTTGCACTGCTATTTCCCTCGAGAATGATTTCACAGCCATCGTGGTCTCATGATTTATTCATATCGTACATTTGCCCATAAAGCATTTTACCACCAATTTACATCACAGCGCGTACTGAATATTGAGGAAACGGGTGGCTTGTTTACTGTTCTTCATAAACACCGACTGTCAGGCACAAAGTTTCCGGTCATTGTGATAGATCAGAATTCGGCCTTTTGCATGTCACGTTTCTCTCTCTCGGTACGTGGGTGCATGCACGTATTTTAGTGTCTTTTTCTATATATACATACAATGTATATAGTTTCTCTGTATTTGTCTATATTTTTCTGTAACTCTTTATATATTCCCGCTGTATATTTTATTTTAAGTCTGTCTGTATGTGTAGATATTATATATAGTCACTCCTCTCCTTGGCCTTTCAGCGTGATGTGATCTCAGTTGCTGGCACGGCGTTAAACCATTCTCACCATCTCTCTCGGCCTTATTTCCCTTAGAATCGTGGCCATCGTCCCACCTCCCCCTTCTTCTTTTCTCCTTTCTCCTCCTCTCTTCCCTACCTTCTTGCTTGTCTCCCCTAACTTCCATTCACCATCAGCATTCAGTCGCCAAAGGGACATAAGTTACTGGAGGTGGTGTCTCATGTTTACGGCAGTCATTTAAACAAGGCATCACATCTCGCAAGCTTGTGCACAACAAAAGGGCAAGGGAAGGCAACCGGTAAGCTTGATTTCGGGTACATGGTAATTGTATCCGCTCCGCCGCCAACCGCGCACGTGTCACATGACCTGGTGTTTATGGTCTCTTGATCTCATTAAGGCCGCTTACTCTAGTGCACTTTGCTCTGGCTTTGTGTTCGCTTCCGGATTTACCAATGTCAGGTTTCTTCGCGGCTCGCGAGTGAAGACTCCTTGTTCGAGTTAAAAAAAAGTATTTAAAAACATTACCATAGGAAAGTGCGTTCTGAACTAGATGATGGTTAAGCCTAGCAAATATTTCATCTTTCATTTTTTTTTTTTTCATCTTTTCCATCTTGCCCATCGTGTACACGTTTTCTCCCTGCTCTCTTCTTTGCACCGCTTTCTCTCTCTCTCATTCACTTGCCTAAAAAAAGATAGTAGATAATTACAGTAACGCATTCTAAAGATAGGAGATATTTCAGGTCTTTGTGATTAATCATAGTTTTGCTTCCTAGTGGCTTTAAATAAAACTGACAGCCGTGTGCCCATTGTTGTGATGGCAGTCCTTATTGAAAATCTACTAATTACAGATCTCCCGTTGCTAATTAAAGCCTTCAGTCAGATATCCACCTTTTATTGTATTTGAATGTTCCTTCCGAGCTAATGGGGAGAATGGTAGTGCACGAGCACGATATCCTCCCTTCTGCGTGACATGTTGATGCGCAACACATATTGCATTCTTGGTCTGATCTTTGGAGCTCACCGTCCCTGAGCTGTGTGGCTGGTGCGTCTGTGCTGTCTGTTCTTGATATGATGTGACAATGGCCTCAGCTGGGTTTGCGGATGCAGTATAGACAAGGTCAAAACGAGGGTTTCAAATGAAGAAGCGGAGGAATAATATTTCGAGTTAAAAAATATAATCTCAGTCAGATTGTAACAAAGTCGGGTACGTCTTACAAAGAGACTGATATTTCAAATAAGTTCACCATGTAGAGACTAAGTTTGTGCTCTTTCTTGCTTCCTCGCTTTCCAAAACATAATGAAAAAAAAAAAAAATGAGGACAGGGGGAAGGGGTTCCAAAGGAAAAAACCCAGCAGAGAAGGTAGTAGTTTGAGAGACTTTTCAAATTAGAGAGAAATCGGAAAGATGGAGAAGAATGACTTCCGGAAAGTGCAGGTCCAGATGCCGACAGTTTTTAATGCAGATTCGCCCAGCTTCATTTCGTTGTCATAAATCACAATTTGTGCACAGTAGGACACCGCCTTTCTCGGAGTAGAGTCGCTTCAAGTCACTGTGGTGCCTGGTTAGTGTTACGATCGTCTTCAGTTTCTCATTCTTTGCGATGAAGGAAGGGTTGCAGTAAAGGTTTTCATGTCCTGCGCTTGTGCCAGAATGAGGCTCCTTTGGTTTATGACTATTTTGTGATTATAGTGTCTAGAGAGGAGACCAGCCGACAGTGGTTCCTCCAAGTGCGTCCCCTCTCCCTTCTTCTCTTCCCTCCCTCTCATGCGCCGGGTAGGCTGGGGGTATTGATTCAGGGTCTTTGCAATCCGTCACTGGGAGTATTTATGATGACTGAGGGTGGAAACAGTACTGGGGTTCTCCGCGGTGCTAAACCAGTATAGTCTATAGATTGACAAGAGAATATTACAAGACTCGCGGACTGAAACCTCTGGAGACTGCCAGTGATGTGTTGTTGATGGAGGCAGTGGGAGTGATCGTTGACTCCTCTCCCCGCCACATGAGCCTCGGTCTGGCGCCCTGCTCGGTGAGATGTACCGCGTAGTGTCATGGCGAAAGGAGTGACACGTCATCGGCTGTCCTATGCACCACCACCATCCACCCACGTGATTTCCTCTCCCGTCCACGCACTCTCACTCTGTACTGGAATTTAGTGCCATTGTTACCGGTGTGTCTTGGTGCAACCCGCAGTGACAGTGAAGAACCGATAGTCTAATGGCCGCAGGGGCAAAGAGCTTAAAGTGGTTCACTGCTTCTAGAGCGCGGTATTTGAAGGGCAAAACCTCTTCCTCTGCTGCAGTTACTGCTTTAAAAAAAAAATCATCAAGCACAAAAAAATTAAGTGAATGCAAACAAGAGAGAAACTAACCAATCCCAAGATTTCGCACTGCCGTTGTCTTTGTGAGATGGGTGTGGTTTATTTTCGTCGCGGCTCGTGACAACCCTGGCCCTTTAGTAAACAGTAAGGTACTTGCTTTATCTCCCTTGATGCACGCAATCACTGTGTTTTGTGTGTGGCAAAGTGGCTCTTAGACTGCTGAGCTGTAGTGGTGTTAGCCAACAGTATGGTCAAACAAGGGAAGGCAGTGACATGTCCAGAAATGCCGCGAGCCAAGCAAACGAGGGTGGAGGTGGCGGGGTCATTCAGGAAAATGCGTTTTCCACCTACCAGTGAATGTGCACTTGTTTTCAGCTCGCAAAAGACTTGTGTACCTGACATGAGCCTCATTGTTCCCGAAGGTTTGGCAGAAGTACTACCAGGTCAAAGTGTCATGATACCAATGACCGTACCTTCTTGGTTATAAATGTTAGTAAATGTTGAAGAAATAACTGGCACCACTGACATCAGCGATGGCCTGTTTCTCTTTTGTTTTCATTTTCATTTTTGTATGCTCCCCAAAGGCCGAGGATCATTGTTCGGTCGCAAACGGGATTCCTTGCAATTTAGGAGGGCAATCGCAGGGGGTTTGAGGACAGGAGGAGAGGGAAATGAAGCGAATGGAGAGAGGGTGTCATGGATAGGAAAAGGGCAAGTCTGGCGGTGCCTGTGCACTAACCCCATTGATACCCTGGCCTTGCCAGTTGGCCCCAGAGCGTGCCAGCCCCTCGCGGAAACCTCATTGCAGGGCTTTTAAAGATCATTCATTGGTTAGTGATATTATTGTACTTTCAAGGCACACCCTATATCTGCATATGGAGATTTGTTTTATTTGCCAAGAAAATGATAGTTCATATTTTTGTACAATAAAGGTAATTTTGTAGGGTTCTTTTCTTTGTTGAAAAGGGAATGTAGAGACTCGTCATTCCTGTTTTTGAATGTCTTTCAGGTTTTAGTTCTGTGAAAAGATAAATGTAAAATTGTCTTTTTGCTTGTTTGTGCAAGTTCTGCATGTCATAAAATAGAGCTACCATATTTTACCGCCGTAGTTTTCACAACACTCAAATCTATGTGGAAATTTCACTTTTACCTTTAACAGTCCGTTTGTTCTGTACTGCCACTAGAGTGTTGTAGAGAGGTCCGCTCCGCAAGACATCCTCCCTCTCTGCCCTCTTACACTGGCGTCGCTGCATGTCAGGCGCTAGTTGTTTCGAGAGAGTTACGATCCCTGAGAAAAACGTGAAATCGAGGCTTTTGGTGGTTTGCGCCCGCCCGGCAGACCCTCACAGGAGAGTTTTATAAGACAGTCTGGACTGCCGATAACGAATTACTGGTCGCCAAAGAGCCAGGAGGGTGTCGGTGGAGGGGAGGACTTGTCTGCCGGGGCACCAGAAAGCGTTTTAGTAAATTAAAGGAAGTGTAATTTCGGAATATTAAACCCTTTAACAGCCACGCGATCTCGCTGACTATCGCCGACTACAACAAGCGGAGAGACAAGATGGACTCGGAATAGAGTGGTGGTTTCTTTGGTGACCTGCTTGTCTGTGAATTTGCGCGGCAAAAAGTATGGCCCCGACACACGCGATGGTGGGCCGGCAGGGGCCAGTCCTCAGAGAGGCTGCGCTTTTTTCGCTGTCAACACTGGCACTAGACTTTCTTCTGCAAGATCTATCACTTACAACACGCACTTTCTTTCCACCCGCCTTTCGATCTCTCCCATCCCTCTTTGTCTGCTGTCCTTTCCACTTCACGTTGCCTGTAGGATGGCCTCTGTGTGTGGGTGAGTGCGCGCGCATGCATCCTTGCGTCTGTGTGTGTGTGTTTCAGGCGATCATTAAAGTCGTTTGACCTCAATTTAAAAGAAGGTAGTTTGTGCTGTCGCTTCTGTTGCAACAAGGCCAACGTCAGGATTGTAAAGTTATCTTCTCTAGACAAATTGAAAAAGGATTGGGGTGGGTAGGGGAAGGAGAAACGTTTCTTCTGAAAACATGATCGCCCACATGAACTTAATTTAGATGCGTCTGCTGAGGGAATACGATTACCGGCCTTTAGGCTGTTAAGGAGGAGGGTTAGTGAGAGGGAGGGAGAACTATTGGTAACGTTGAAGGTGGCCACACGGACAATTCGCCAAGTCCAAAGCGCATTTGGGGTGGACTTGGTGGTGGACAGGGCGGGTCGAAGAGACTTGTTATTGTAGCTTAAGCTCTTAAGTTGTAGTAGTCTTTCTGGGAACAAGCAGCGGACTTACCTCGTTACAGCCGTGCCAGATGCGGCCGTCCTCAGCCTCCAGTCAGGGGCGGTGACTGTCGCGGCCTTGTTGGCTCCCCCCACCCACCCTTCCGTCACAACGCTTCCGTCCCAGTCCTCTTCAGCCCAGAAAACGAAAGGCGGGCACTTCTGTTGTATTTGCATCTGAAAATAAGTAGTGCGAGCGAGCTCCGAGAAATCTGGGCAAGGGAGGACACTCTTATGGCTTGCCTTCCTTCGCATACGCGTGCATGCGTACTCCCCCCCCCCCCCCCCCCCCCCCCCCCCCCCCC
>SRHC01001237.1:254293-269118 GCA_004794325.1 Pomacea maculata
CTCACTCCCCATCCCGCCCCTTCTCTCTCTCTCTCGCCCCCTCCGTCGTCTGTCTTATCCGCATCTTCAGTCAAATGGGATCAATACGCATAATGTTTGGCTACTAGCGTATTAATATTTCACAGAGGTTTATCGGTTCCCAACAAGGACATTTAGGAGTCGTTGAAGAGCCAGGCTTACTTTTCCCGCTGTGAATGTGGATGTATGTAAACAGGAAGTCTGCACTTAGATGATTTATTTTTCCTTCCTCTTTTCTTCATTTGTCAGCAACCTCCGATCGATGCCGTTCTATATCCCCCACCTACCTTTCATGTCAGTTAATATTTCCGTTTTTTCCCCAATGTCATCCATTACTTGATGACGTGCAAAACAAATTCCCCTAATGTTTGAAGACGCCGATGCAGACTGAAGGACGACCATGCTTCTCTTTAGAAGCCATATCTCGTGACGACCTATTCGACCTATTCTGAGAACGATAGAAAAGGACGGTATTTTGAAAACTCAGACGATGTGAAGACAGAGAAAGTGAAGAAAGTGGCAAGGAGCCATAGCTGTCCTGACGCCGTCTCTGCAAACGCAAAACCGAGTGCCGTGAAGCGACTGAGAGTTCTCTCTCTTGGGGTTGGTCTCAAACACTAGGGTGAAGTCCAGATTCTGGAGCGCAAGACACGTGACAGAAGACAACGACCTACGAAAACTACATTCCATCTCAAACCGTTCTTTCTTTTTTGCGACTTTTTACCTTGTTTGTGCGAAGTTATTTTTATGAGGAAGTGACATCCTTAGTTCGCTGGAGGAATGGAATGTGAGTTTTAAAGGACAAAATATTTTGTAGAACAAAAATGACACCTGTTGACGCACTCGCGGGAAAATATATTCAGTCACACCGTAAGATTCACATTTGATTGACTGGTCCACATAACATTACTAATGTTTTCAAGCACCTCCCTCTCTTCAAGGATGCAAACTGGAAACGGAAAAGGTAAGGGGGTAAAAACAAATATTTTCATCATCTGAACATACCTACTTTTACTAGCGCAGAAGCTATGAAGATTGATTGGGCGCTTTTAAACCATTTTCTTTCAGCAAAGTAGGGAAGAAGCGATTTCCATTTCTCGGAAGCGATTTCCAGGCCCTTGTCATCTTCCTATGCATAGTTGTGTTCATATACATAGGCTGTACATGACAATATACACACGTGCACACGTTCACACACAGACCACTGACGTCCACGTCTGCTATACGATCACGAGATCTTTCTGAGCAAAGAGTGTTTTCCAATCTGGCTGAGGTCACAGGCAAGCGAATGTTCTGAACTAGTGGCGCCGTCTCTCCAAATGGACATCGGCTTTCTGGTATCGATCTCGTCTCGAAAATCAATACCCCATTGGGCAAATCTCAAGCGGGAAGTGGCGGCTTCCGAAAGAAGAATTACGTGCACATTATTCTGGACGAAAACCGCTCGTCCTTTCTTCTCCATGCGTCTTTTCTCCAGGAGTGAGCAGCCTTCGGTGTGCTTTCTGCCTGCATCAACCTGTCCTTATTGCTCTCTCGTGCACCTCGGTGCGGCTAGTTTCTGTCGATATACAGACTGTTTCCTGTCTGTGATAGAGAGAAGGCCGTGTTTGTGTGTGTAGAAATAACAGGCATGGTGACAAACCAGTAGTATCATGACCGTAGCCGCACATAGTTTATAAGTTTATGTTGGCTGCTCTTTATTTCCTTATTACAAACTGAGATTAAAATAAACGGATAGAATTTAACCCCAACTGTCTTCAGAGGGGAAGAGACAAACAAATTAAAAATGCAACATGTATATCAAGCTAAAAAGCTTTGTTCTTTTTTTTATTTTTTTAGAGCAGAGGAGTAACAGGGTGGTTACAGGGGATGGCGGTTGTATTTTAATGGGGTGGCAGCGGAAATGGAATTTAGCCCCTCTGGCGGACAGATGTCACAGGCAGAGAAAGTTTAAATCGATGCCATATAAATGTGTGCCCTATAAAGAAGGGGGAATATCGACTGGGAGGGTAACTCACATGGAATCGCACTTTTTCAGGCTTATGCATCGATGGGCTTAGACTTGGGCAGGGAGGCCTCGCCAGATAGCGTCAGAGGTGTCTGATCACGTTTTAAATTGGATCTTTCACAAGCCCAGCAAAGTCCTTTGCGTGCTGTCGGTGGGTTTAAGTCGATATTAAGGTGATCGTGTTTAAATTTGCATGCTTTCATTCCATCGCTCCTACCCTTTTGACCGCGTGAGGGTTTGTTGTTTTTTTTTTTTTTCCTTTTGCTTTCCGTTTATTTATCTATTTTGATAAGTTTTTTTTTTAGGTGTTTACAATATTTCTCTCTAAAGCCCCCAGTTGCTGCATTTAGGCGGAATAGCTAATTCATTTTGAGGATTTAATATCCTTGAAATAGTTTATGGTTTGTCATTCGTTTTGTTTCTTGTTTCTAGTGCTGCATCTGCTAAATCAGTAGTTAGCCTGGCATGCGCGTGCACTGCATTCGCTAATGCTAATGACTTTAGAGCTGTGTTTGAAAAAAACAAAAGGCACTCGGGGCGTTTCGATCTCCGCGGAGATGGCCGGTCTTAAAGAGGGACAGAGCCGGGTTCGCTTATGCATTCCGGGGAAGTTTTTTCATTGTAATTTTTAGCGCAGGTATAAAATGCTTTTCGGGTGAAACGAGAAAAACAAACGAATATTTCTGAAGCGTTATTATTGTGGTGTTTTTTTCAGAGTGTGTGTGTGCACGCATGTCGGCCACACTCACAGAGCTGACATGATTAATGACTACAAAACTTAGCTGATTATACTTTAGGACCATCTGACCTTAACAGTGCTACAGCCATATGTTTGACAAGATCGCTGCTAAGCTACAGTATGGTTGGTCTGAGTGAGGCTGTTGCTTAGATCGTGAAGTCTGCTGATGTACATAATCCTCCCAACTGGCTAGCTCAGGCGATGAATCTCTGTCTTTTACACACACACTCGCACGCACACACCGTAAAAGACATCAGAAATCTTTTTTCTTTGCCCTCTGGCTTCTTCACTTTTCATCCACCCTTCATTCCTTTTCCTTTAGTGTTTTGTCTTTTCACTTCTTTAAGGTTTACACCATTAGCTTATAAAAACACAGCTTGTCACTGGAGGAGCCAAGCCTGCGACATGGCGCGGCATTTTCATATGCAACGTCTGCAAATTCTTTTTTGCTATCCGACAAAAAAAAAAACAAGAAACTGGGAGGCACTTTGCTTTCTCCGCACAGATTTCCAAAAACAAAACTCGCCTCAGAAGCTGTTTTCCAGAAAATCAAGCATGAGGAGATGCAAAATAGCACCGTTCTCTATCGTTATGCCGCGTACCGAGAAATAAAACCGGATTTACAAGTCAAATATTTCGTAATTTATTTTTATCCTTTAAGAAATGTACCTGTCAATTATCAGTTGAGAAGAAGGAAAGATGCATGGCTTGCGTGGCCGGGAGTTGCGAAAAAGGAAGATCAGTCGGCGGTTGAGCTTTGGAGAACTTCAAGAAGCAGTTTGAAAGTGTTTGGCTGGTTATTGCAAACGTTGATGTCTGAAGAAGCGACGGCGACAAGCGTTGGCTTAGGGGCTGGAGGAGGAGCCACGGCCACACGAGGCTGCAAATGAAGCGCGTAAGAGATAAAACATTCAAGGCCTGAGTGTTTTGTACAATTAATTAAATGGCCTGAAAACCTCAGGACCTCCTTCCTTCCCCGTTTTGTCGTAACTATTTGGCAGACAGTATCTTTCACCCGATTACATTTGGGACATAAGGGAAAAGGAGGGAGGGGGATGTAAGCGGCCCCTGCGCGCTGGCAGCTTCGTGACGTATGAATGGCGTTCCGCTCCACTGCGTGCGGGGTCTCTTAAATCATCGGCATCGATTTTGCGACCAGCGTGCCGGAGAGGTTTTGCACGCTGACATCCTGGGTGACGAGGGGAGAGTGCAACTCCGGGGTATCGATGCTTGTCGGGTCGCTTCGCGGTCCAGTTGTGGAGGCACGGCGAGGGTCAGTTTAGAACGAGCAGAGGCGAGGCCTTAAGCGTGCAGTGATGAGGGATACTTACACAAGCCTCCACAGATAACACAAGTCACTGTGGGGAAAAAAATCTTTTGTGTGTGATTTTTGGTTTTACCCTAAAAGTAAGGGTGGTGTGTGTGTGGTGGGGGGGTGGGTGGGATGGGGGGTCGTCCCCTAAATTTCTTTTTTAGATGGCTTGAGGAGTGAGGTGTGTTAAAGACCCCATTTTTCTCGGGGTCAGCTTTTTTTGTTGTTATTAAGGCGGTGCACATCTCCACCTCGCGCTGCTTAAAAAAAAATTTGTGAAATATCTCGAGGGCAAAAGTTGTTTCTGAAAACTTGCGGACGCCAACCTTGCTGGAGAAGGAAAAGAGGGGGTAGGGGAGAGATAGAGAGATGAGGAGTAGGGGAGAGAGAGCATTAAAAAGTTAGCGCTGTGCCCAGATTTCTTTCTCTTCTCAGTCTTCTTTGCAGGGACGATGCAATCTCTGCAGGTTCACGACCTCTATTTATCTCGTGCATTTGCTTAAGTCCGCGCGCCTCGTGCATAAGATCCTGCAAGATTGCAAAAGATGTTCTCCCTCTTTTACATTTTGTTTTTGTTGTTTGTTTGTTTTTTACCAAGTGCGCGCAGCGTAATTTTCTCATTGTGTGCAGACAGCGTTATTGCACAGTAATAGCTCGCTAGCATAGTCTCAGCATTCTTCTGGTTTGAATGTGAAATATTTTCTCCCTTGACAATCGTCTTGTCACTTGCCGATGGTTTTGGAAAGTTGTTGGCATACGATGGATGGGCAGTCGGGGCGACTTGCAGTTTGTTTCGCACCTCGATGCTTTTTATGGGTTCCCAGCTTGGCTGGATGATTTCCTGCCTGTATTTTACGGCGTTGCCTTCGAATTTCGCAAAGTCCCGGTCAGTAAGGGCGGAAGTGGTTTCCTAGGTTCGATATGGTGGTGAGAGAAATTTCCAAAGAAATCCTTGCGCCTGGCGGAAAATAAATTTTCCTGCTTTGTTGACTTTATTCAGCGAAATCAACTGTCAAATGGGACGCAGTGTGCGCAGCTCCTCTCAAGCGTTGTAATGGGGAAAATCGCTCGCACATAATATTATCGAGAATTGCTTTTCTCTCCCAAGAGCTGGAGCAAGAGGGGAGGTAACAACAAAGACTTCCGTGTGAACTAAGGGCCATGCGTCGGCCAGTTTCGTCTCATCTCAAAATCTTCCCTTTAAAAACATGCACCACTTTATGCAGAGGGGAGATTGAGGAGAGAGGTAGAGGGAGGCGTATGAAGATGGAGGCAAGAGAGGCAACTTTTGTTTGGAAAATGGCGTTACCAAACAAACGAGATATTTGTATTCGCTGCGCAGAGTAATTTTCTCGTCAGCTTGTCTTTGCATTTTATGCAACTGTTCTTTTC
The DNA here is from genome assembly GCA_004794325.1 of Pomacea maculata. NCBI lineage: Eukaryota > Metazoa > Mollusca > Gastropoda > Architaenioglossa > Ampullariidae > Pomacea > Pomacea maculata. The sequence continues at coordinate 259,763 of SRHC01001237.1, forward strand.
CGTCTGCTGTAGCGACAAATGAGATAACCAGGGTGTCTTACATATATGTTACATGGCCATGGGTTTGCAGTGCAATATTTCATTTGCTTGAAATATGTACTCCCTCCCCTCCCCCTATTTTTTATGATTATCAATGATGATAGCCTATTTAAAAATCTATGGTCGATCGAAAAGCAAGATCAAGCGAACAGACCAGTAGAAGAAATATACCAATAGTAATTAGAAAATGTGAGTTAAAAAATACGTCAGCTTAAAGAACTCCCCCTCCACCTCCCACCCGTCTGTAAACGCTTGAAACTCGCAGAAGCTTATTTCTATTTATCTTTTTGTTGCAGTGGCTGGAGGGGAGCTTCTCCGACCCGACCTACTCGGACCCACAGCGCGTGCTTACCTCGTGCTACCTCAAGACGTCACGCGTGGACAACTGGGTGCGCACGCCCTTCGTGGAGCGAGGCGACGCCAAGACCCTGCACATCGACATCCGCTTCTCCATGCGGAAGTGCTCACGCATCACGGACCCTGCCAACCTGCAGCAGTGCAAGGAGACCTTCAACCTCTATTACTATGAGGCCGACAGCGACTTTGCCAACGAGATGATGCCCACTTGGGACTCCTCCACCTACACAGTCATCGACAAGGTAGCCGCCGACTTCCTGTACGAGGACACGAAGGACTTCCGCATCAACACCGAGTCTCGGTCCGTCACCCTGCGAGGGCTTCGCGGCGTCTACTTCGCCTTCCAGGACGAAGGCTCGTGCGTGACCCTGACCTCCATCCGCGTCTACTACATCACCTGCCCGGACATCACCGTAAACTTTGCCTTCTTCAAGGAGGTGCCGGCGGGTAGCGACCACGGAGTGGAGGAGTACGAGGGGGTGTGCGTGCCCAACTCTGTGGAGAAGACACCACCCACCTACCTGTGCCAGACCAGCGGCCTGTGGTACCGCGACTCTAAGGGCGAGTGCGTATGCATGCCCGGTTACCAGGGCAACGCGGACAAGACGGCGTGCACATGTGAGTATTCTCTGCGGGCTTTCAGTCGCGCCTGAGCAACGCGTGTAGATCTTGGCGCCACGTATTGTTTACTCAAAATCTTTTCTTTTCCTTTGTTCTTATTTTTCTTTTTCACCATTTCCCTTATTCTTGTTTGATGCTGTTGTTGGATGTGTGTAAATTGTGTGTTGTCAGTTTGTGTTTTTTGTTTGTTTTGTCTTTTTTTTTCTCTGCCACTGTCATGAAAATAATTAGAAATATCTTTTAACGAAGTATAAATTGAGTGCATCGTCTTATTTTGGGCTAGAAATGCAACGAAGACACAGCTGCTGGGTTACCTGATAATGGTTGTTTGCAGTGTTTATCTGCTGAAGAGCGACGAATGAAAAAAAAGTGCCGCATAGTTTAATGTCGAGTGTGTCGAAGGATGTGAACAAAAAGCCCCGGTTGTTTCTTCTGGTTTTTTTTTTCTTTCTTTCTTTCAAGACACCTGGCGCATTCCGTTCCTTTTTCTATCTCCTATGCACTGCCTTTCATCTGTCTGCACTTTTGACCCGTCAGCACGTGTCTGTTGACGTCATAATGCTGGTTATTTTAGTTTTCCCCCAGCTTGTTGTTGACCCTGGGTCCTTTTCGTGCGAGATTTTGAAACTGTATCCAGAAGCTTCTGGAAATCGGAAATCGGTGCTTGATGATCTCGCTCGCGCATGGTCATGCACACGCAAGCACCCACACACGCACTCGCGGACGCACGTAAACCCGTATACAAACACGCACACGCAGGTACGCATGCACACACGCGCTTGGAGCGGCGAGGACTGTCGAGGTCGCCACATGAGAGTCGCGTGGACAAGTATGATTGATGGCGTTTGCGGATCTGGTCATAACAGGGCCCTTGCATTGGTGCTGATGTTTGTGCTTTGATCGATCACACGATCGGTGCAGGAACAATACTCGGGCGCGCACAGCCCCGCGGAACAGCTGCCAGCGAGAGAGAGAGAAGGGGGGAGAGCTGTAATTGTGACGGTAACGTATGATCAGTAGAAAATGAATGATACAATAAACTAAATGATGGCATTCTGAGATGAAGAGGGACCTTGTGTCGTAGGACACACGCAGGCGACTTTGAGGCCAAAACAACAGATAAAAGCCATAACGCTTGGACAGGGTGCTGGGTAGAAAGGTTGGGGGGACGGGTGGCGTTAGGACGCGTGTGGAAGTGGAGGATCTGTAATTGTGTCTAAATGAAGTAGCTCTTTTCTGTCGATTGATGTGGTTTTTCTCACTAAACAGCGGTTTGTCTTTAGTTTTGCTCTGAAACCGGCTGCCATCTCGCGTGTCGGTGCTGGCTGCTATGGTCGAGGGTATGACGTATTGCGCGAATGAAGGTATAACACTCAAGTAAAGACATTGCCAAACATGCTCATCCGATTAAGAACAGCATGTTTATATTCATGTCTCTTTATTTCTCTTTTTTTCTTAGAATAAGGTCAACGGACAATGTGTCTGCATTAGAACCCTCATGGCCAAATATTCCTAATGTTTGATGGAAGTTCTCGTTTATGTAGACAGGCGGATATTTCGTTTGTTCGTTGCTAACTCTAAATTCTAAAAGATGGAGTGATTTGTTTTTGTTATCCTCTCCCAAAGATAATAGTTTTGTCGTAGATTGCCTGGTTTTCTTGAATTGGAACTTGATTCCACTTTCTGCAGAGAAAGACAATTTAATGTATGTGTGGAAAATCCTTCTTAAGAATAAATACAGTAAGGTTGAAATGGGTGAAAACGGAGAAAAGGGAAGATAATGGCCGTCTGCGACAAAAAATTCAGTAGATGCATTGACCGTCGTCAAAGAAGTTGGTCCAAAAGCCACCTGCTTGTCTGAGTGATACATTGCACGCGCCGCATTTCTTCTGATGCCGTGCTATTAATTCTGCTGGTCGTCTCATTAAGAACTGTCCAGGTTTTGTCGGCTTTCGGTTTTTGCTTGTCCGCTCTATTCTCTGTTTTGCATTCCGTTTGACATGTTTAGCACATTCTCTCACTCATACGCCCACCTCCGCCATTTCTCATACACCCTGATCCTCTCCTTCATCCTTTCCCTGCGACAAGAGATGTAGTAACCATGTGAACGTTTCTGCGCTCACCTTCCCACAGGTACAGGCATCATGCACGTGCGCCGAATTTCATTCGATCAGGATGCCAAACACTCGGCAGGAACAACACGCCGCGGCCTGGCATTCGATCAAGACGGCAGACATCGACAACTCGCTTTGAACGGCATTCGATCAAGAGGGCAAACACTCGGCACCCTGCAACACGCAGCTAGCTCGCGCAGCCCTTCAAGATGGCGACCCCTCCACAACCAGCGCGCGGAATTAACGTTCGATCAAAAAGGCCCGCAGTTTGGACTCGACATAATCATTTTGCTTGCAGTATTCTGTTCGTCGAATGTGGTTAAAGTAAAAATTGATGTTTGTTCCATTTGCGGCTCAAGTTCAGTTTGCTCAGCAAAGATATCCGTTGATGTCTGTTTTAAGCTCTGTTGGATAATGGAAGTGCTTACACTTTATTTGCCACACTCGTTCATTTCCCTAAGTGGCAGTGGGGAACGCTTTGGTGAAGGCGCCGACGATTTTTCCAGCATGCCGCCATAGTTCGTATATCTCAAGCGACTGCTGCTCATTCAGACCCGTCACTTATGAATATCAACTGCCTTTCTTTAAACTTTAAACTTGATTGTTTTGTGATTTGTTTGGGTTGGGTGGGTTGTACTTGGCCTTTTGATGGCAGATATCCTGTGACATCTACTTCGCCTTCCCTAAATGACGCAGTCACTGACACTGACAACTGGTGAGGCACTGTGAACAACGTTCATAAGGTTGTCCCTCAGTTCAGAGACGTTCATTCTGTTCACTTTCTCCACACCTCGTAAGTTCCGGCAAAACAGGGTTCACTCAGAAATGTCTGGATTGGACCGTCTGGACGACGGATAGTGATGCTGCATTGACCACAGCCACCTCATACCTGAAGGTCCACGTGCATGCCTCTCGTACAGGTCCTAGGTCCTGGGCTGTCGCTTACGACCTTCCCTTTGTAAGTGCATGCGTGACCCATTGGCATCATTCTATGACCTGTTTTCACTACCCAAGATAAGGATGCAGTCTTCGCTTTTCCATCTCCCTATTTTGTGTATGAATGTGCGATATCTTTTCTTCGTATCCCCTCTCCCCTTCTAGTGACCCAGATTTTGTTGAAAGGATTTGAGTGGAATGGACGACGGAGAAGTGCCGGAGACTGGAAGTGTGTGGGTATAAAGCTACTAGTTCCTGGGTTCTTTATACTTCGACGTCCTGTCCACATCAGCTTATGCAGAGAACCGCTGTGTGCAACATTTTAAACGCCAGAAGACATTTTTATTAACCCCTTTAGTTTGAAATTGGTCCTGGACGCTTTCTTTGAGTTCCCTAATATAGAAAATGTGCCGCGTAAGCTTTATGCTCTGCGCTTCTTGTCTTTTTGAGTGCGTGCGTGCATCCGTGTGTGCGTGTCCTAAGTTTGTGTCGTGCACTGCAGCCTTTTGGCCTCGGTGAACTCTCGAAATTGTCGCTGTGAATATTTTAATGTAGGATTGTGCCGTATTGCCGTTTTCGTCCACTCACGCAACCATCCTTGTGACTTCAGCCCTATTCTACATTCACAACGAAGCACCGACAGAGCGTCGCTCCCCAACTGCCTATCCCCACCCCCAGCACACACAACTCTCCTATCAAAACCGAACTCGGCATCCAGCGGGCTCTTGGTGCCTTTTCTGCCATTCTGTTATAGCGCCCCAGCTTTGTTCTGGCCCCTCATTTGCATTCTTTGCATTTTCTTTTTATTTTAAAAAAAATCCTATGGCACCCCCGCCTTTTTGAATTGAATGTAGAAGACGGTGCAAATGGCTATTTGAAGTTGAAAGGGAAGAGTAGCAGCGGATGGAGAAGTAGGGATGGTTTGGGGTGAGGGGAGGAAGTTCAATCGCTTAAAATGATCCAGAGCATTGGTACCGCGTGTTGACTCTTTCTGAGATCTTAAAACGATTCAGATTTGCGCAAGAGATGGACCCCCATGACTCCTTCACCTTCATTGACCCTCTCCCAGCTCCTCCCTCGCTCCCCTTTCCCCCCCCCCCTTCCCCAACGCACAACGCAACACGGGACCGGATCGAAGACGCATGGCATCAGCTTCGTGATTTGCGGCCCATTAGGCGGCTAACGACATGTCAGCTCACCCCCGGACACACTTGGTCACTCAAGGCCACACAGTCATTGCCGCCATCGACATCGCCTGTGACGTCACTTCCGAACTGTTGGGGCGGGAGGAGAGGCAGGTTTCACTAACTGCTTAGGGAAAGGCTTCACTGGCCTGCTTTTAAATGGTGTTTTTGATACATTTGTGATGAAGTAAACGAGTAATAAATTAAACGCCAGTGCAAAATGGTAGTGATTTGGAAAACATCCTCCGTTGAACTAAAATCAGCTGCATTTGACTTGCTTCTCAAATGGTGCTATTTGCCAAAAGGTCAAGAATATTGTCTTATTTTCCTCACCTAGTCAAATTCCTTTTTTTTTTCTTTCTTGTCATGATTTCTGGAAGCGGCGTGGAATGGGGTAGAACTGTTGAACTTGAATTTCGGTCATCGTCCCTATTTATGATGTGACCATGTGGTAGTAGCTTTTATCAATTATTTTTTCTCCGGAGGCGGATCAAATCTTTCTTTCTAACTCCACCCCGTCACTTGAGGTTAAAATGGTGGTAGTGAACAGAAAACCTTTGTCGAAACCGTCCGTGCCCAACGGCAGAATGACTTTATTACTTCTACAAACCACTGGCACCACCACCACCACCCCCTTTCTGACGTCAGCAGTGTCGTTTGCAATCACTTTCATACTCTCACCCAGTCTCTGTTCTTCCTCGCTGTGATTGGTTTCTATACAAAGCAAGGCTTTTCTGATGTGTGGAGGTATTGGACCATTCTCCGGCATCTTTCCAGATTTTGCCGCGATAATTTTTTCTCTTTAAATTTTCTGCATTGCTTTTCCTTGGTGAACACAACCTGACCCGGAAATAAAAGGGAGATTTCTGCCTTGTTCGCTGGGTCACGGTGATTGCAGAGACGTAGAACAAAGAGAGAAGAAAGGCAAGGGAAAAATTACAACCGCGTGTGGGCTTCGAGTTTTTGTTCCAAATTGGGCGTTGCAGAAAGCCTGACCTCGGTCTGTGTAAGAAGAGATTTAGCATGACGCGATTAAAGGCACCGCACAGGATTCCTTGCAGGAGTGCGTAAGCTGAGAGAGAGAGAAGGTTGCGCATGCCAGCTGAAGCCTAATTTGTCTGTTTCTTATTCCTTATATCTTTCCCACACTACCTGCATGTCGGGAGAAAAGCATGTTTTCCTTCCTGTAGCGTAGAAATAGACCACGGTGGTGGTGGTGGGTTTTTTTTTTTAATTCACTTCCTCGTTAAAAAAAATTACGGCGCCACAGGCTGGCTGCTCAACCAGTTCAACCACCATTCTTCGCCTACAGGTAAGGTCCGACGGGGGCGAGGACCTTGTCCAAAGTATGTCTGTCAAGCCTTGGTGTTGTTTTCACGACGGAGTTCAAACGTCGGCCGGTGGCCAACAATTTGGTCTGTTTGTTGGCGTTGGCCTTTCCACTCCTCCTCCTCCTCCTTTCACGTCACCCTACCACCAATGGCTGGCGACAAAGAAGGAAAGAGCCGTTGAGTAAAGCCATCTTTTTCTTTTCCTCCAGCTGGATTTTTTGTGGTAGACTAACATCGCTTTATTTTCCCTAGATGCTGTGTGGCCTTAGTTGTAATGAAGTTTGTGAAACTGTTCTCCATTTTATTTGTTTAAAAGATATTCTGTTATAATAATGATAAGGTGTTCACTTGTCTGGCGCCATATCCTGGCCTGTGGACAGCTCAAGGCGCTTCACAAATGACAGAAGGTGCAGAATGACGTCAAAATAAGGTGATGACAAAATAAGATGACGTCAAAATAAGGTGATGACAAAATAAGATGACATCAAAATGTCGGCGTTCAGCTATGATTGTCAACTAAAAATAATTCAGCTGATGTGTTAGCCACCTGAGCAGACGCTCATTTCGAGAATGCTTTGACACACTGGAGGGCAGTTGAGCTGATAAGGTAGCAGTGGGTTATTCACCACAGTACTTCAAGCCCATTGAATGGTTGGTTTCGTTTTGTTTAATGATTCTAGAAGATACTGGATTAGCTGCATTAACATCTACACAAGTCTTGTCAGCCATTGTTTCTTACCGGTAGTTACTATGCTAGGTAGTGGAAATATACACGAGCTCTACTATTGTGTTTGAATAAAAAGATAGGGTGGGGAGAGGAAACCAGCTCAAAGATCTTTGGATCATCCCCATTTGTCCCTCTTTTCGACCAGTCAATCGGTTGGCCGTCTACTTTACCTCTCACACACGCAAGCACGCGCACGGACACACGCACGCTTTCACTGGTCGCGCGCACACCCTCCTCCTCTGTTTACCCTCATCTCCCATCCCACCCCGTCCTCGGGCTGTCACGTCAGGAGTGGTGCATGATGTCCGAGAGGGAGACCTGTTTGCGCTGTTCATTGTGGCATTTACCAAACCTGCCGAGACAAAAGGTTTGATGTGTGTTGGTGATAACCATGGCATAGTTACCGCAGGCAAGTTGTTCTGGGACAAACACTGGATACAAAGACAAAGTTCTCCCACAAGTCCCCCCTCTCTGCCTTCCTCCTCATCTCCCCCTCCCCTGGCAAACTGTCAGCTTTGCCACCAATTGACTTGGCCGTTACTCTGGTGTCGGTATTGACTTCTGCGGCGCGAACAGACACTTTGTTTTTGTTTCAAATGTTGAACTTTGCCTGTATTGGCGGAATAAGAGTAAATGCTCATTTTTGAAATTACAGACATGGTTATGTAGGGCTGCGTGAAAAGTTCTGAGATATTTTCCTAGATTAGGGTGAGAGATTGGATCTACAGAAACCACTGTTTCAACTCGGAGTAAATAGGGGTCTTGTGTAGAACATCGCGCTCTGAATACTCATGGAGGAGAATTTTGTTGCTATATGGTCGAATCTAGTCTTATATTTTGCTTTCAGTATTGATTAAATGGTTAATAAAGTGCATTTGTCTTGGCTATCATTTTGTTGCTTAGAATGTGTCTGAAGATGATGATGATGTCTATTTGTAATGCGCAGGTATCCATTCAGAAGAATGCTCATTGCGCAGCGATATAAGTGTTTAAGTTGCCTGTGTGTTACCTTGCACTGTGTTAAATAGATTATGACACTGTGTAATTAAGGTTAAGACACTGTGTAATTTGAATTGTTACGTGGGTAACCTTTTACCGCCCACATCATCACCAGGTTAAAATAAACTCTTGGGTTTTTTTTTTTTTTTTTTTTTGTGCAGCATGCCCTCAGAACTTCTACAAGTGGTCAGAAGGAATCGGTCCGTGCTGGGAATGCCCGGACAACAGTTTCTCCAACAGTGAAGGCGCCGCCCAATGCACGTGCAGAACGGGTTTTTACCGCAGTCCCCAGGACAGCAAATCCTTACCATGTACAAGTAAGCTGTTTTTTTTTTCATTTTACTCAGCTGTAGTTAACACATTTTTCAAGACACTTTAGGTGCAACCAAAATAAAAGCAAAATCTTATAAGGGATACTTCTTTGTTCACGTACTCACATACACACGAACAGCAGCGTATCCACCGTGAAATAACTGATGTTACGAAACGTTTAGTCGCTTAAATAACTGGATCACGATGGAAGACACTGCACGACATCGTGCGAGCATATAAACTTAATTAAGCAGGAGGCTGGGCCTGTAGCGTCCCAAGTCCTAAAAACTGCACTGGAAGAAAGCTGCATTTCCTGGTGCTAAATCTGTCGCTTCCTCGAGAGCTGACATTTATTTCTTAGTATTTCAGGAGGCAGCAAGCGGGGATGGAGGTACGAGAATGAACGGAAGGGGCTGGGGTGGGTGGGACATGGAGTGAGGTTGCCGAAGAAACCTGACTGTTTCATGGCTGACAAGACTGGCTGCTTAGGTTTTACACGATATAGCTTTTTCCGGAATCTACAGCTACTTACCAGGTGTGCAGGATGGATGTTGGGGAAAACGGTAGACTGCTTAGTTGTTGAGGTGTAAGGGTGAATTTTGACATCAGTTTGGCAACGTTGACCATTCGCTACTACATTATTCCCAGGTCTGACCTGTTCTACACATGCGCGAACGTCTGCGCAATTGTTGGCAAGTTAAAACATACAAGCAAACTGGCGCCACCTCCCCCCCCC
>SRHC01001237.1:269142-280456 GCA_004794325.1 Pomacea maculata
CCCCCCCCACACACAGAGTAGAGTCAAAACGTTAGTAACAAAGAAAAACGTATCTGAAAGAAAAAACGAACCCACAGCCTTCGCCTTACACCCTGCGTTATAGCAGTTTCATTCCACAGTCAATCTATTGAAGAACGTTTTGATAACAAGACTATCGGCGCATGTGTGCCAAAAAGTATTTAAAAAAAAAAAAAAAAAACTATGGTGGCTGCCGAGTTCCCACGACTGGAAACTGTTGGTGACCTTGCCAGCGCCGCAGGGTACCCGCGACACGACTGTGACACGAGCTTTAAGAAGAAACCTTGTGATTGGCTGACATTTGTGTTGGTCTCAGCGCAGGCTTTTGCTTATTTATTATGTACGTGTTTCTACTGATACGTGCAGCGATGCAGCCATGCTCGTTTGGCAAGGGTTAGGAGTGGAGAGAAAGACGAAAGTTTATCAGAGAGGCATATGGTTAAAAATAAATTATGAAACATGGCACATGAAAGGCACGGAGATATAAAGGAGTCGCGAGTCCAGGGCAATGCCCCGGAGCACGCATTGTAATTCATTATTCAAGCATTGAACAGCAATGAGGGAGGCACTGGTGCCTGCCTACTGTACTCGGGGTCTCGTTTTCTCCTGTCCAACTTCGCCGCTTGATTGGATTATTGCACATGATTTTGAGCAGATTGGAGAAATGAAGTTGGGACATGGATTCTAAAATAGTTTTCGTCCTGTAATCTTTCGACGTGCGTTGTGCTTTTCGTAACATGTCTGTCAACCTTTGGAGCCTTTTCATTCTGTATTGAGAAGAGGCGATTGCATCTCGGGGGTGAAATGTAACTGCGGCGGGTTACAGTAGTAAAGAACACGTACACCGATATGGCGCGCGCTTTGCAGTTCGAGATGTGACACTTGTCGCCAAACAAGGATCGGAGAAACATTTATTTAAAATAATGAGGTACTCCTCAGATGTCTGAAATATCTTTCACACGTGAGCTACTGAGTAATGAGACTTTTGTTATGGCTACCAACGTCCAGGCTTCAGTCGGAGGAAGCAGCTAGGGGCTAGAATTTCAGGTCGCTCGGCGATACGCCGTTACCAGCACACAGGGTCAGGCTCGCTTTATTGTCCCCTCTTGCTAAACGATACGGCCTTCGTGGTTAGCAGTTGAAGCCACCAGGGACGATAATTTCCCGATCCCGGCAGATAACTCTTAGCAACAGGATTGCAGTGAGTCACGCTTTCGGTGGTTGTGTCGCAATCCATAAAAATCCGGAGTCTGCACGGGTCCTGCGTGTTTTTCGAGCTGGTGTTGCGGTGTTTTCTCGGAGAGCTCTCGTCCGTAACGTTTAGAGGATGGAGCTGGCATTAAAAACCCGTTGCTGTCTGACCGATTCTTCACCGACCTCCCACCCCACCCCACCCTACCTCTTTCCCGTCTCCTGCGTCTCTCCTGTTTCCTCTGATTTTCGTTCTCAAATGCGAGCATCAAGATGGCGTCCATTTACGTAACATTGACGTTGCCTTTATGTTATAGCTACAACCGTTTGCGTAGATGGGAAGATCAAGCGGACTCTTCCTACATCTTAATTGCCTCATCAGAACCACCTGGTCTCTTCTCCATGTTTTAATAATGAAAAATCTACTGACAAAGGCAGGAAGAGACCTCTCTCTCAGGGGGCCAGCGATTGAAGGGAAGAATGAAATTGAAGTGAAGAAGTATATAACATGTAAGCCAGTATGGTCCGGATGTCCAAACACAGATATTAGCCTTGATGTTAATCGTTCTCAGTGAAATGTACGTGATGTTTACGTGTGCGCGCGCTCCGTAATGTTTACGTGTGTACATGCCTCCATCAAAACAAGTCTCCTGCTGAAGGTAGTGTGTCACGTCTGTTGTTCAACTGTGAATGACAATGGAGATTCCATGACCAAGATGACGCAGCTGACTGCAGGTCGGAAAACGGGGGTTGAAAATCTCTTGACGGAAATGCATCTCATTTTCCTCCCTTAGCGGAAATAGCAGGAAATCCACGGGAACTGGTAAAAGGGTCGATCTCTGCTTTCTGATTTTCCCTGTCCGTGCAACATCCATGTTAAGGTTTTACGCCGCGCGGCGTAACCAGGAAGCGGCAGCCAGACACATAAACAGATGACACGTGGAGAACATATCCTTGGTGGTTATGATATCGGAACCGACGACCCCACGCGCTACTCCAGTACCTTGAGGACAAGCCTCTTCTTAATCGCGCCACCGGACTGAACAAGTCTTATAAAGAGCGAGGTAGGGTTAGCAGCAGCCATCCTAACTTTTTTTTTTTTTTGTCGTCTTATCCAAGCTATCAACGTACGCAATACGAATCGCACAAAAAATAATAAAATAAATGGCACACCCCTCGCCAGAGATTTCAGTTTAATTCCAGACAGATTCCACAAAAACAAAAACATCCGCCTTCATGGTAACATTTTGGACTCTTTGCAAGAGAAGAGGAGGAGAGGGTTGCATGTGACTCATCGTGAGTCAGTAGTCTTATCTCCCCCCTCACTTCCTAATCCCCCCTTTTCTCCCCACCGCCCTTTTTTCTCGCGGTCTCCATCCATCTTTCATCCCTGTTCAAAGATCAGCTGGATGCCGAGGCGAGTTGTTGTGGTCGTCACGGGTCGTCTGCTGCTCCGTCCTTCTGACAAACTTCTGACAAACTCGCTGCCGTGCAGACGAAACTTCCGGTGCCGCGCAAAGGTGATAAGGCTACGGTACTTTTCATAACGAAAGCCGAAGGACAAACATGTAATCTCATTAAAAGTCTAACTTACTTCAGTCGGTGAAAGCCAAGACGATGGCACAACGTCGTAGACTCGTAATTCTGGTATAACACAAAGTGTATGTGTGTGGTATGACATTAATGTAACCAGAAATTCATCCCAAGTTGTACCTGTGGCATGATTACACATGCATGCAATATTATTGCACACTGCTTCTTATTACACAGATGGTGCTCCTACACGTGTCACGGTACTCGACAGCTTGCAGACGGTATCTCAAGAGTTGGTGTTTCTGTTGCAGGACCTCCCTCAGAACCACGCCATCTCATCGTCAACGCAGTCTCCTCCAACTCCGTGACCCTGGACTGGTCACCGCCCCTTGACCTGGGCGGACGAACGGACCTTCAGTATCGGGTAGTGTGCGCGGAGTGCGGGAACGATGTTCTCTACAGCCCCGGCTGGTATGGCTTCAATACCACCAGGTAAGGAAAGACGGTCTCACCCTCTGCTCTTAGAGGTTTGTGAACTTTGCCGCCTCACAAAAACCGGTCTAGCCAGCTCAGTCTGTGTTTTATAGCTCCAATGCCGTAATTATATCAACGGTAAGAAAAATTCTTTAAAGATTTCCTTTCTGCCGGTGGGGAAGTTGTGTAGCTATTAAACATTGATATCGGTGACAAAATATGTAGCCGGTAGGATTGCTGCTGTTTTATTTTGAGATGATTGGGATATTTTTTAAAGTGGTCTTCCGCTGAAGTTTTATCCCCTAAGCTAGTGATAGGTGAGCTTTTTTTTAAAAAAAAAAAAGCTTAAAGTGGAAGTCAAAGAAACATTTGCGTGTTAGGATATGTTAAATTGTGTTAGCGCGAGTTTAATGTGCGCACCGTTTGCTAAGTTAAATATGTTGTGTGAAAAAAGTTAGGGGGAGGGGTGGTAAAAGGAAAAGTCGGATAAGAAATAAGAATACATTCGGCATGCTAGTTTTAGAGATTTTAACAGCAGTAATGTTTTGCAGTGTGACTTTGACGAACCTCAAGTCCAGCTCGCTGTACCACATCACTGTGTACGCTGAGAACGGAGTCAGCAACATCAGCGGCGCCTTCGCCTCGGCATACGTCACCGTCAACACGGAGGCCTCGGGTATGTCGACACGTCACCACTCAAAGTTCTCCCGCTAAGGCTACAGAGAGGTCTGCCAGTAGAGCAAAGCAGGATCTTAGGGACGAGTAGAAGGCGTAGAATATTTCGTCACAGTTATTTGCTTACCCTGAAGATTTGCTTTTAAAAGAAATGTGTTCTTTTCGAACCTACCATCTCTCTCTCCCTCATTCCTTATGGCTCCGATCACCTCTTGCCCCCCTCGGTGAAAGAATGAGCACTTAAAAAAGGTCGGGGTCGTGGGATGTTCCCTCCCCCCTGTACCCGTCCTACTCGTCAACTCCTCCGAGAACCAGTCATGGCAGGAGTTGTGGGCAGCGTGTGTTGTCTTTAAATGTCCAGTTCATGTCGAGAGTTCCAGAAACAAGCGCGACTTTGTTTGCACATCGCCATCTGCTCCCGTGCGCCAAGTTGTCTGAATTAAAAAGCATGAACACTTTCAAATTTCGCTCAGAAAAAAAGGTTATTTCTGCGCGTGCAGCGTCGAGTGTTTACATTTGCTTCTGCTTCAGCAAAACCGTTCCGTTACATTTTCCCTCTTATTTACTTCGTGTCACTAAGAACAGTTTTGTGAAGATGGTGATTCGAGTTTACAAAATGTCGTGCCGAAACTTTCAAAACCTTTCGTGACATTTGCTCTCAGTTTAGAAATTAAATGACGCGCTTAGCTGAAAAAAGTATGAAAAAACAACTTTTGTTGGTTTAGTCAAAATATGAGACTTTCTGGCACATCTCGTTATCGTCCTTTTTGTCTTTCTCTGTCACGTGCAGCGAAGGTAATTGGTGTTCGCCGCGTCAGCGTGGGGCCGAGTCACATCACCATCGCCTGGGAGCTGCCACCTAGCCTCGTAGGGGAGGTAACACGCTTCAAGGTGCGCTACTTCCCGCAGCAGAAGGAGGCATCTGCGGTGACGGTCTACACTGTGTACCGGAACCTGACAGTCACGGAATTTGAGCTCGATACCATCTACTTCTTCATGGTGAGTCCTGTCTCTCTGTGTCCGCGCGCGTGCGCATGTGAGCGTACTTGCGTCTCCCAGCGTTCGTCTTAATGCACGTGTGAACAAATGTGGAAGCGAGCGTACAGGTGCCACAAGTTTTATTCATGGAAGTGGTCTGTCTGCTGGTATGGTGGGATAAACTGAGCCCTTGTTGTTACCTGTTATAAACTCGTGTTATTAGCGCTCTGTTGCGCTCGTGTTTTAGATACTTGATCCGACGTGCAATGCAATAGTTCCTGATGTAAGTGGTGGTGAAAATGGAGACATCTCACTAAAACCGCTCTCGCCATCAGCAAACAAGAGAAGCAAGTTTGTTTCTTAAAGCCTGAGAGTATTTTATGTTATTTTCGGATTCGGGGCAAAGCTGCAACATAGAATTCCTATTTGCGACAGGCGGGAAGGCAAAGGAAACTTATGGATTTACCTGGTAATACTTTGGGTTTCTATTTTTAGCCGGTTTGAAGCGAAACTTAGTTTTGGTTTAGTTTGGTTTGTTTTTTGGGGCCTTTTTTGTCAGGTACATGCCAGCGTGTTATTAGGCTAGAACAGTGATTGGGAGGGACAGGTTTGCATGGGTGGCGCGGAGATCAATGCAAAGCCCCGCTAGCTTGGCTGTCTTTTTACTGGAATACCGTGTGATTGATGGTTGTGATCGTGTCTTTAGCGCCGGCACCCGTTACACGTCGGATGACGTCGGCAGTCCGTCTACCTGCTCGCTTTGACGATGTGCCAACGTGATGGATGGCTTTTGGTCCAAACGGACTTGGTGTGGGTGTGGAAGCCATTGAAATTGTTTAAAGACAATCCTTCCTCTGCTGCTGGCTGGCTGGCCATTCTGTGCTTAAATAATGGGGTTATGGGATTGGAGGCCGGGGAGAGCTTATTCTTTTCCAACCCCTGTCCCAGTCCCAGTCACTAAGATTTAGAAACCTATTCAACCTCAGAACTTGTTGAGTTAAATGCATTAAATGCAGTACACCATACTATTTCCCCATAATCTAAGCAAGTACAAAGACACTAGCGTAAAATGAAGTGTTACAGGCTTTCCACTTCTCAACGAAGCATACCAGTCCTGCGCCTTTTCACTGGTGACCAGAGGTTGTCAAAGCACAAGCATCAGCTCTGGAGAGTCGCCTATGGACGGTGGGAGGTCAAGAGGTCTCAATGTTCTTTTTTCTTTTTTTTTTTTAAAGACGCTGTTGAGCGGCGCGTGCTGACTTACCTTCTGAACATCATTAAGGACTTTACTCTTTGATGGTGTTGACAGATTAGCTCCAGGATACCGTAGGGCCGTGACTTAAGGTGACTGACGTAGTAGCTCAAGTGTTAACGTAGGGAGCTGTAGTGTCAGACGTAGCTTCAGCATGACGTGAAGGAATTAATTCCAGTACGTCGCGAAAGACGTAACTTCAGAATGACGTGAGGGACGAGCCGGTCGGTAGCGCGCGCCATCTCCAGGGCCTCCCTGGACGCCTTTGCGTGCTCTGGCATTTTTAGGGCCAAGATGGACGAGCCTGTGTGTGTGAGAGAGAGCTGGGGGTAATGTGGGAGGGAGAGGGAGATCGATGATCCAAAATGCGCGATCCTTGTGACTGTCACAGCAGATTCTCTTCATTTCTGACGTGGCCTTTGTTTGTCTTGCCTCCGCCCAGCCGGCCTTGTTATCAAACTTGTCCCTGTCCTCTGTGGGACCGGAGCGCGGCCCTCACAAAAAAAGGGGACATGACCAGAAATGCAGAGCCCTGTTTTTTTTTTGGGTGGCTTTTTTTAAAACCAGTTTTCTTTCTCAGCCTATATCTTCCCTTTCTTCACACACCCACTCACCCACCAGTCCCGCTTACGCCTCCTTCCTCCCTCTCGCCCTTCTTTCGCGACTCGACCCTGCACTTTCTCACTTTGCCAAGCTTCTTGTTTTAATTTTTATACACCTCGCAGCCGGCTCTCTCCTTGCTTCTGGAAAGACAGCCCTTTATAATTTAAGACAGTGAAGGGGGGAAAAGGGGAGGAAAAAATAAGTCGTGGCATACCGATTGTCCATTAAAGTTTTGGCTGCTAAGATACAGGTTTCAAGAATTCGATTTAAGGGAGCAAGTGTTCCCACAGAGAATCGGGCCTTATCTCGCAGTGACGACGAAATAGAATTAGTGTTCCCTGCGACCGATCTGTAGCCTTCTCTCCTCCCTTCTTTGCCGAGTGGGATGCGCCGTGTTTCACTCATTTTGTCGTTGTCTTGAAGGTTGGTAGGGGTCTGGGTTAGGGGAGGTGAGGAAAAATACGTATTGTCCTTCCCCAAGTAAGCGAAAAAGGTCAGCCGGTTTTTATGGCTTTCGCAATTTTAACAGCGATTAATTTCGCAGTCTTCCGATCTCTAAAGGGGATTGGGTGAAGCATTGCTATCAACATAGGCTGAGCAAGAGGAACTGTCGTTTTCTTCGTGCAGTTTTCTCGAGGTAGAAAAACAAAACGCGAGTGCCATAGCAGGTTTGTAAGCCGCTGCATCTCGCTATAGTTGTAGTGTTCATCATCTGATTTATTGGTTGATGGGAGGTGCGTGAGCATCTGTTTATTTTAATCTCCGTTGTCCGAGCACGTAGGGAGGCATAATTCCTAGCCCTTGGGGGCTAGTCTTTTCTGTTGAAACCCATTGAACAACTCGCGAAGGGTTACTAGGGACTACATAGGGTGTGAGATGTGTGGTGGTTAGGCTACATTCGGACGTAATTACTTCAGAGTTTCTTGCCCTTTTGCTCTGTCCTTAGTTTTCTTGTAAAGGAAGTAGGGTGAAATACAGAAATACTCTGCTATTAATTTTGATTATTATATTTGTAATTCTGGCGTTTTTCCTATACATGTATAAGATTCGGTCTGTTTCATTCCGAGTTTTCGATCCACCATCCTAAGCAGGCAAAAAAAGCACGACCTTAGGTAGTGGGGACATTTTCCAGAAAGATTACTTCTGCGAGAATGTGTGAATTTATGTCAGTTTAAGGACTTTTTGAATTAAAATAATGTGCACAATTGTGGACTAATAACCAGTTTTCAGTAAAGTCAACTTTGGCTTCCAAGCATCCTTGTGATCCTCAAGTGAGGCAGTATCCAGCATCCTCTTTTGGTGTAACAGCTTTTTAGGGTGACTTTGTTCGCGCTAGTCAAAGAAGGGAGAAACTATGCACTAGCTCGTTGTGCCAGCGGGCAAAGTCTTCAGAGGACAGTTAGTCTCAGTCCAATTGCTTCCAGCGACGTGCCCACCCCACCCTCTTCGTACGCCGGTGGGCAGCGGCCCGGAGTCTCGTCTCTGTGGACTCAGCCCTCGTTTGCACGTCGTCTTATTGAGTCAATACAGTCGCTGCAGGCCCGGGTGCTGAGTAGACACAGGCGATAGATCTGAATGGATTTTACGTGCTGCTGTGCCATTGCAAAAGACAGAGAGTGGTGAAGAATATTGTGGTGGTGGAGGTAGTAGCCTTGGTTGCTGGTGCTGCTGACGGTGTCGTTATAGTTCAATCCTTCGTCTCGGTATTGGCCGCTCGGCGCTAGTAACACCACCCCACCCCCATCTCCCCGGTTTCAGAGCGATCGCGTTTCATGAGGTTGCTTTTCTTTTCCTCTGTAGACGCGAGGGAAAAAAGCAGAAATAATTGCTTCTTAGGGCCGACATACATATTCCATTTTCTCGTCATCACATATTAAAACGCTCCCCTGTAATGTTTTGCATGCAGGCGGGAAGGCTTTCCGAGCACTTTACTGACTTCTGTATGTGCGTGCAGGTCCATGTACGTTTGAGTGAAGAAAAATTGAAACCAGCGCCAGTCCCGCCAAGGACATTGGCGGTCACGTAATTCATAGTCCCCTTCCGTGTCGTAGACATGTCCAAGGGCTGCAAGCCCTTCGTCTTGTGTCACCGCTTGACCGAGCTAGACCGAACCGCGTTTCCGGCCAGCCACGCGCAGTGGGGCGGGGCCCGGGGAGACTGGAAATGTTGTTGCAGCTTCCAGACGGGCCATGTTCAGACGCGATGCCGGGGCCTGGAGAGCTTTGGCCGAGACTCCTCCAAAACGTGACTGTGCAAGTTATCGCCCTTCGCAGTCTTGACACTGAGGCCTATTGGCGCATTTTCGTGTACCCTCGTCTGACTACTTGTTAAAATTTCGGCGGGACTGGCCCAGCACTTTTGATTGGGACGTGAGAGGGAGGGGGTTGAACGAGGTAACGCGATGAGTGTTGAACTTAGTGGAAAAGGAATAGCTCTGCTCTGTACCATCCCCAGGTCCCCCATCTCAGATATTCTAGTCCTTTCCCCTGTGTGTTTGTGTATAGTGGTTGGCATGGAAGGAGGGAGAGTAGTGGAGCTCAAGTCAACCTACACGTTGTATGCGCACGCAATCGCACATACCCCCGCCCGCACTCACCCTATAGAAAAGAGGTGTGTGTGTGGATGGGGAAACGGATGGATAGATGGAGAGCACTAAGGAGTTTCTCAAGAACGGTTTCGCAGGGACCATTGTCTGAAGTATGGATTGCTGCAGACGACAAGCTATTGACCCCAGAGACCCGACTAGAAAGCGCCAGCTTCCACGGCTTGTTGGAATCGGTATGGACTGGAAGAAAAGATTAAAGATTACAATGGTGTAAATGGTATTTAGGTTGCAGGGTCTGAGAACCACCCACCCCCCTTCTTCCTCTTACTTTCCCCATTCTTTACTTCCTGTTCCTTTGTTTGCAAGTGCACTTTTCTAGTCTCATCTGGTGCCACAAGTAGTGGCATCTTTTTTAATTAAGGAAGAAAACACATTGTCCAGGAAAGTAGACCGTCCCTGACCAGTCGCGTGTCTAGACCATAAATAGATTTGCACGTGGAACGGAAGCAGTCAGAGGTCGGAGTAGGTGGTTCGTCGGGGACACTGATATACGATTCGTTCTTATAAATCTTTGGTCGGTCGGCGCGGGTGTGGACGGACGGACAGCCGGCAAATTGCAAAGTGTCTGTGTGTGTCTGTGTTTGCGTGTGTCTGCGTGTGGTCCTGCGCGTGCGAGGGTGCTGGAGGAGAGGTGAAAGTTGGGGGGAGGGGGAAACGAGAGGAGACAAGGGAGTTAAACAATTGAAACCTTAGCGCACAGGGCACGAGAGCTTGGTGCGAACACTAAACCTTACTTACAACAGCGCTAAGTGAGGTGGGCGACTGCGGTAGTTAACCCGTTGAAATGTTATACCGTTACCCTGAACAAACGCACTAAACATGATGGTGCGAAGGAAGACTTTGTCAGCTCAGCACGGTTTTGGGAGTGTCTAGCATCTTGTTTTATGTTGACACGAATATTAAGGCCGCCGGCGTGGCTAGTTCCCCCCTACACACACACCTCCCTTTAAATAGGTCGCCGTGAAACGCTTAGTACAGATTCAGTAAATAGTTGACCAGGAAATGCTGTCCTTTACGTCATACGTAATCACATATGTGATATATGAATAACGGACTTCTACTGGCTTCTTTTCCCTGAAGAGGTTTATTTTCACGATTCCCGTATGTCTCATGACGTTTTTTATAAAGTTTGTTTGATCCCCATAATATTGACATTAGCCTACTGTTCTGTTAGTAGCTTTTGAAAATGTCAGATTTTAAAATATCTTTTAACCTAGTGCTCTAGTGTCTCCCTGCATGTAAATTGTGTCACCTGCATGGAGGGCAGCAGTTGTGAACGCTTCCCCCACCCCAACACTAGCCTCTTGCAGTACGGACACCCTTCAAACTCTGGAGCACATTAGCGGCCAAGAAAGAGACTTATTATCTGCTATTATCTCCCGGCCCTCCCACGTACTGCTCAGTCTTGTTGGTTTATTTGGATTTGAGCGGTCAGTGACTTGCGTTAACCTTTGAAACCTGTCGTAGAAACAGGTGCGGGGGTTGTCGCCACCTGGATCTGACACGAGCCTGACGTGCGGGTAGAGAAGCATATCCGTCTGATATCGCACCGTTAGCCCGGTGCGAGTGGGTAGGGACCTTTAAAAAGAGTGAGGAGAAAAAAATGGGATGTTTATGGTTAGTTCTGTCAGGCTCGTTTTACGAGGTAAAGATTCCATTCTTCTAACCATTAACCTTCTCAGACTCAGGATGGGCTCATCGGGTAGGTTTAACTGTGCAGTGTGTGCGCGTGTGTTTCGGACCTGGGTTTTGTCATTGTCATTGTACATGAAACAAATAGACGTGAGCGCGCGCCCACACACAGTCATTTACCAGCTTTAACGCCTCTGACAGCCAACAAATACGAATGTGGTAAGAAATTGTAGAAGGTTAAGGAGCCGAGAACAATAACCCCGAGCTATATGCCGTGTATTATGGATGCAATCATTGTAACGTTTTAACGAAAGAGTGGGTTGAATGTGTTTGCGAGCGCGTGTAACATCTGC
>SRHC01001238.1:0-23906 GCA_004794325.1 Pomacea maculata
TATTAGATTTCGCGTTATCTGTCGGCCTGCCATCATTGATGTGTGTTATCGGTATCCCGGGAAACGCCATCAACTGCGCGGTGTTCTGGAGTCAAAGCCTTCGAGATCGAATGAACCTTTGCCTCTTCTCACTGGCACTAACAGACTGTGCCTACCTCGTGTCAGTTTTTATGATACATCCCTTGACCTACTTTATCGAATGGGGGAACGAATCGATCTTTCAGACCTTCTACAACAAAGCAGGCATACCTCTAGCGGCAGTGGCTTTTGGTCTTCGATCAACATCTTTCTTCATCACCATGGTGATTGCGGTGGAACGATGTGTCTGTACTATGTTTCCGCTCCAAGCTTCAACACTAATCAGTACTCGTGCCATGGGAATGACAATCTTTGTGGCATTTTTACTGCTTCAACTCAGTCAAGTGATCATGCCCCTAGCTCATTACACTGATGTCATCATTATTAATGGAAAGAGGAGTAGAGTCGCTTTGCAGACCCAGTTCTATAAAGACAATCAAAAGTTTATTACGATTTTTAAAAATAATTTGATAGGATTGGTATTTCCATGTGTTATGGTAATAATTGTTACTGTGGCAACGGTGGTCACTGTAATTAAACTGAAAGGTGCGTGGAATTGGCGACGGAAGACATGTTATGTCAATGATGAGAGTTCCAAGCGTCAAAGGTCGTTGACGGGGATGTTGGTGATAGTTGCCTGCGTCTACATCGGAACCATGATGCCGTTCATTGCTCGGGAAACATTTATCTTAGTTCTCGTCGATGATGCTACAGCTTTCTCACAGAGTTACTTCTTCGTCGCTTGGACTAAACTTGGAAACATGTTTCCAGGAATGAACAGCTGCGTTCACTTCTTTATATATTTTTCTCGTTCCTTTAGGTTTAGGAAACATTTGCAACAAATGTTCAACCGTTGTAGTAGAAAAAAATAACCTGAATGACTTCAGTCACAAAAATGATATCGTATTTCGTGCTGAAAACTGTCCTTTCTGTGATATAGCATAAGCAAATTATAAAATAAATTTGATACCATTAAACATGTTAGTTTTGATGCTCTGTTGTGAAATTATGTAATTTTTGGATAGTTGATCTTCAAAGTTGCAGTTTTTCAGAGATGCAATAGGAAGAGGACTTATTTTCAGGCCTAATCACTGTAGTTAGCTAACAATAATGTATTAAGGACTTTTTGGTAGCCTAAAACGATTCCTTACTGGGACTATCTAGTACGGGATAAGCCATAAGTAGCATCCATCGAATATAAAATAAAACATTATTTAGCTTGTATATTTATATCCGAGTTGTGCTGTTGTAGAACCTTTCGAATTGTATCAAACAGTAACCATTTCTGTAAAATCGTCGGTTATTTAGAATATACCATAATGTACTCACAGTAAGCTGATGAAATAATGTGAACAATATAACTACTGTTATGTTCTACAAAATACGCTGTTTCTGATTTTGTTTGATTATTAGACTTTGTTGAGTAAAATAATACTCAAGAAGCAATCAATCATGCTACTCGTTAGACATCCTCCGAATGGCTATCGGGATTACAACGTACCACCATGGTAAGGATATACCTTTTTATAAACTATATTATAGATGCTGTTACTAGAGACCAAAGCACGTCACTGCAGTTCTGTAACTTATAACTGTAGATAAATATAATTATTCTACTGCCAGTAGCAACGGCATTTTTATCAAAAATACGTAATTTCTCTGCTGGGAGCTTAAAATGTTTTTTTCGGTCAGTAACTGTATACTATACTTTTATATATTTTTAAAGTGCATTAAATAAATACATGGTGGAATGAATTCATCCAACCTCCGTGCTCTATAATTAGACCCTACACTACAGATCAAAATAAATCAAACTTTATTGTCCAAAATAAATCTAAGAATTTTTTTCTTTTGCTCACAAACCTAACCACGTATATACGGGTGGGTCACGTGACGTATATCATGATGGAGACAGGGAAGCATCTTACAGACATGACGGCGGATGGAATCCCAAAGAAAAAATACAGGCTGGTTAACTGATCTCGTCTCAGCTCGATTGCATGTGTCCGCGAGGTTGAAGTCTGTGCCGGGACATAGGTTAGTATCAATGATTAGGCCGAGTTCACGAGGTCAATAGTGAGGACTGAAAGACACTGTCACAACCTCATTGTGGTGAGTACTATTCTGTTCCAGCATTGTGTGGTTTGTGGCTCATTTCTCACTCATAAGCTTACGCAGGCATCCCCCTAGATGCTTATTTGTTGCCTGTACATTTCTCTTTGCTCGAATCGTTGTTTATCCTTCTGGGTTGAAAGTTACCTCTTCTGTTAGCCATGTTTCAGTAAGACAGAAGAGGTCACAACGTGGGTAGTCCCCATCGAATTTAATCATAGCAGATAGTTCGTCCTGTTTATTATAAAAGGAGCGCATATTGGACAGGATGATGGCAGGCAATGATATCGAAACTCTTTCCTTTTCAGTTTGATTCTGATCCCTCCTCAAAATTTTCTCAGTTTATTGTTTTTATTAGAGTTTAGTCAAGATGGAATACTGTATTGAATGTACATGTTTATATAAAAACAATAGCAGCATATCCTTTCGACACACCAGAAGAACCGGAAATAATGTTAAACGTTATCTTGCTGCCGTAAAATCAATGTTTGAAGTCAAGTTAACACCACATAGACTATTGTTTTTGTTGACAAAGAGATAAAAACTGCTTCAATAATCTCAAAATAACAAAGACGCGAACTATAATTCTTAAAATGTACACATTCAAGTAACCTTCACGTTAAACAAAAGATTTAATTAACGAAATGTGCCTTAGCTATCTGCGCTATTTAACTCTGCTAAACTGGAAACAGTATTAGGATAATGATGTGATTATCTCATAGTTAAACAAAGAATAGAGAAAGCATAGGAACGAGTGAAGGCAGAGCGAATTGTAAAATATTAGTCTTGGTCACTGCCATCTAAACTGGAACGAAAGTCGCTAAAAATAATAATATAATAAATGTAATACATTATATATAATAAGTCTCTTACTATGCAGAGACTGGCAGGCGGGAGATTATAAAATCTTATTGGAAAATTTAGGGTTTAACGGGGTATTCGCAATCATTGAGCTCTTTAACCAACATGGAACTACTACACATACAAGCAGGAGCTTTCTTCACCACACAGTACAGTCTGTCAAGGTACCTACATCCCTACCCACTGTGCTGTTGACATTGGAATGTAAAGTTTGGACCAGATTTGTTAAATCAAGAGTAATTATTTACGTGAAACGTGTTCAGGTGAAACTGTGTCGGTTTAGTTTTGAGTATTTCGTAGGTTGTTATTTATTAGGAAATTATTAATTGTGGTAAAATATATCAGTAGTATAATGACATGAAATCTGAATGGTTATTAGATTTTAAAGAGAGTATATTTTTCGTCCTCTTTGCATTGTTATCCGTTTGTACATTTCGCTGGCATTCCGGATCTTGCTGGACATCGAGAGACGGAGCAACCTGGGAGAGACTGGTTTGTCTGTAACCTTTAATATTGGAGCTCTAGACTTCATATTGACACTAGCCAAAGAATTTTATCTTTAAAAAAATGAGAAGCGGTTGTGTACGTCTGTGAAATAAATAATATTTATGCCAAAAATTTTCTTGTATTTTATGTTTGTTACATTTAGAGAGTGCATGGTGTTAGTGTATTGGACAAAAATCATTTGAGTTTGAACAAAGATTCATCAAACATCCGCAAATCGCACTATACCGTCCTACTCGATTAACATCTCTTCTCTCTAGTGCTGACGACAGCAACGATGACTAATTGTGGAAGAATTTCCCTGAACCACTTATAAGTACCCCAAAACAGGCAATAATGGGTTAGCTAAAATTAGAAAAAAATACATTCATACAGTGTATATATCTTATTAACGGTTTTAGTACACAGTTAAAACTTGAAGGACTTACACAGACACTCACACACGCACACACAGTGAAATAAAAAGAAAACAGAGTAAAGTGAAATAACCTCATACGGCAGCCATGTCCAGATATTTTAGAGCCACACTTTATTACTTGTTAAATCATCCACAACAACCACCGAACACAAGATTTTAGATTGTCGTCAAGCAGAGTGCATCCTGTTACCGACACTATTCTCACTGGCCATTTCTTGGCTTGCCATCGTTTCACTTGGGAAAGTGGCTACTGACGTTGAGTCTTCACATGTTTTAGCTCATAATTATAATGTTAGGTAATTGTACTTCGTCATTAAATTCGCATGAACTCGACAGATACACCTTAGTTTCGAACCACTAGCGGCGACTTTGTCCCCAGCTTTAAACCCTGTGGCTGAAGCAGCTATGTGGTTTGTTTGCGGACTTTTTGAGGATTTTTCAGATTTTAAACAATTTGTCGATGTGCTCCATTTAAAGCATTAACCCTTCATGTTGTTACAGAGTTAACTGTTCACATTTTTAAATCAAAGCCGCATACAATTGAAACATTCAGATCAGTTGCTGAAGTAAACACCCTCATTATGTTGAAAATGAGACAAAATGATTATGATGCAGGTTTCAAATTGTAGATATTTACGGTTTATTTGTGAAAAAGTAAAGATTTTCTTTCTAAGTGCGGTTGAGATATAGGTGCGTTAAATACAAAAAAAACAAAAAAAAAACGGTATTAAGCTTCCGTTCTTTAATTAAAACATGATACTTACAATTTCTTAATTATATTTTACAAGAAGCTTAGCTGAAAACGGTATTTTGAAACTGCTTTATATACATTTCAAGATCTAGATCTTATTGCGTTACATTATTTTTTCCACTCACTGGTGCTGCTGGACAGACCCCGTCATGACAAACTGTTAAATTTATTGTATTTCAAGTATGACAGGCAGAGTTATTCTTTTTAAATTTGAATATTCCCTAGAATGCTTGCAAAGTAAAGTTATTCTCTAGTCGAATAAATTAAAATAAATTATCAGCTTATAGGATGTGAACCCGTACACAGCTATAGAAATAAAGCAGTGTTGAACATCGTAATGGCGACAGACATCCTTTGTAAGAGAACAAAACTGTTTGTGTTTGTGACTTTGTAAAGGCTTTTACCGATAATCACTACATTGTTTCGCAACAACAGATTTCATGAATTACCTGATAAAATAAGGAAAAGAAAAGAAAGAAATGGTAAAAGCTTTTAATACTTTGCAACAGAATCAATGCCTGCCATCCAAATAGAAATGAGAAAATATAGTTTTCAACGTCACAGTCTGCCCCAGGTCTTCATCCTCTCTCTGCTCTGACAACAATTACTCAGCCTTAAACCGATATCATAAATTCAAAGCTAAAGTCAAGGGTAAATATCGAAACAAATCTTTAGCTTAGTGAAAAGTATTTCGCCGGCTTTCATTTGAGTCCAACAAAGATGCTTATAAAGTTTAGAACTAAGGTCAATGCCCGACCAACACCTTAAAGTTAATTAAAAGGAGAAGGGAGGTAATCTTTATTTTTTTTCAAAAAGACAACAGCATGGCAAAAAGGAAAATAGAAACACTCCTACAACGATACAGCTTGCCAGGAAGAAATCAATTGGAATTTTAAAAAAAAACTATCTTTACTCTTAATTGATTCTCCATCTAGAATCGACTCGTGTGACACTACAAACAATTCAACGGAAAAGGCTAGTGTACAACAGAAGAGTAATATTTCAGTACTGAGCAGTCCAGTAATGGTACATATTTACCTTCTGGGCTGAATGCAGTCCTTATGCCATTTTTTCATGAGCTTTTGACAACGATAATTATCATATACAAGACACACAGCTACTGTCTTCTGATAGTCGTTGCAAACAACATCAAATCCAGACCATCCTCCAGGTTCGTATCCCGGAACCCGCGGAGTCATTATACATGTATTTTTCTTTCTGGAACTATTTCTATTTCAACATTTTACTCAGTTACAACCAATCAGTACTTTGCCCCTAAAGACATTTGTCAACTAGACTATGAGGTAATTTCTTTTTATGTGAATGGATTTGAGCTTGCCCATAGGGCAAGGAAAAGGCATTAGACAAGCAAGCTGTATTTTAGAATAATAACTTCTATTATTGCTATTAAAATGATTTTATATAGGCATATATATCGTTGAATGTTTCCTTTTATGTGTACATTAAGCGCTAGCGTTTTCATGTGCGCCAGTTTTTGTTTTTTTTTTTGTTTTTTGTTTGTTTGGTTTTTTTTAAGTAGTTATGTTCTGTACATTTTGTGCAAAAAATGAAATTCCAATTAATTTATCCGTTATCTAATTAAAAGAAAAGCACCTATCACTTTTTCGATTTCAGTTCTCTACTCTCATGACACCTTCATGCCAAAGGCACTGCAAACTTAACATTTTGTTATTGTTACTTGAGGACCATTCACAACACTAAGCCTGAGAGAAACCATAGATAAATAGGTTGTTTGCTAATGTCCGATTTTTTAGTTTAGATAAAACTCATTTTCGTCATCGAACCTTTGGTAAAATGAACCATTCGCTCTACACACTTCCTTAGCACTTTTATGTGGTCTTATGATTGATAATATCTTCAATCATAAAGAGAAAAACATTGATGTTTGCAGGCTAGTCTTGTAGTAAAAACTATAATCGTCACTTATTAAGTACTACCTTCTGTTGAAGAAAGATATTATGGAAGTTCTCACGAAATCGTGATGATCGACGATAATAAACGAAAAAGTGAGCAGAGCTGTTGATCAACGGGCAAGATTGAACAACAGCGTTGACTGCCATGTTGACATTATATAGACGATTGGGAGAAAACATATCTTGCAGGACGACACGAACAGTCTGCCAAGCGACAAATGGCAACATTGTTATGATATAGACAAAAGATACAGCAATGAGCATCGATGTCAACGCCATCTGTCGGACATGATTGTCTTCTTTTCCAAAGCTTGACTTTTGCCGCCACGCCATACTATCCTTCAGTTTAAATATCGTTATAGCCGTAGCCACTGAAACTGCTGAAAAAGTTGTGATAGGAACCACAGCCCCGAGAAAAATGTTTGTTAAAAACTGAATAATCGTTTTATTTGCTTCGTAAAATTCAGTGGTAACTAAAATCCATTGAAAGATGCCGTCTCGTTTGACAAACACAGGTCGGCGAGAGAACACCAAAACAAGATATAAAAATTGCAGTAGTAAAAAGGAAAGACACAGGAGACAAGCCATGACACAGGTTCTCATTAATGTAGCAGCATGGAGAGGAAAGACTACACACAGACATCTCTCCACTGCTATGATCGCACTTATGCACCCGGATGTAAGCCTCAGTCCATAAGTAGAACCTATCAAGTAGACCAACGACTTCAGAAAATATTCCTCGCCTAAAGCCGGGTCATACCAGGTCACATAGGAACCAACAGAGAAAGCCGAGAAAGCACAAGTCAGGTGGAGGACGTCTGTTAGCGCCAACGTGAAAAGACAGAGGTTCATGCGGTCCCTCAACCCCTGGCGCCAGAAGACAAGACAGTTGATGGCATTTGCTGGGATGCCCACCAGACAAGCTAGAGATGTCAGTCCTGCAAAACAAACGGTTTCAACAACTTTTCGAGTGCTAGAGCTGATGTCATTGTTTTCACTGTTGCCTACTTTTAGTCCCACCGATGAAATATTGTTTGCAAATACTGAACTGTTGTAGTCAGACATGGTGTGTGTTTTGAGGGATAAAGGGATGATCCAAAAGAAGGAAGATTTTATATAAGTTTTGCTAAATATCAGAAGGCTCTGTTGGAAGCAAACACAAACATGTTTATTAAAGGCTTCCATTTTCGCGAAAAATAGAATAAAAAGCAATAAATGGGCAAGCAACTTTTCATTTAAGAAATATAATAGGAAATAATTCTCTGCTGAAAAGCATTTCCATTTCCCTGTAATGATAAATAAATAGTGTTGCAATTATACAGCTATTCAATGATTTTAGAGAACCCAGGCTAATTTCATCTTCACAAAATGTGTTATACTTTTGTATCGGTTATTCAATACTCTTGTGACTATTCAAACTCTTTTAACAATTATAAAAAGAATTATGACATAAATACAAAAAAATAAATAGGTTAGGCCGAAGATAATAGGAGTAATTACTTAAAAAGGAAATAAAATACATTTTATTTTCAGCTCAAATTTGTGGAATGTGTAAATAGATAAGTTTGTTAGACTGCGAATTTCTTGACAACGTGCAGGAGTGTTTGCTTTATTTTGAGAAAGTAATTATGATATAATTTTTGGCAGTTTTTTTTTATTCTTGTGTGATTTTAAATTAGATTATGATTCTAGTCCTGGTTCGTCTGTACTTAAAAGTGTCAGTGCCCCTTCTACATAAAATGATAATGTACTGATCGTAAGATTATTTATTGCTTCTTTAACAGACTTAACAGAAAACATTCACTTCCTTGGGTCATTATTCCTGAAGACCCTTTTCCCATTTTCAAATGGCTACACAGTAGGTATGTCTTTTACTTTCTTGCATAGGACCGATTCCTTTTTTACTTTTACGTATTTAGGTAAAAATAACACAGTTTAGACTGTATTAATACAACAGAATCTCAGCGTAGTGTTTAGTAGTTTTAAGGAATGTACATGAATAAATTAATTAACGCCGTTTTAATGATTTCAGTGATTTGACTGCCATCAGTTAATATCTCATTAGACAGTATCCTTATCCGTAAAATTATTTTAATCCACAGATTTCGTATCTGGAGCTAGAACTAGTTTGTGAAAAGTTCAAATATGAAGAAAAAGAAATTGTCTGCAGGGTGTAAATGTTCTTATGTTTACTTTTCCTCTCTCTCTCTCTCTCTCACACACACACACTCTCTCTTTATTTATCTTTTCCGTGCTCTCTAGTTATAATAGAGACATTTGATGGATTGGAAAGCAAAAGAGTATTTATTTAGCTCAGTTGACTGAAAAGAGCTTGTGAGAGCTGTTCGAGAATACACAGTGGAAATACTGCTTTAAATAGAGTCTGTAGCCTTGTAAAAAGTAAATATCAGAGAATACAGGCAATGTAATAGACAAAAATTACATTCGGTAAACGGAAGTTTCAAGTTAGTTCCGTAGTCAAACTAGCGCGTCTGTGTGTGTGTGTGTGTGCATGCGTGTGTACGTTTGCCCTGGGATTTCTTTTCTTGAACATAAGCATAAGTATTTATTTAATTAACTCTTCAACGCAAAGGAAAGATATTACATAGAGTCTATGTGGGTAGGAAAAAAATTTGATATCTTGAACATTTTGTTTTATGTAAGTTCTTTCTTGCTTTTCGTGCACAAACGTTCTCACAACCCCTGTAACTGTTTCTCACCATATGATGCAAGCTGCGTAGTTTCTCAAAAGTCATCGCACTTTCCATTATAAAAAGAGTAGGGAAGGAACTATTGACTCGTTTATAAATTGTCTGAATTTGAACAACTTTTCTTAATATCGTTTCTGTTGAACTAATCCTGTCATAAGCAATGCTGTAGTCATGTTTCCGACGGTTACCTGTTTCTCAATTTGTAACAAAAAATACAATAAAACGGTGATTAATATTTCATTTTTTAATCGGTATTATACTAAAACATCATCTTGTTTTGCACTAGATGTTTTCATATGTTGGGGGGGGGTCTGTGTTTTTATTTTTGCTTCATAACTTTCTTCTATGACAGAAGGACTATGTTGACTACAGTTATTATTTCTTGTATTCAAGTTTTGTATAGGAAAAAAATATTTGTTTCATAACTCCACTTTACATTTTGAAAATGATTCTTGTACAGGCCTGTATAATTTTCATTATGCCAAAAATTATGTTGCTGTAACTAATAAAAACTACACTATGAAAGTTAAAAAAAAACCGACTTTTTTCAGAAAACATTCTTCTATGTACCCTTATTTCTATCTCTTATTAATAAATTATTCATGACTCCAACACTAAACAAAATCGTAAAGTTCCTTTTCGGCAAGAGGTCACTTTTCACCATTCACTCTCAAAAATGCTCTTGTACACTATAACTATAGTCACTGCAGCCTGGTGTTGCATAGATCCACAAAATTATATATATATAGAGAGAGAGTTTATAGATTATCAGAACAAAATAAATTATCAACAAATCCACTCTGGGATATATTTTAATGCATATCGTATCTGCCTTTAGTTACCACACTCTCTTCCTTGACAGACGCTGCCTCTGGGAGAACAGGTGTAATACACATTGGCGCTGTCTCCTGGGGACAAGCGGCCAAATAACTTAAACTCTAGATAACGGCACTCACCACAAGAGAAAGCAGCTAAAAATTTACTAATACATATAACAAATAACTGACCAATACAATTTATAACAAAAAAAAAAAAAAGTAAAATTCTTGAGAAGTGAACCGCTGGCCACCGACCTTTAATTATATGGTCTTCCCCTTGTCTTTTCAGCTGTCTGAAAAAAACCCCGTTGCTCATACGGCAGGTGCTGACTGTTTCATCTCGTGCCACCATGGATGTATACAGGTAGATTGCTGTCTGTCTGCCAAGACCAACGCTTAGCATATTGCGAAGTTCTCCGCTTTTAGTCTCGGCGAGCCGTAACAAAGAATGTGACTAAACCGAAAGATTTAAAGTAGCATGCCTCGTTTTAGTAGTTAATCTGAAATGGGAATAAACCCGGCAGCTTTGTAGTATCATGCCTCGTTTTAGTAGTTAACTAGAAAAAATCGTCTGCTAGCAGTCTAGTAATACAAGTTCGTGGTGACACCTTAACTATCAAGCCTCATGACTATATTTTAGAGCCTTTGTGTTAATATGACATGCTGTGATTTTTTTTAAACCTTTTTGAACTAAATCGGAATGCATATCTTAAACGCATGTACAGTGGAAATTTAAGTGTTTAATTAGCATTGTGTTTTATTTTTACAAATCCAATAGTCAATCATCTCTTGTTTGATACAAAATTACAATCAAAGTAACCCTTTAGGTGTTGTTTTTGTGTAAAATTCCCTTGATTCAAATCCTAGAAAATTAAATAACGGAAAACGCATAACTAGTTATCGATGTATGCAGTTAGAAATCACACAAGACATTGCAAAAGGCTAAAAGGCTAAAACCAGCGGAGTCGACCTAGGGCCTCTAGAACTTGCACAAAACCAGCATGACAAATAACCCCATATCTCCATACAAACATTAGGACAAAACCTTGTAGTCCCAAATAGTGCAGTCAACAACCACATCGCTTGTGTTCTAAAAAATGAAACTGTAACGAGTTTTACCCATACGTCTACATCCGCCGTTACTATAGACTTTATTTGACGAGCTTAAAGCAGAACTGTTAACCCCGAAATTATGTTCGATATATGAAACGGCAAGACCCAAGCATTAATATTATATTCTAGGCCCAATATATATCTAAATCCACACACAAAGAATGCAAACATTTTAAGTATAGAGACAAGAGTGTGTGTGTGTGTTTTACAAATGGATTTAGATGTAAGAGAATCACTGTTTGCTGTTTAATCATTTTTTCCGTAATAAAACACACACATAATTACTCATTGTCCCTTAGGATTAACAAGGTCAGTAAATTACTCAAGAAAAATTAAAAAAAAAACTATTTACTTCTTTCTTTTTGGTCCATCAAGTGAAGTTAAAGGTGTTTTCTTAGTTAGCTAGCAGCAGTCAGATTTTTTACAGGAGTCATATCTACTGTTAATTGTCTTTACCTTCTTACTAAACAGCTAAATGATGAGTATATCACACGCCACTACACAACAAGTAGTCTTGTTAAATAAAGGTTACCACATGATGCATCAGGCTTTAAAACAAGTTTCTATATTTTTCCATTTATTGGCAAAGAATTATCGCTTGCTGCTAGTGTAGATGTTGCTATAGAAGACTTGGCGAAATCTTGAAGAGCGCAGATAATAAACGAAAAAGTGAATCGAGCTGTTCACCAGCGGGCAGGAGTTAACAACTGCATTAATAATCATGTAGATGTTATAAAAACGAGCCACAGGAAAGGTTTCTAGCACAATCTGATACACGATTAGTGGCATCATGGTGATGATGTAGACACACGACATAGCAACCAGCATGGAGGTGAGAGCCGTGTCCTGACTGTGACTGTCTACACCTGAGGAACTCCACTTCATCCTCCACGCCATGCTGGCCTTCAGTTTGAGTACAGTGATGACAGTGGCCACAGATATTACAGAAAACATCGCAACTGGTATTGCCAGTCCAAGCACAGTGTTAACTAACGCCTGAATTATAGTTTTATTCTTTTCGTAGAATTCTGTCCAAACTAACATCCACTGAAAACTGTTCTTGTCCCTTTGAATAAAATCAACACGTCGGGTAAATATCGAAACAAGAAAAACACTCTGAAATACAAACGAAGAAAGAAATAAGAGGAAGCCCATGACAGATGTTCGCATTAATGTAGCAGCGTGGAGAGGGAACATCACACACACGCACCTCTCTACTGTGATTATCATAGTGATGCACCCGGATGTCTGCTTGAACCCGTAAAAAAATCCTCTTAAGTAAACTATGGTTTTCAGAAAAAATTCATCTCCTATGTTAATGTTATAGAGTGTCAAAAACGATCCAAGTGAAAATATTATAAATCCACAGGTCAAGAAAAGCAAGTCTGTCAGAGCCAGAACAAACAGGCAAAGGTTCATGCGGTGTTTCAATCCTTGATTCCTGAACACTAAGCAGTTCAGTATGTTCGTTGGGATGCCCAGCAGACATGCCAGTGTTGTCACTCCGGCAAAACAAATTGTTTCCACGACCTTTCGTGTCTCTGCACTAACATCACGATTGTCGCCTCCTTCCCTAAGAAGGTTTGATGAACTATTTGATTCACTCATGATAACGGCTTCCGCATGGTATTTGTGAAGCAAAAATATATTTCAAAACCGGTTCACCTCTTATACAATCTCAAGAAAAACAATTAGCAGTAGACATTACTTATATACTTTGAATGTTTTTTTAAAGATTTCTTAAAGAAAATCGTTTGATTATAAATAAGCAGGAGAATTTAGGTATATGTATTTTTAATTGGATAAGTTCACCTATTAATTTTGAAAGAGCAGAAACAAATGAAATATTTTTTTACGAAAAACTAGATTGGACTGTTAAACAAAGTATTACTAAAGCAAATGATACAAATAATTAAAAAAATGTTTCACTAATAAAAATATAATAAAAACTAAGTGTTACGATTTTCATTTTCATTTCGGCATTTCGGTAAGGCTCAATGAATGATTGTGTTTGTAAGTCTCGATAATTATACCTTTGTTGCTTTTGTTTAGTAACTGCAAAAAGTAAAATAGGAAGAATATGACAAGCACGTGGGAATAAGAAAAAAATTACGAGCCTTTTTTAACAAAAAATATCAGTAAGACAGATAATTTACGATTTGAGTTTTTATTTTTATGGTACGTCATTAAATTATTATCTTTTTCTCCTCTTCGTGTTCATCGTTCGATCATGTCTTTTTATGTACTTACTTTTTTCTCTGTTTTTATAATTATCTGGAATTTGCCTATTCACGTCTGACCAGATGTGACAGAGATTTTGTTAACTTTTATTTTATATCTTTTGTTTTTTAATGAATTCATCTTCGGATTATATGCCTATGGATGAATGCTGCCTGACAGACTTCCTTTGTTGACAGTAAGAGGGAATTTCATGCTGCATTGTTTGATGTTAACAATCAAGTACCAAATTTCTTGCAAGGTATCAACTGTGATAATGATGAATATGTCCTTCTCAAATCGAACATTATGAATTTTGTTTAAAGTTAACAGAAAGACACAATAAACTAAGCATTAGTAAAAGAGTATGGACTTCACAAACCAAATCATAAAATCCATGTTACTGATGATGCTTACTTGATTCTCCTTTACTGTTTGTTTATTTTTAAGCGTCTGTTCGGATAACATTTAATATGTGCACCATATCAGTCGAGGATTTTCCCTCAAAAACGCGGATATCTTGAAGGCACTAGAAAGAACACCAGGAAGGTATGTAGTTGTCCATGCATCCTACAGTGAGACCAATATCTATAAACAATGACTAGGAACAAGCATTGATACATCTTAGGCTAAATACAGTTCCTGATATTATTGCACCCAGTTCCTTTCTCTTTGTGGTCAGAACATCATTCACTAACACTAATGTAGTTTACTGTGTTTAGCTACCGACATTTGAATTTGTCCTCTGATCCTAGTACTACGATGCTCTTATAATAGGGTACCTATCACTTCTGAGAATATGAGCAAAATGTTTGGTCACTGATAAAAGCTAGCTTTACCCCACTATGCTCATCATTCGTGTACACATGCTTAAAAATCAGAATATAAAACAACCATAAATTTGGTAATATTTTCGTTCCAACAGTTAACACATGAACATCTCTGAGATCAGGAACATGATGTAAATCGACGACTATATTTGATATAGAATAATTTTAGTTTTTACTGGTCCACCCTATATCATCGGTGACAAAAGGCAAGTCTTGTAGAACTGCTTAATATGCGATCTGCAACGAAGCAATTTGAATGAAACCTCAACAGCGAGCATTTACAACAAAATTCTTTATAGCAACCATTCTTAGCAGAAGTTGAAGTGCACAGACAGGCGCATTTGTATCATGTATCAAGTAAGAGAGACACAACATACCTTTTGAGATCAGATTCAGAGGTAGACTTTTCAATACATTTTTATAGAATCCCTCTGCAAAATACATCATGTAACATGAAGACTTAATTAACAACTTCATAGTGTGACACCTGCTCCTTCTTCGTCTTTTTATGATCCTTGGAACTGGAGACGGTCGCAAAAAATATTTTCTGCATTTACATTATACTGAAGACGTGTACTATTTTCTTGTTTTATATTTATATTTATATAACTGATATTCTTAATCCGACGGGCAGACCATGCACAACAACTTACTATCCTGGTTAAAATTGGAAGCATTTTTTAGAATTTCTTTATTACATACTTCTAATCATTTTAAGTCAATTACACACCCCATACAGTTATTGCTGGTTTCATATTATCTGTATAACGTATCTTTAGAACTGTTCTGTACCGTCTGAAACTTTACTAAAACAAGATCCAGAGAAGAAACCTCGAAGCTCCAGTCTAAATCGTGAGGATCGGGTGAAATACACGATGATATGAATAGAGCTGTTTATTAGTGGACAACAATGTACAATCGCATTGACTGTCATTACTAAATTGTACAGACGTGTTACATCTATTAAGACTGGTATACAGGTAAATATGATATTCCATGTCACAAGCGGAAGCATGGTGATGATGTAGACACAGGATACAACCACCAGCATGGATGTCAGTGCCACCTGTCGCGACTGATTACAATCAGAGCTGGACGTTACTCGCCATTTCGTGGCGGCTCGGAGTTTGATGACAGTGATTATGGTCGCGGATATCACAGTGACAAAAGTAAAAACAGGTACGACTGTTCCCAGCACAACAGTTCCTATAGTTTCGATTACAATTTTATTATTTTCATAAAACTTGGTTGAGGTAAAAGTCCACTGAGCACCATCTTCATTTTGAACTAGAACAGCGAGGCGCGAAAACGGGTAGACAATATAAATCGCCTGGAACATCACCAAGAGAAATAAGAGCAAAGCACCCATGGTACTTGTTCTCATCAATGTGTGAACACTGAGAGGAAATGTTACGCACACACACCTTTCCACCGCGATTACCATGGTGATGCACCAAGAGGTCAGTCGGAAGGCGAATGCAGCGCCCATCAAAATAACAACGGTTTTTAAATAGTATTCTTCTCCAGTAGTCTTGTCACTAAACTTCATAAAGGAGCTGACAGAAAGTATCATGAACATACACATCAAGTATGCACTGTCCACCAGAGCCAGAGAGAAGAGACAGAGGTTCATGCGATCCTTCAGTCCCTGTCGCCAAAACACAAGACCGTTGACAATATTTGCTGGAATACCAAACACACACAGGACAGTTGTCAGTCCCGCAAGACAAACTGTTTCTACAACCTGTCGTATCTCCTCCCTAATGTCGCAATCAAGGCTGACACCTGTTTGACAATCCTCTAGTGAAGCATTTCTCTCCTCGGATGTTGACTTATTAAGAAAACTGAACATGATGATGAGCTTGTTATCTCCTTTTGTGAAAGTTGAAGTACCACTGACGATATGATGTGTGGTATTTAAAATGACTCAAAAGTGTGTTGCTTTCATAAAAATGACACTATATCAACAATTTTTTTTGGATTTTAATTATTTTCAAACAAACACGGTGACAGAACCAGATATTAACCTTTTTATTCTAATTTTGGAACGATGATGTACTATCTCACTAGCTGCAGTGATGTAGCAGCCCTTATGTTTCTTGTTTTATTATATAACGGCGGAGTGCAATTTAAATAAACAGATAAAAATAATTGGTAAAGAGCACTCATAAAAACTGAAGTAACAAATAATAATAGTGAGTAAATATGAGAAACTTATTTGCTAATCATTATTAAGAATATTTTCAATTGCTGGCTACAATTTTTCCTTTTTATCAAAATCTCCCAAATACTCTTTTTTTATTGGAAGGGGGGTTTCTTGGTTTAGTATTTTTAGAAAACAACGTTGTATTTTTCAATTGTGGGTAGAATGTTTTCACACAGTTAAAAACACTGTGCATTTGAGAAGACTTCGCTGTCTTTTAAACTATGTTTACACTTTCTGAAGAAAGGAACCGTCTCATTAAATTTTTTTTTAGTCCTCTCTCTCTCCGATTTATGTGGAAAAAAATGTATACCGTATAAGCATGAATGTGCATTTGACGTGCGTGTGTATATATATATATGTGTGTATATATGTGTGTGTGCATGTGTGCATGTGTGTGCATGTGTGTGTGTTTCAGAGACGCGCTCTATATTTTCTTTTGACTGCTGTAGGAGGTCGCCCTCCCCAAGTCTGCTGCGATATGAGACTGGAAAACTTGTCTTACTCAGCCATCCAATCTTCTCCATATGTAGGTATACTGATATTTTAGTGAATGTAAACACGGCGTAGGTACATGGTTTAACTCCATCTGATACACACGGAACGGATAAACATCTTTCTCTCACTGCCCCTACACTTGTAATCTAGGGAGTCATTTTCTTTATCTCTTTCCTTCACATGACTTGATCAGTCGTTATTGTTATCGTCGTCTAAATTTATCTAACTTTCCTATTATTTGACTCTCTCTTGGTTGGCTTCTCCATCCTTCATGTTCCACTTCTTCTTTCAATCCTACAATGTTGATTATCTTTCTAGTTTGTGTTCAGTAGCAGTCTTTACTTCGCATGTTTTCAATGATGTCTACGGTGGGAAAACTAATCACAAACATTGAACGCCACCCCTTAAGTCAAGCAAAAATTCCTCTTACATCCTTGAAGAGCTTTGTGTAATTACAAGTTTTCCTTAGTTGAATATTTGCTGTAATCGGTAATGGCTAAGCAAGTATGTATCAAGCTGTGAGATTTTATTTATAATAGGGTGTGCCTCGCGCTGAACACAGGCAAGTAGTTTGATTTCAGTCCATTTGCACTTACAGATTAATATATAAAAGAAAAAGAATTCGTTCTTGCAAACAAAATAACGTGCTTGAGAAACATGTATTGACGATCTAGAAGACAAAAGGAGCTTATTTAGTGACTGTCTAAAGATCATTTTTTTTAGACATACACGCCATTTACTTAACAGTTTCCAGTCACTCACACACCAGTCCTTACACTGTTTACCAAATATATATATGTAGATTGCCCATAATATTTATCTGCACATAAAAACACCGCCTCTTATTTATACTATCTTTCTCCTGACATTCTTTTCAATACAGAGCCAAAAGGTACACTTCACTACAATGTCCACGTACCCACTGGCGGGCAGCCCGTCCATACGTCACCCACACCACGTCACAGCGGACTGTGGCCACGTCCTCGATGACATCCTCCTTCATCACCCGCACTGGGATATCCGATCTTTCAGCGCCCTCACCATACCCGAGTTGTCACTGACGTACCCATCACATACCATCAACAAGTCTCGCAGGTGCTGGATGGGTTTTTTATTGTGCCGACGACGGTTAGGGGGACGGTCGTTGTTATTGTCGTGACATCGTCTGTTGGCATTGAAAGCGAAATTTCAAAAATTCAGCATACACACTGACAGACACAACGATTAAAAACAATGACGACACATCGTTATAATTAAAAGTTACAGACACACGTGACTAACACACCATCTTCTTCACAAGACTGTTTCTAACGTGAACTTTGACCTCACGTGGTGGTCTGAGGTCGGTGCTGTTGTCTGTTGACACTTGGCTCGCTGCCTGACCTCAGAGACTTGTTGACACCGACAAGTCATGCATCTGTGTGGTATGTGAGTGAATTCTTGTCACGCTGCCCAGTGCACGTGGTGGTGGGATGTCGGTGCTGTTGTCTGTTGACACCTTTCTCGCTGCCTGACCTCAAAGACTTGTTGACACAAACAACTCATGCACCTGTGCATGCATCAGCAAGTTCATTTTAAAACTGACAAATGAAGTATTTATATAAGGTTTGCTGTGAACGATCAAGTAGGTTGTCCTGCATATTCATTATTTTCAACATTGCTCTTACTGTGATAACAATATAAATAAAGAGAGCAAATAAGATGTGTACACAAACAATGTTTGTAAATACCTAATAGATGTCATACTAAGCTGCCGTACAGTTTGTGTTTTTTACACCTGAGATACCTGGCTACACAACACCATAGCCATTGTGGAAACTAGAGAAGTAAGGATGAGTTTCATGAGATGTTTTTAGGTCCTCACCCACAGCTAGCTGCCAGGGCAGAGCTCTGTGTCTAAGACACTTGGACGCCATTCTCATATCCTGAAACTGTTCCTTATCTTTCTGTGTTAGTGTGTGTGTGAGAGAGAGAGAAACAGGGAGGAAATGTGTTTTTATACATTTTTGTGTGTGCTTCTATATATATATATGTCCGTACCATGCGTGTTGCGGGGGGTGTA
Organism: Pomacea maculata; assembly: GCA_004794325.1. Classification (NCBI taxonomy): domain Eukaryota; kingdom Metazoa; phylum Mollusca; class Gastropoda; order Architaenioglossa; family Ampullariidae; genus Pomacea; species Pomacea maculata. Next base: position 19,111 of record SRHC01001238.1, read on the forward strand.
AGACTTGTATTCAAGATCATGTTTGTGTGTCTGTGTCAAGGCTTCATAGCGTGTTTGTTTGTTTGTTTGTGTGTTTGTTTGTGTGCTTTGCTGGTCAGTACGTGGAAAACGGAATTCACTCCGGTATTTTCTGTAGGTAGGTTGCCTAGTACATTGTGTACTGTTTTCACTGTCGTCAACGTCTGTTGACACCTGGCCCGCTGGCTGACCTCACTGACTTGTTGACACGTGAACTTCATGCACGGGAGCCTCCTATACTTCATGTATGTGTGGGGGGAGGGGCTTCCATCTGATGTTGTGAGAATCGCTGCTGCCGTTGTTTCTTCACTCTCTCCTGGTGTATCTCCCTCTCCACACGTCCACACTACCGGCAGTTATCAACCTCTCCTTGTCTCAGACGCTGCTTTCCTCGGGACATCCTGCCACTAACAGCATTCTTACAGAGACAATCTCTGGGTGAGTTATTTTAATCATGATGTGTTTAACCTGCAGGTTAATTATTTTACTCGCATTGTTTTGATGTTAAAGTGAGTTATTTTATTATCTGTCTCTTCGATCTCAAGGTGAATTTACTTAGTCCCTGGGTTTTATCTGAAGAGGATTTATTTTAGAGATTCTATCGTCGACCTCAAGACATTTTTGTTATTTTATGTTTGACCTATCGGTGAGATATTTAAATCACTGTGTGTTTAAAGTAAAGGTAATTTATTTTTCCCACAAAGCGTCTCCCATAATAAAAAAATACCTTACACCATTTTTTCCAAAAAAAATACTAATTACAGTTTTTCAACACCTAGTCTAATAACAAATGTTCACTGCAATGATTACAGGCTCCATTATTTTCTTGTCATACTTTCTGTATAATTTTATCATATACTTATCATTAATCTTACACTGCTTGTGTTTCATTATTCGTGTCAAGTTTTTCCTCTAAGAAACAGACTTAAACTTAACAAATGCTGTTTCATGTACAAAATACTGACGGGTAAAGAGCATCATAGACTCTCTTTACTACTTTCCTCCAAGAACGCTAGAACTTCTCCGAAACTTACTATTTCAATTTCTAGACTAGACCTTTTTAAATACAGTTTGAAATACTCTGGAACAGCCTCCCTCTCCATCTTAGGCAAATCAACTTCATGAACTTCTACCTAAGCACATTCAAGAAAATTAGATGAGGCCTCTAGAGATACCTCCTAACTCTAGGAAATCTTGTAAACATGTGTTTTTTTCATAACCACTGCTTAACCATTGCTTTTGTACATATTCAGCTTCCACTTACCTTACCTTATTCTCATTATAATTACTTCAATTAGTTAGTTCTTTCCCCACAAAGGGCGAGGGCTAAATGGAAAATGCATTTTCTTACTTATTTTACCTCTCATTAATAATGAATTACCATTGTCATTTAATTGGTTGCTTTCTGCCCACTTGGTTAATATTTTATTTAGAATGCATGTAAGGCTTTTCTTAAATATATTAGTAAGAGAGATACCTCGGTAGTTACCTGACTGGTTGCTGTCACCCTTTTTTGTATAGTGGGATAATAACAGATTTAGTTGATGTGTTGGGTCAAAGAATTGAGCAGCTTGACAAGGGAGTACTAACAGGGTATGCAGCTTTTAATATATTATTGACAATACTATCTGGGCCTGCTGATTAACAGCTTTTAAGTAACTAATTGCCTCTTTGACCTTTTCTGTTATGTGATTGTCAACAGGTTGGACATACAGGTGCATTTGACTACTGGTACTTTCACAAGGGTTATCTTGACCATCCACATCCATCATCCCTTTATTTAGTATTGTTTGGAAGGGCTTTACCCACCATCTTCACTGATTTGGTCCACTACAGGCTGTCTTCTGTATCTCTTTATTACCTCCAAGAACTCCTTTGGTTTGTTGACTGCATTTTCTATAGACTTGATTTTTAATTGATTGTAGTTTTGTTTCTTTACTGTTAGTAGATTTCTATCAGCTTTTCTTTCTCTGCTTTAAGCTGTTCTGTCTTCCTGTATTTTCTTCTTTCTACACTTTCTTAGACACTACTAGTCACTTTTTGTCTTTACACGCTTTATGAAATGATGTATCAAAGGGAGAAGCATACTTATTGTGTTGTAACAAGTTATATTACTAACCGTTTCTCTTATTTCTCTTATTCTCTTTCCTATATACCTTTGTTAATTTCTAATTGTTGTCACCTTTGACACTGTGTCTTTTGTACTTTATGTATTCATGCATGCCAGACACACTAACCTAGTTTTAGTCTTAAACTTTGAGTGATCGCTTCCATTTGTGTATGTTTCTACGAATGATATTTTCCAATTATTTTATTATAATTTTTTTAAATTTTAAGTAGTAAGTATTTTGCTGATTTAAATTAATATAATAAAAAATATTAAAGGAGAAAGACTTATGAAACTTCTCGTTGTTGCATGTGCTTAACAGGTGGATACCAATGCTGCGATTCTTTTTATTTATCCTGTCACTGTCTCCTGGTCTTCTGGCAAACGATGCAGGAAGGTAAAACGTGTTGACTCTTCTTTACTTTTGGCTTACAATACATGTGACATCCCGGTCATGTAGATGTCTGCTTTCCGTGCTAGTCTCCATTGTGTGTGTGTGTGTTCAAACTGTCTGTATGTCTGATGGTAAGATCTTAGTGACTGGTATCAGTAGCATGCAAAGTGTCGGCTGCAACTCAGGTTTCCCGATGGAAAGTGAACTGTGACTGCCTTGGAGGGTTTCATGCATGATGGACTCCAAGAAAAAACTTAAAACACACACACACACATCTGATGTAAGTCACCTTTGGCATAAAGAATACTGTCTTATAAAAACTATTCTCTATTTTGTTATCAAACAGTACTGATTTCCTTGAGCTTGTTATTTATTGTCTTTATGACTGGAACTCAAACCTTTTTGATGCAGTTAAGGTTTATTGACTCATCGCCAAGCTAATGAGACTCCTGACAAGCTCACAAACAAATACAGAAGTATACCAGCTATGTCCTCTACAATATCAATACAGCATAAGGTCTCTTATTGTAAAAGAGGAGTTAAAATATTAAACATTATTGTAAAAGGAACGAGACACTAATTTAAAAACTCTATGGTCTAAAAATTCATAAGGTATGTTTTACAATAAGGGATCTGAGGAAGTGCTAAAGGGTGTTAAAGTAAAAACAAAAATAAATAATTGATAACATTGAATTATTAATTATTTTCAAACGTACAAAATCCAGATGCCAAGGCGAAGTCTGCATGCGAACGAAGTGGCACAATGTAAGCTGCAGGACAAACGACGATTGCGATCAACCATTCACCGTGTGCTACAAACACCAGTGTAGGTGTGAAGCTGGATTATTCTACACAACACATGACACGTGCACTCGCTGTGAGTAGAAAATGCTTCTGTGTGGTGTGCTTGACCCCAAGAAACTCGACTTTGTTCTCAACTTGTTACAGTTAGGGACGGATGACCTTTTATGTGATTTTCGCCTTCTTAAGGGAATAAATTGTCAAACAATATAAACTGAATAAAAGGAAGAAAGAATGAATGAAAACACGTGGGCCGAAACAAAATTAGAAATTCATTCGCTTATGTATGGATATTGTTCGAAATAAATTGTAAATAATTGCTTATCACAGTTGTTTATATTAGCATGCAGCACAGACGAGTTGCAGAAGAACTTTACAGAGTATCCAGACAGCGGTATAAGTGGAGACCACCTTGCTACCTCGGATGGAGTCAGTCTGCAAGACTGCAAGGACAGGTGCCTGGCTGACAAACGCTGCCTCACCTTTGATTTCAAAGGTCTGTATGGGGGAAAAAGCCTTAAAACATTGGTATACTAACATGATCTTAGAGATGGAAGGTTACTGTGTATTCTAGAACTCCTAAAGTCTGCCTCACGTGTCCTGCGCTGTGTTCTATTAATACCACACTTTATCAAGAACATCACCGGAAACCCGTAAAAAAATGTGAATAATTTTTTGGAAAATATATCGATAACTTCTTTCACTCTTCTTTGTTCAAAATGTTTTGCGTCATGTTCAGTTCTGTCTCTGTCTCTCTCTACGTCCCGTGCCAGCCAATGGAGGTCTCTGTCGGCTTCATAATGTCACCGCCTTTGAGTCTCACTCACACTGGCATCCTAACACGAGTAAAGGCTGGACCCACTACCAGAGATCCTGCAAGTCCACTTTTGCCTCACAGGACAACTGGCACAACTTACTGTGCAACAGCAAGATGGACTGTCCTGGTCCAAACCACGACTGCTTGTCAGGCAGATGCATGTGTAATTTCGGCTTCAAGTTCGATGAAAACCAGAAGGACTGTCGTGTGACAAGTAAGTGAGAAGTAGTAGAATTATGAGTAGTACTCAGCTTTTCTTCAAACGTTGTGAATTGTCGGTTTATCTGTTTATCAGCAAGTAGGACTATCTTGTATGAGAGCAGTCTGAACTGTGTACTGCATGCACATCTAAACAGTTTGCCCGAGGGACTCGGTCTTTTCCTTGAGCGATGTATGATTAGCTGTTAAAGATGTCATAATTATTACCGTACTTAGACTCGATTGTTTCCGTCATTGTATGAAGTTCCACTGCGCCTTTGATAACAATTCCTTACGAGCGGAGTTATTTGTTTGTGTCAAAATAGGGTCATGTCGAGGCTGGCAGAGAGCGGAAGGCAAGAGTGGTGTGTACCACATTCACCTGCCATACAACAAGGGACATCGGGTAGTGTGGTGCGACATGGAGTCTGGCGGCGGCGGTTGGCTGGTACGTGTGGTCG
>SRHC01001238.1:24858-56304 GCA_004794325.1 Pomacea maculata
TTGTGAATAAGGATATAGGGTGTAAAAATGTCCTTCAACCAATCTATTTATCTATATTTGTCTACATCTACCTTGTGAAAATGGTCCTATAACCACCTGTGTATATGTGTCATTATTATAGTTTCATACCATTTTAAAGATATATCGCTTTGTGTGTAAATACAACTCTATATATCTAAGTTGTGTATGTGTGTCTGTCTCTGTATTGACACCTTACCACCCAAGTCTGTGCTGCGATTGTTATTTTTGGTGTGCAGCGCATTTACCTCGTACTTACATGGAAAATATGCTTTATTATTGGTAGTAATAACACAACAACGCTAACAAATCATGAAGTTTGTGACTTACCTTTTTCATCATCTAAAGTCTAAGAATAATGTCAACATTTTTATAACATCATAGTACAGCGACACTTCTGTGGTTCTTGAAAACTGTCAGCACAAATATTTACCTGCTCGACTTATCTGTTAACATGAGATCATTGCCATGTCTTCTTTCAGGCTTGTCCACCCTTTACATGATGACACGATATCAAGATGTGAGGTTGAGAGTGGACATCATGGATATAAGGGGTAGGCGTTACTGGGCTGAGTACTCTGTATTCGAGGTGTTAGCTCCTGACACAAGCTACAGACTTTTCTTGCTCGAGTACTCGGGTGACGCAGGTACGTACATGACCACTGGAGAGTAAGAAAGAGTGAGACGCAGGTTAGCTGGCAGGCTGCCTGTCTGGCTGTTAGAAATAAGTGGTTCACTAGATTTGAGTGTGTAGATATGCGTGTATGCGTGCATGGGTGACAGCGTCTCCTATCGCGTGCGTTTCCTTTGATGTTACTTGAAAAAACAAGTGAAATGATTAGGGGCTGTCCACGGGTTTTTTCCTTTTCAGGGATTTTTTTTTTTTGCGTTCTTAGGAGCTTCTGATCGTTTTCTTCAGGGCTGTTTTGTAAAGTACTGACCAGACGTGTTTAAAGATTAATTTCATTATGTAAAATCATGTATAGTGAGTTTTAGTCATTGCGTTATTTTTAATCTGTTTTGAGTCTGTCAGGTTTTGACTGAATAAAAATTATTAATTGTGAAATGTGACCCGCCTCGACGAAAAGAGTCAAGTTTGAAATTTAAGATTTTACAAATTTGATATTTTCGAAATGTACAGGGTTTAGCCTCTGTCAGGGCGCCAACTCCCTTTCGGGTTTGACTGTAGTTCGTCCTAAGTCCAGTCATAAGTTGGGTTAAGCATCATTAGAAGTTAAAAAAAAAACTCGTTTTGTATTTGTGTTGATTGGTCTTTGGCTTTATTATGATGAACAACACAGAAAAAACACATTTAATAATAAAAGTTTCTACAGATGTTTTGTAATGATAATTTATTTGTGTCTAATATATATAAGTGTGTGTGTTTGTGTGTTTACAGGAGATTGGATGGCATCTAACCACGGGAAAGAGTTTGTAACCTATGACCGGAATAAGTACGGGTGTGCCAACTGTTTCGACGGCGCCTGGTGGTACCCGAGTGGCTGTGGCGCTACTCACCTCAACGGCGTGTATGTATTTGGCAATCAGTGGAATAGAATCTACCCACTGGCGTTCTCGGAGATGAAGCTGAAGACAAAGTAACACCATCTTGTCTCCTGTACTCACTGCTGACACCGCCAGTCACTACATGTTCCACTGGTGATGTGAGCTCAGTGTAGAACCTAGTGCAGACTATTGCACTTTAATTGTTTACTTTGATTATATTGCCTGGTGATTCTAATATATCACTGACGATAACTGTACATAACTCAGATTGTTACATTAATTGTTTAGTATTAAAAAGGGTTGAAGTTTATTTTGTATTATGTTGTGAAACTACCGTATCCTTAAGTTTGCTATATTTAAGCGAAAATTGACATTTTCACAAACCTGTGAGCGAAGCATATTTTTCGTAAAAACAAATATAACTATTACGAAGAATGAACAGATATTTTCATTAAACCAATTAAAATTATAAGTAGTATTGTTCGTATTTGCCCATTTGACTAAATGTGATAACATCAATATGTACTCAATATTACTTCCCATTTAAACTAATGATAATGATAGTTGATAGATCACATCTATTACTTAACTGTATGAAACAAATAAAATATTTTAATATTTGTTCTACACTGAAGATCTTTAAAAGCAACGCCCAAGCAAAATGGCAACACACACCTGACGATACCTGTGTATTCTTTGTTTGTCTGTCTGTCTGTCTGTCCTTACTTTTTCCATAGCAACTCAGATGGTGAAGTGACACGAGCTGAAGTCTCTGGAGCTCGTCAAGTGGCTGGAAAACAATGCTTCAAAGATTTCTACCCCGGGTGACAAAGACGATCAAGAGCTCGCTCGGTGTACGACACAATAGAGATCACTAATGTGTCCTAATGCAACAAGCATAACAAAGTAAAATAATAAAGGTATTAAAATGAAACAAGCAAACCTAACAGTTTTGAATTTCAAGTGTGACAAAATAATTGCATTACTTTCGACACGTTTTTTGCACATTTAGTAGAAGCGTGTCTAAATTAATTAATAAATGGGGATAGAATCTAGAGATAAGATATGTCAAAGAATTTCTGTTTGTTTTGGTTGTGCATTCTTTAGTAAAAACTTTCCATTTTCCCTTGAGAAAGAACACCACTGTCCATAAAATTTGAAAGATAATTAGAATTGTTTGTAATAGTTTCCTGCTTTTAAGTTTCTTTTGTAAATTGAAGAAAATTAAAGGCGGCCTACTTAGATGGAGTAGTAAAAATTATTTGATCAGCAAGAGAAAAGTGTTTTTCTATCTCTTTCATGAAATATGGGAAAATAAAAGGTAAAGTAACAAATCAGGTAATGAAAACCCCACCGACAATATTTATTTATTGCTAAACACTAAATGGTTTTTATAAATGATGAGTACCATTAACAGATTCTGTTAATGGTATTCAAACTGCATTTATCTTGTTTCATGTTATAATTACACAGAACCGTTTATAATGGCATGAATGTTTTGCTTTTCTGCTGATTGGTACCGCTAATGATCAGTAGATGGAAAAGAAGAAAAAAATCGTTAAATCTTACAAGTTTGATTTATGCAATGCCAACGACACCAATAACTGATAATCTGATGAATAAAGAAAAGCATTAAATGTAGTATTTTTGTATTATTATTATTGTTGTTGTTTTGTTGAAACCGAGCAAAAATAGCAGCTCTGGTTACACGATATCAAAGTCTGGCTGCACTAGTACACCAGAAAACGACGTTGCTTTATGTAGCAAGTGAACGTGACACCCAGCGGACAACTTTACCTTCTGTCCTTTTATCAGTCTCTTTACTAAGTGCACAGTGTAGTTTATTCCATGATACGCTTCTCCGCAAAAGGATCCTGACATAGCAACTGGCAAGTTGTCCACTATGATATACAGGTAAAAGCAGCTGGGTTCCTTAACTGCCATCGCTCTGGCCATAAAGAAGTAGATGCCTGTGACAGGGACGATGAAAATGCCTGTTGTGTTGTCGTAGGCCTGCCCGACATTGCAGTCAACTTCTCTCAAGATGACACGGCGTGCCCGACTGCTTTCATGGAGTGTGGCGTTGAAAGCCACCAAGTTACTCGCTATTTTAGGGAAAAAAAGTGACAATGTTAAGTTAGCAAAAACATTGCTTTAATCACCATCACCATTATCATCGTCGTCATCTTTTCTACTTCTTCTCGCCATCTGCGTAATCAAAACTCATGAAAATTTCGGGCTCTAACAGTATAAAAAAATGGTTGAGCTCAAAAGTAATGAACTCTGTCTAGATAATAAGTACTTGAAATATTACCAGAATACCAGTATGTTCAGTAAGATTCATCTATCCAAAAAAATGTATTCAACATGGTCACACGAAGGGTTTTATACAGTAAAGTGTTAAAATGCGATGATCGGTTGTTAGAATGAGTTCTTCTGTCAAATAATTTCTGCTTTAACTCTGCAATTCTTTTCAGTCGAAATTCTTTCCTTAATCCTTATATCAGACCTAAATCAAGGGATTAAAACCAAACAAATATACGAACATGCACACACACACACACATACACACATGTAAAATGGAATCAAGCTCTTACAACCCACATTCTTTGTTGCTAATTAACTCAGTGTAACACCAATTCTCAAAACCTGACGTGGTGATCTTTGTTGGCCTCGGCAAGTATGCAACAGGAAGATGGAAAGAAGAAAAATTAGAAGTCCAAAATATGATTTTCTTAATAAAGGCCATGTTTAACTACAAGACACTTATTTTAGCGCATAAGATTTGTGTCCTTATTGTAACATGTGATAAACAGCAGCATGATAATTAATATCTCACCTTTAAAGGTTTTGAGTTCATCAGCGACATCTTGGAGCTTCTTAGTTTCTGTTTTAATTAACAAAGATTCCTGCTGAGAACTGTCAACATCATTCTGTAGTTTAAGGTTAATTGCCTTGATTGCTTGAACTTCGTGTTTCATATTAGTTATGTCCTTTCGGAGAGTTGAAAAGTCTCCTCTAATTTCCTCAACATTTAGCTGAAAAGTGTCCATGTTCTCCTGCATCCTGGAGTCCGCTTCTCTCAAAGACACCACTTGTGATTGAAGATTAGAGTTTTCTCCCTTCAAAGCCTCCAGCTCTAAAACTGATGTCTGTTGCTTTTCAGAGCTGCTTCTAATTATTCCCAACGCTGCAATATCACGTGACAGTTTTGTCATGTCTGACGGCAGTGACGTAAGCGGTGTATCACTTACTTGCCTCTCTAGAGGACTTGTCTCACTGCAGGTAACCGCTGATAACAAACTGCTGCTGTCCTCCCCTGTACATTGTGTGCCACTGGACACTGTGCCGATGTAGGCTTCTATGACCTGCATGTTGATGGCGCTGTCGTCAAACTGGTGGACGAGTGTCTGTAGTTGTCTGCCCCTGCTGCACTGCTGCTTATACATCTGAACATCATCGTCAGTGAGTAAAGCTGTTTGCTCGCGGCTCGGGACAGAAGTTAATTGACCTTTTGTTCCTCTCTGTGAGGACAGCTGCCAGATCCTACAGTACCTGTCACGTGCAGTGATTATCTTTTCTTGAATCTCTTTACCCAGACTCTCGGCTACTTCCACCAGTTCCCTCTGGCTTTTTTCCTCCGCCTGCGTCACTAGCGCCCTCACGGCGTCGGCCCGCCTGCTGATGACGTCAGCCACCCCCTGCCTCTCCTTCTGCAGCGTGTCCTCCTCCTCCCTCATCGTCACCAGCGCCTCCTCCAATACCGTGAGTTGTTGTGCGATGGTACCCTCCTTTAAGGGCTCAATGCTAATTTTAGAAGCTTGCTGACAAGTAAATGTTAAAGGTTGCACCTGGTGATTGGAGGCTAACTTGTTGTGGTACCGCTGGCAAGTGACACACATGTTGTCACCACACTCAGTACATGTGGACACGGCCTCGTCTCCTCTATCGCAAATGTCACAGGTCACTGAATTTTTATTTAAGTAGAAATTAGTCTGAAAAAGAAAATGACTGAGTAAAGCTAATAGTACAATAAGTTTTAACGTATAAAATGCGATACTGAGACACAAAAGTCTTTCTATTTGTATCTCAAGAAGAGTCACAAGTGGTGTTCCTAATAGATGCCATGTGTGTCCTTAAAGGTTCTCACAATAACCAGCTTTATAAGCTGTCAGCAGCACTGACAAATACCAATTGCACTCAAACAAAACAGTAGTGGATGCCCTCACACTGTGGTATAAAAGGTAATGAGCAGGCTGACATAATAGAAAATTAGGAGCTGATGTAGGATAAAAACGATGTCAGCCTGGCAGAGATGAAGACCATCATCGAGGATTTGCACAGACCAACCAAGCTACTGGACAGTTACCAATACCTGTCTCTATCAGAACAGGTAATAATTTCTCCCCTCAGCAAAGGACACAACTGACTCAAGCTGTGGATTCTCTACAGGTAACTGCCAGATTTAAGCTGTCATTAAAAGTGTGATAACAAAATAGGTGAACGAGAACAACGACAACAACAGTGAAGTGTTTACCCTGTGTATCAAGATAAGTTATTTGAAATCTGCTAATAGTTTTAAGAATATAATTTTCAGTGTCAACTAGGATTTCACATTTTCTTAACACTACTGTTTCTCACCTGGAACTGGGTGACACCACCAGCTGGCACATTGATAACTGCTCTGCATGTTGGACAGGGAAAAGTCAAAGGTTTAATGTCTTCTATGTCCTCATCGCTAACTGTTGTATCTGGTGACATTTCCTAGAACGATACAATAGAGATATGTTGTCTTACATGTGAAACTAAGACAACATGTAATTTACGACAGTGAATATGCAGTTTAAATGACAGTTTAATTGAGTTTTGCAGTTGACGTTTATTTGAAAATACAATATAATTAGAAATAATACGAAGTGTCTCGATCTCTGGTTGAACACATGCGGAATCCTTCACATAGAGGCGGTGTTAGGAACACGCGGGGCCTGGGGCCGACCATCCACGCGGGGCTGGGGTAATGGAGTACGTGTATCAATATCCTATTTGATATGATGCCGGAATCACTGATTTATATACAGTTATATAGGCTGGATCAATTTCGCGAAATAATGCACGAATTTAGTGTTTTAATTGTTCGTAACCTTTCCCACCGTTTGTGACAGTAGCAGCTTTTTCTTAAAGCGAAATAATATGATGACGATAATTAATAAACTGCTTGTTGTTATTGTCGGGTTTAACGTGAAGACATGGGTTCAATAATTTTCTTTATAAGAACTTAGAAGTGTTTTCTCAACATCATTTTTTTGTTGTCACAACTTGTTTAACACAGCTAGCAATAAGTCATAAAGATGACCTCGGGGCTGAAGCCAGGGGCCCCTTCGAAAGCGGGGCCTGGGGCGGCCGCTCCATTTGCTAACCACAAAAGCCGCTGCTTCACATTCAAAATATCACAGGTATGTGTCAGAACATGAGTATACTTACCCAGCATTTGATGCCTAAACCTTGTCCCACTCTAGTCAGTCAGTGTCTCTTTGTGTGCGACTGTGTATATGCGTGCGTGCGTGTGCCTGTGCGTTTCTACAATAAAGGAGTTGGAGAATGTAGACTATGTGTACTCACCATGTGATGTTTCTCCAGATCTTTCAAACAAGGGAGGCAAAAGGTGTGAAAACAAGGCAGCAGTTTAGGATTGCGACCCTTGTACGGCTCCAGACACACGCTACAGATGGAGGCGACATCATCAGGTACATTGCTACTTGCCATCGTCGTTGTCGTGGTGTTGTCGCTAATGGTGGTGATTGGAAACAAGACACAGCGACTACACGACAGTCTTTTCACAATGGCGTCTTGTCCTTGCCACGTGAGAACCACACACGTCTGCTCTCTCCTCGCACGGTTGTCGAGGGTTCACCCTGTGGCCGGTACAGCAGAGTGCTGGTTAAGACATTTTTTGAGTTCCGCAAAAATGCAGACACTTTTTATATGAAGACAATCATAAACCTCTTGCCAGGTGTTATATTCCGTGGCTCTGTCAGCTACTGAATGCAGTGCTCTGGTGTGTGCTCATACACAGCGAATATGTTTTTAGAGCAACAAAGTGAAAACGAAAGTAGAGATTATTTTTGAGAAATGCAGACACACACGTCACGGAGGACGCAGCATTTCGCAATCAGGTTGTTTACTCCGGTCGTACAATATAAATATGTTGACAAGGGGGGAGGGAATGAAGGGGAAGGGGTGTTGTTTAGACCGGCAAAGGCCCCGCGCGAGAAAGATAGTTGTACACAGGGCCATGTGAAAGCAGGTTTGATTGACCTCATCTGCTCGCGTAAAGCCACCGACAGGACATTTCACCCTCTGACAGTCTGCTTACCAGCGGGTCTGGCTGTCATGTTGATAGAGCAGAAGTGGGACACCAACACTATAGCCCTATACTAATCACTTGCCTCTCCCTAAAATCTCTGAACAAAACATGTCATTCCAAACAAAAATGCGCCACAATCGAGCCATTACATTCTTATACTAACAAAGGTGATCTAGCTCTAGCACACGTATCACTTTATCAAACTGACCAGCATAACAGAATCCCTAACACACACACAAAAACGTTTTCTCGCTTTCACGCGCACTTCCTTCAGTAGATATAGGCCATAGAAACTTAATCTCTAAATGTCAGTATCCAAAACTAATCCGTTAATTATCCGCTACGATTCACACCTGCGATCAACGAGCGCTGATGACAATGTACTACGTCACGTTAACAGTGTACTACGTAACACTAATACACCATTCACAACATTACCAGCAGTCAACACCAATCAGAGCCCTGGACTGCTGGCAGACGATTTCTTTACAGTTAACTACTAAAACGAGGCATTAAACGACAAAGCTTCCAGTTTTTTTTTACATTCTTTGTAACGGCTCACCGAGACTAACAGCGGATCACTTCGCAAGATGCTAAGAGTGAGTCTCGGCATACAGACAGCGATCCATCAATACACGTCCATGATCAGACAGAGAGAGAGAATGAGCAACAGTTGGGATTATTTGCACGCTGACAGTCTGCGTTTTTCGTGGTTCTGACAAACTGCTACTTTAGCTCGAGAAATACAGACTTTCAACATCCGATTATACCGAACTGTCACTGTGATTGGTGTTGGTGGCTGGCAATGTTGTGAATTGTGCACCAACATGACGTTTCCAATGTCCACAGATATGCCTTATATGCTTGTGACTGTGTTTAAACATCCGAAAAGCAGGACAGAGGTATGATGAAAAAAAGTAGAGTGAATGGTTTCCTTTTGTCATATATCTATCAATATTTCCGTGCGATCAACTAACAATACTTTGTTCAAGAAGAGCACGCCGCATGGTAGCAAAATTGAGTCGAAGAAGCGGATGTCAACTACAATAATGCTGTCCTGTGCTTCACTCACTACATCGTTGCGAGGTGTAAGGCGCTGATATAAAACTGAGTTCTGTTCTGCAAACCATCTTTTTATGTTGAATACTCGTACGACGTATGATGATCATCATAATAATAACAAAAAGGTGGTCTCGATGCGCCTTACAAGATAAAAGGAATCGTTGAAAATTATGTCATTTAACGGAGAAAAGCATCGCACTTAGTCAAACAGTCATAAACACATGCACAGTGAAGATATGAACGTACATGTGGACATGAAATGTGCCACCAGCCAATATCAGTTTAAAGTTATTATGGTACTGATTACCAATAGGCTGACTGATCAAACTGTCTGTCAAAGGAACAATGATAAACTAAATTCACGTGTGCGTGTGAGAGAGAGAAAAGGAGAGAGGATGATCAGTGTTGTCGCCGGTGCTTAGCAACGTGTAAACAGTTCGTTTTCTTTCTTGTGGGTGCGTTATAGAGTTGTTTTTGTCTGTCGGAATTAATATGACTTCCAACTCTCTTTGAAGTTTGCGTCTTTAACCGTCGTCATGCCTTTTATTTATGCCTTTGATAGTCACGGTCAGTCTGCCGTGATCACCATCACAATTTACATAAACTGTGTTACAGAAACATAAATAGGAAATTTAAACTTCACTGCAATCATGAAAAACTTCTGATGATAAAATTTAGCAACTAAACTATATCACTGTAAGAACACCTCTACACACACATGCACATTGCCACCACCAGAGGGCGCAGACAAAAGAATAAATAAAGAAAAGAAGAAATTCGTATACAACTTTTATTTCGTTTATGATAACACCTCATTTTTAAGTATACCAGCTACACAATATCAACGTTTACATGTCAATATAAAAAAACAAAACTAAGATTAGATCTTTTTTAGGCATTTCGTTTAAAACTAAGAGGACAAATTCAACATTGAGCCAGACTGTTTTAATGTTAGGTTTGTATAACAATGTCAACATTCCAAACGGTTAGTAGCATCTTTATATTTATTTCCCGTTAACTTTTATCATTGTATGTTCTATATCAGCAATCTGTGGGGTTTTGGAAAAAAGAGTTTATAGGAGTGTCGCAAACCTATTATTTATTTTAGCTGGAAAAGGGAGAAGAAATGTGAGAGTTCGGCGAATCAGTATGTAAGTCATTAGAAGGCCGACAGTTTCATTCCAAATTGTAGAAAGTCGAAATGTGAAAAAAAGGAGGAATGAAAAGATTGTTTTGTTGTGCTTTTTTTTCATTTGCGTGGTTGTTTCTTAATTATTTGTGCTTGAAAGTATAGTTTTTTTCTCGTTATATATATATCATTAAATTTAACTGTTGTGTCTTATTATTATCTTGTGTTAATTTACTGTATAGTGCAGGTGACATGAACTAGTGGCTTTTGTCTTTGCGTTTTATTAGGGTAATACCTAAAATGCTTATTTTATGCAAATGCCAACGACATCAATAACTGATAATTTGATGAATAAACAAAAGCATTAAATGTATTATATTCGTATTATTATTATTGTTATTGTTGTTTTGTTGAAACCGAGCAAAAATAGTAGACCTTGCTACACGATATCAAAGTCTGGGTGAACTAGTACACCACAAAACGACGTTGCGTCACGTAGCAAGTCAACGTGACAATCCGCGGACATCTTTACCCTCTGTCCTTTCATCAGTCTCTTTAATAAGTGCACAGTGTAGTTCATTCCATGAAGTGGTTTCCCGCAAAAGGATCCTGACACAGCAGATAACAAGTCGTCCACCAAGATATCCAGGAAAAACCTCTTGGGTTCCTCAGCTGCCATCGCTCTGGCCATAAAGAAGTAGATGCCTGTGACAGGGACGGTGAAAATGCCTGTTCTGTTGTCGTAGGCCTGTCCGACATTGCAGTCAACTGCCCTCAAGATGGCATCGCCTGCTGAACTGTCTTTATTGAGTCTGGCGCTGAATGCCACCAAATTACTCGCTTTTTTAGGAAAAAAAGAAACAGTGTTAAGGTAGCATAAACGTTTCTTCAATCACCATCACCATTATCATCATCGTCGTCGTCTTTCCTACTTCTTCTCGCCATCTGCGAAATCAATTTTCTTAATTATTGAAAATTCATCAAATTTCGGGTTCTTACAGTATAACAAAAAGGCGGAGAGCAAGAGTAATGAATGTGTAGATAATGAGTACTTGAAATATTACCACTTTGTTTATTAAGATTGATGTATTCAACATGGCCACACGAAAGGTTTTATACAGTAAAGTATTAAAATGCTGTGATCGGTTATTAAAATGAGTTCTTCTGTCAAATAATTTCAGCTTGAACTTTGCAATTCTTTTCGGTCGAAATTCTTTCCTTAATCCTTATATCGGACCTAAATCAATGAATTAAAACAAATATACAAGCATGCACACACACATACACACACACATACACACATACACATATAAAATAGAATCAGGCACATCCAATCCACATTCTTTGTTGCTAATTAACTCAATGTTAACACCAATTCTTACAAACTCACGTGGTGTTCTTTGTTGGCCTCGGCAAGTATGTAAAAGGAAGATGGAAAGAAGTAAAATTAAAAGTCCAAAATATGATTTTCTTATTAAAGGCTATGTTTCACCACAAGACACTTATTTTCAACGCTTAAGATTTTTGTCGAAATTCTAACAAGTGTTAAACCACAGGTTAATAAAAGGTATCTCACCTTTAAAGGTTTTGAAGCCTTTACTCAGTTCCTCAGCGGCATCTTGGAGCTTCTTAGTTTCAGTTTTAATTAACAAAGATTCTTGCTGAGAACTGTCAACATCATTCTGTAGTTTAAGGTTAATTACCTTAATTGCTTGAAGTTCGTGTTCCATATTAGTTATGTCTCTTTGAAGAGTTGAAATGTCTCCTCTATTTTTCTCCACATTTTGTTGAAAAGTGTCCATGATCTGCTGCATCCTGGAGTCCGCTTCTCTCAAAGACACAACTTGTGATTGAAGATTAGAGTTCTCTTCCTTCAAAGCCTCAAACTCTAAAACTGCTGTCTGTTGTTTCTCTAAGCTGCTTGTAATTGTTCCCAACTCCGCCAGTTTGTCCTTCATGTCTGCAATGTCCCGTGACAGTTTTGTCATGTCTGACGGCAGTGACGTAAGCAATGTATCACTTACTTGCCTCTCTAGAGGACTTGTCTCACTGCAGGTAACCGCTGATAACAAACTGCTGCTGTCCTCCCCTGTACATTGTGTGCCACTGGACACTGTGCCGATGTAGGCTTCTATGACCTGCATGTTGATGGCGCTGTCGTCAAACTGGTGCAGCAGTGTCTGTAGTTGTCTGCCCCTGCTGCACTGCTGCTTATACATCTGAACATCATCGTCAGTGAGTAAAGCTGTTTGCTCGTGGCTCGGGACAGAAGTTGATTGACCTTTTGTTCCTCCCTGTGAGGACAGCTGCCAGATCCTACAGTACCTCTCACGTACAGTGATTATCTTTTGTTGAATCTGTTTACCCAGACTCTCGGCTACTTCCACCAGCGCCCTCTGGCTTTTCTCCTCCGCCTGCGTCACTAGTTCCCTCACTGTGTCGGCCCGCCTACTGATGACGTCAGCCACCGAATGTCTCTCCCGCTGCAGCGTGTCCTCCTCTTCACTCATCGTCATCAGCGCCGCCTCCAGCACCTTCAGTTGCTCTGTGACTGTACCCTCCTTTACAGGTTCAAAGCTAGCTTTAGAGACTTGCTGGCAATTAAAGGTTAGAGGTTGCACCTGGTGATTGGAGAGAAATTTGTTGTGGTACCGCTTGCAAGTGACACACATATTGTCACCACACTCAGTACACGTGGACACGGCGTCCTCTCCTCTATCGCAAATGTCACAAATCACTGAATTTTTGTTTATGTAAAAATTAGTCTGAAAAAGAAAATGACTGAGTCAAGCTAGTAGAACAAAAAGTTCTAAAGTCTAACATGCGATACTGAGACACAAAAGTCTTTCTATTTGTAACGCAAGCAGAATCACAAGTGTTGTTCCTAATAGATGCCATAATATATAATACACAATAGATGAAAACGATGTCAGCCTGGCAGAGATGAAGACCATCATCGAGTCTTTGCACAGACCACCCAAGCTACTGGACAGTTACCATTACCTGTCTCTATCAGAACAGGTGATAATTTCTCGCCTCAGCAAAGGACACAACTGACTAAAGCTGTGGATTCTTTGCAGGTGACTGCCAGATTGAAGCTGTCATGAAAAGTGTGTTAAAAAAAATAGGTGAACGAGAACAACGACAACATCAGTGAAGTGTTTTCTTTGTGTATCAAGATAAGTTATTTGAAATCTGCTAATAGTTTTAAGAAGATTATTTTCAGAGTGTCAACTGGTATTTATGATAGTTAATATAAAATTGGATTCTATATTTTCTTAATACTATTGTTCCTCACCTGGAACTGGGTGACACCACCAGCTGGCACATTGATAACTGCTCTGCATGTTGGACAGGGAAAAGTCAAAGGTCTATTTTCTTCTTTGTCCTCCTCGCTAACTGTTGTATCTGGTGACATTTCCTAGAACGACACAATAGAGATATGTTGTCTTACATGTGGAACTAATACAACATCATTCAAGTTACGACAGTGCATGTGCCGTTAAAATGTCCGTGTAATTGAGTTATGCAGTGAACGTTTATTTGAAAATACAATATAATCAGAAATCATGCGAAGTGTCTCTCTGATTGCACACATGCGGAATCCTTCACAGTAAAAATATCACAGATATGTGTTATAAGTATACTAACCCAGAATTTGATACCTAGACCTTGTCCCACTCTAGTCAGTCAGTGTCTCTTTGCGCGACTGTGCGTGTCTGCAATGAAGGAGTGTAAGAATTGAGAGGAGAAGAATGTAGAATATCTGCCCTGCGTACCGTAACGCGGGCGCTCACTCACGCCTGTGATACCCTTCGCCCACCGTGGGCGCCTGTTAAAATGGCGGCTGACAGCGAAGTAGAGAATACAGTGGAACCTCGGTTAGCAAACGCCTCGGATAGCGAATATTTCGGATAACGAACAAAAATTTTGTTAAAAGTTTGTCTCGGATAGCGAACAAAATTTCGGACAACGAACAGCCACGTCACCACACGTGACCGACCACCATGTCATCATTCGCGCTCGAGACACATTTACGATCAGTCGTTCCTTATCTATGCATCCTTCTTATTTAGTGATTTTTGTGCTTTATTTTAATAAGATAATCCTCAATCATGGCTCCAAAGAAGATTAAGAGCAATTAATAGTAGTGAGGTAATGACAAGGAAGCGGCCAACAATTGAATTGAAAAAGGAAATGATTTCAAAGTATGAAGGTGGCATGCGTCTGTCGGATATGTGATGTCGTATTACCGAAGTGTTTTACAAAAAAGTCAGAAGGAACAGACACTGGACAAGTTTTTTCCTTTAACCTCAAAGCTACAGAAAAGGGAAGTTGCCCCCGATTTTACAATGCCACGTGTGCTCATGGAGGGGAAATCAAATCAGTAGTTCCACCCCTTCTTCCCCACACCTGCTTCCACCCACGCAGTCAAAACGGCAAGTTTTCTGTTTAAATGCTTTCGTTAATGTTTTTATGTTTAACTTCATTTAAACTGCATTATAACTGTTCTCATTAAAACCTACCTATATAGCCTGTAACTTTTAAATAGCGAGTCAACAGGGGCTGGGAACCAATTAAATCTATTTCCTTTATTTCTTATGGAAAAAAAATGTTTCGGATAACGAACATTTCGGTTAAAGAACAGCTTTCCAGAACGGATTAAGTTCGTTAACCGAGGTACCACTGTATAATTTTGTTGATGGACATATTTGACAACGACGACGAATTAATAGAAGCAATCTATTGCAGCGCCAAACAATATACTTTTAGTGGCATTCATTTGGGAACTAAAAAGAGGAAAAAGTCCATGAGAATTAAAGATTATGTGGAAAGAACAATGCAGTAGTCAAGCATATCACGTAAAAACAAATGACGAGTTGTTGTCGTCCCGATTCGAAGTTTCAAAGTCGAAGGCAAATTCATCTACCATCTCTAGAAAGACATGACGATGAAATCTGAACTTTAAATATCCTTCTTTATCATTGCATATATCTATCTATTGCAAAATACTTATTTATTAGAAGATCCACCGTGAATATCGTCTACACGTCTAAACTTTACAACCATGGCGGCCATCTTAGCGCCAGTGGCGCACTACCTCTCAAGCAAGTACGCGTGCGCCCGCGGGCGCTCACTCAAATTTCGCTCCGGTACGGCCCGCCCATCATAGGCGCCCGCGTTGCGGTACGCAGGGCAGTACTCACCATGTGATGTTTCTCCAGATCTTTCAAACAAGGGAGGCAAAGTGTGTGAAAACAAGGCAGCAGTTTAGGATTGCGACCCTTGTACGGCTCCAGACACACGCTACAGACGGAGGCGACATCATCAGGTACATTGCTATTTGCCATCGTCGTTGTCGACGCTGATGGTGGTGAGTGGAAACAAGGCACAGCGACTACAGCACACCCTTTTCACAATGGCGTCTAGTCCTTGCCACGTCAGCACCACACACGTCTGCTCTCGTCTCTCACTGTTGTCGTGGGTTCACCCTGTGGCCGGAGCAACAGAGTGTTGGTTAAGACTTTTTTTTAGCTCCGCAAAAACGCAGACAGTTCTTGTATGATTACAATCTGAAACCTCTTGCCTGGTGTTCTACACCGTTGCTCTCTCAGCCACTGAAGGAAGTGCTCTGGTGTGTGTTCATACGCAGCGAAGATATTTTTAGAACAACACAGCGGAAAACGAAAGTAGAGATTATTTCCGAGAGATGCAGATACACACGTCACCGAGGAAGCAGCATTTCGCAATCAGGTTTTTACAGAGAGTCACTCAGGTCGTACAATATAAATGTGTTGAGAAGAGTGAAGGGGAGTGGATGTTCAGACCTGCGAAGACTCTGCGAGCAGCTGTAGCGTGGCGACAAGTGACGCGGGTCAGGGCCTTTGTGGGTCGCGAGAAAGATATGGCTACACATTAACAAGGTGAAAGGTCGCTTGATTGCCCTCATCTGCCCGCGCACAGCCACTGACATGCCAGCAAAGGACGGCAGCAAACACATAAACAGCAACATAATCGGCGACACGCGACACATGTGTGTATCTGGTATAGGTGCATGCGTGAACGCGTGTGTTCATTACTGTGCGTGCGCGAATATTTTTGAATCTGTGTTTGCTAGAGATGTATGAAAATCTGTACGCACCTCAACGTTTAGTGTCTCCTAACCTCTGTGTTTATATCTCCCCAACTCCCCTCTTTCTCTGATTGTGCTTTTTATGGCGACTGTTTATCGCTCTGTTCAAACATCTCGTACTTTTGATGACACAAAATAAAGAGACGAATAGCGTTTAGAAAATTAAATAAGATAACACTTGCACTTTCAAATATTATAAGAAATCATTCCATGTGAGTAAATAAATAGCTGGCAGTACTGAGCCTATTAACATATTACAACCATTTCCTGAAGAGGGCTGACACTATTTTGTAGGAAGTGCAGTATGTTGTCAGCTGCTTCAAAGTCGTAGAGCTAAAAAGTACGGCAACAATGGTTCTCTAAAACCTTTGTCTAAACCTTTGTCTAAGAACCTCAATTATTGCTACTTGCCCAGAGGTGTGGAGTGGAGGTGGAGGTCAAGTTAAGAGAATCAGGAGCATGTTGTTGCTCAGTCTTGTGTGGCTGAATGCCACGTGTCACTGTGATAAACAACCTCTGAGTGATCGGTGAACTCATTAGTAGGCTGGAATCACCTTCGTTATCTGAATTAACCAAACAATTTGCTTCAACACTGAAAACACATCAGGCTTATTGTAAATAAACACAGGAGAAGAGGAAATATTCAGAGGAGATTAGCATCTGTAAAGAAATTGTATTAATTGATATTGGTAGGGCTAAGGAGCTGGACAAACCTTTGAACTTCATTACCCTTCTAGCAAAATTATATAGATATAAATGCAAATTCTTGAAGGCAATACCTACAGTGGGTATGTTTAAGCCATTTTTAAAGTCACTATACAGTGTGGAGCAATATGCGGCATTTACTAATGGTCAGAGATATCCTTTAGGAAACAGTGGCTCCGATCTAGCCTTGTGACTTCTGAAATAATGGCACTGTCTGTAATTGCCTACATCATGTTAGACTGATCCAAACAACGACTGCTTGTCAGGCAGATGCATGTGTAATTTTGGCTTCAAGTTCAATGAAAACGAGAAGGACTGTCGTGTGACAGGTAAGTGAGAAGTAGTAGAATTATGAGTAGTACTCAGCTTTTCTTCAAACGTTGTATAGCGTCGGTTAATCTGTTTCTTACAGTAAAGGTACTCTAGGAAGTTGTTTAAAGTAATTATTTTCATCAACTTTGATCGCAATGTTTACATAATATTTCGGATTTAAAAAGAGTAGCCCTCAGTGTTTATTCATGTCCACGAGCTAATGTTTTTCTTCCTTTCTAATAATTGTAAGATGGCAATTAACCTAAGATACATTTGTTTAAGGGTTAATGTACTAGTGCACCACAAAGGGGAATGTATCGATGAAGAGCAGTACATCTACCACTACCCCATATCTTTGTTGTGAGACTACGTGAAAGTCGTTACTAACTGTAACTATATTACTTCATTAAAAAAAATCTGATTGTAAGGGTTGGAGGAAGTGGCTATGAAGATGAGGAGGCAGAAGTGACATTAAAAAGGAGGAATAATAATATGTATACATGGCAGGCAGATACGCGTAGACATAGAGCTAGAATTAGGGGGAGGGGGTGACTAGTGTTAACGGCGGTCAGCAAGTAGGACTATGTTGTATGAGAGCAGTCGGAACTGTGTGCTGCATGCACATATAAACAGTTTGCCCGAGGGACTCAGTCTTTACCTTGAGCGATGTATGATTAGCTATTAAAGATGTGATAATTATTACCGTACTTAGACTCCATTGTTTCCGTCATTGTATGAAGTTCCATTGCGCCTTCTATAACAATTCCTTAGCGGAGTTATTTGTTTGTGTCAAAATAGGGTCATGTCGAGATTGGCAGGGAGCGGAAGGCAAGAGTGGTGTGTACCACATTCACCTGCCATACAACAAGGGACATCGGGTAGTGTGGTGCGACATGGAGTCTGGCGGCGGCGGTTGGCTGGTACGTGTGGTCGTGTTTGTCAGTGTGTATGACTCAGGTAGCATCTCTCCTCCTCACTGTATACCAGGGTCACATACTTACAGCTCATAGTATCAACGAATAATTTTTCTTTGATATCCTTCGACATTTTTCAATTATGACTCATCCTTTGTCAACTCATTAAACTGTGATTAGTGTTGAATCCTGTCCAGCATGCTGCGCTTTGGTACCATAGTAACGACCTGTGAACTTGTGTGACGTCAGGTGTTCCAGAGACGTCGCGACTTTTCGGTTGACTTCGACCGGAGCTGGACAGAGTATGAGCAAGGTTTTGGTGATGTACATGGAGATTTTTGGCTGGGTAAGATGGTTGGACATATCTCTTTCATTATCTTGCATTACTTCCTCCTACTAGTTTGTAATAAGACATTCTGTTTTATTGTGATGATCTGTGGATGGATGGCTGATGATCCTGTAGTGTCTAAGTTACCAAAGTCTTAAAAAGAAAGAAACACGAAGGTTGAGAGGAAATACATCCCTGTGGTTTGTTTTTTTTTTGTTTTGTTTTTGTTTTTGTTTTTGTTTTTGTTTTTTGTTTTGTTTTTTGTTTTGCTTTTTATTTTTTGTTTTTTATTTTTTGTTTTTTTGTTTTGTTTTCTGTAGAATTATCTGGTTGGATAGTGTGGATAGGTTCAGAACTTTTATCAATGCACAATAGCTGAAACATTTCGTGCAGTTGTATTGCAGGCTATAATTTTTTTTTATTGTGAATAAGGATATAGGGTGTAAAAATGTCCTTCAACCAATCTATTTATCTATATTTGTATACATCTACCTATGGAGATTTTTGGCTGGGTAAGATGGTTGAACATATCTCTTTCATTATCTTACATTACTTCCTTCTACTGCATAATTGAAACATTTGTTTTTACATTCAAAGTTCGTTTGTAATCAGATATTCTGTTTTATTGTGATGATCTGTGATGTTTACTGATATTCTGTTTTATTGTGATGATCTGTGATGTTTACTGGTTAATACAAGGTTGCTGTTTCTGTTGTTTTAGTATATTTTTGTTCTACGATGCATATTGCTGACTATTTTGTGTACTATTTCCTTAGCATGCTTTGATCAGTATCCGTGTTTTTAAATAATTTTGAAACTGATTGTTATCTTTTTCACTCTGAGTCAACTCAGTTTATCCAAGCAAATGCAAATCTGAAAGAAATAATACAACACATGTATATTAGAATCACCAGGCAATATAATCAAAGTAAACAATTCAAGTACAATAGTCTGCACTAGGTTCTACACTGAGCTCACATCACCAGTGGAACATGTAGTGACTGGCGGTGTCAGCAGTGAGTACAGGAGACAAGATGGTGTTACTTTGTCTTCAGCTTCATCTCCGAGAACTCCAGTGGGTAGATTCTATTCCACTGATTGCCAAATACATACACGCCGTTGAGGTGAGTAGCGCCACAGCCACTCGGGTACCACCAGGCGCCGTCGAAACAGTTGGCACACCCGTACTTATTCCGGTCATAGGTTACAAACTCTTTCCCGTGGTTAGATGCCATCCAATCTCCTGTAAACACACAAACACACATTGAAAAACATATGTAGAAACTTTTATTATTAAATGTGTTATTTCTGTGTTGTTCATCATAACAAAGCGGAAGACCACGCAACACAAATATAAAACGAGTTTTTTTTTAAAATTTCTAATGATGCTTAACCCAACTTATGACTGGACTTATGACGAACTACAGTCAAACCCGAAAGGGAGCTGGCGCCCCGACAGAGGCTAAACCCTGTACATTTCGAAAATATCAAATTTGTAAAATCTTAAATTTCAAATTTGACTCTTTTCGTCGAGGCAGGTCACATTTCACAATTAATAATTTTCATCCAGTCCAAACCTGACAGACTCAAAACAGATTAAAAATAACACAATGACTAAAACTCACTAAACATGAGTTTACATAATGAAATTAATCTTTACACACGTCTGGTCAGTACTTTACAAAACAGCCCTGAAGAAAACGATCAGATGCTCCTAAGAATGGAAAAAGAAACAAAAAAAAAACCAAACAAACATCCCAGACAAGGAAAAACCCTCGGAAAGCCCCTAACCATTACATTACATTAAACAAAACAAAAAATAAAAGACAAAACAAAAAACAAAAAATAAAAAACAAAACAAAAAACAAAACAAAACGAAAACAAACCACATGATATGCCTCAGGGATGTATTTCCTCTCAACCTTCGTGCCAGACAGACAGCCTGCCAACTAACCTGCGTCTCACTCTTTCTTACTCTCCAGTGGTCACGTACGTACCTGCGTCACCCGAGTACTCGAGCAAGAAAAGTCTGTAGCTTGTGTCAGGACCTAACACCTGGAATACAGAGTACTCAGCCCAGTAACGCCTACCCCTTTTATCCATGATGTCCACTCTCAACCTCACATCTTGACATCGTGTCATTATGTAAAGGGTGGACAAGCCTGAAAGAAGACATGGCAATGATCTCAAGAGTTCTCAAGAACCACAGAAGTGTCGCTGTACTATGATGTTATAAAAATGTTGACATTATTCTTAGACTTTAAATGATGAAAAAGGTAAGTCACAAACTTAATGATTTTTTTAGTGTTGTTGTGTTATTACTACCAATAATAAAACGTATTTTCCATGTAAGTACGAGGTCAATGCGCTGCACATCAAAAATAACAATCGAAGCCCAGACTTGGGTGGTAAGGTGTCAATACAGAGACAGACACACAGACACAAATTAGATATATAGAGTTGTATTTACACACAAAGCGATATATCTTTAAAATAGTGTGGAACTATAATCATGACACATATACACAGGTGGTTATAAGACCATTTTCACAGACTAGATGTAGACAAATATAGATAAATAGATTGGTTGAAGGACATTTTTACACCCTATATCCTTATTCACAACAGAACAAAATTATAGACTGTAATACAACTGCACGAAATGTTTTAGCGACTGTGCATTGATAAAGTTCGGAACCTATCCACACAATGCAACCAGATAATCCTACAGAAAACAAAACAAAAATCAAAAAATAAAAAACAAAACAAAAAACAAAACAAAAACAAACCACATGATATGCCCCAGGGATGTATTTCCTCTCAACCTTCGTGCTTCTTTCTTTTTAAGACTTTGGTAACTTAGACACTACAGGATCATCAGCCATCCATTCATTCCCTTACTAGGACTATCATTATCACAACAAACAAAGCATGCTAGGGAAATAGTACACAAAATAGTCAGCAATATACATCGTAGAACAAAAATATACTAAAACAACAGAAACAGCAATCTTGTATTAACCAGTAAACATCATAGA
Source organism: Pomacea maculata (assembly GCA_004794325.1). Classification (NCBI taxonomy): domain Eukaryota; kingdom Metazoa; phylum Mollusca; class Gastropoda; order Architaenioglossa; family Ampullariidae; genus Pomacea; species Pomacea maculata. The sequence continues at coordinate 46,368 of SRHC01001238.1, forward strand.
AATAACACAATAAAACAGAATATTTGATTACTAACTTTGAATGGAAAACAAATATTGAGGTTACAATTATGCAGTAGGAGGAAGTAATGCAAGATAATGAAAGAGATATGTCCAACCATCTTACCCAGCCAAAAATCTCCATGTATATCACCAAAACCTTGCTCATATTCTGTCCAGTTCCGGTCGAAGTCAACTGAGAAGTCGCGACGTCTCTGGAACACCTGACGTCACACAAGTTCACAGGTCGTTACTATGGTACCAAAGCGCAGTATGGTTGACAGGATTTAACACTAATCACAGTGAGTTAACAAAGGATGAGTCATAATTGAAAAATGTCGAAGCATATCAAAGAAAAATTATTCGTTGATACTATGAGCCGTAAGTGACCTGGTATACAGTGAGGAGGAGAGATGCTACCTGAGTCATACACACTGACAAACACGACCACACTTACCAGCCAACCGCCGCCGCCAGACTCCATGTCACACCACACTACCCGATGTCCCTTGTTGTATGGCAGGTGAATGTGGTACACACCACTCTTGCTTTCCGCTCCCTGCCATCCTCGACATGACCCTATTTTGATACAAACAAATCACTCCGCTCGTAAGGAATTGTTATAGAAGGCGCAGTGGAACTTCATACAATGACGGACACAATCGAGTCTAAGTACGGTAATAATTATCACATCTTTAATAGCTAATCATACAACAGTCAAGGTAAAGACTGAGTCCCTCGGGCATACTGTTTATATGTGCACGCAGCACACAGTTCAGACTGCTCTCATACAGCATAGTCCTACTTTCTGATAAACAGATAAACCGACCTTATACAACGTTTGAAGAAAAGTTGAGTACTACTCATAATTCTACTACTTCTCACTTACTTATCACACGACAGTCCTTCTGGTTTTCATCGAACTTGAGGCCGAAATTACACATACATCTGCCTGACAAGCAGTCGTTGTTTGGACCAGGACAGTCCATCTTGCTGTTGCACAGTAAGTTGTGCCAGTTGTCCTGTGAGGCAAAAGTGGACTTACAGGATCTCTGGTAGTGGGTCCAGCCTTTACTCGTATGAGGATGCCAGTGTGAGTGAGACTCAAAGGCGGTGACATTATGAAGCCGACAGAGACCTCCATTGGCTGGCACGGGACGTAGAGAGAGACAGAGACATAACTGAACATGACGCAAAACATTTTGAACAAAGAGGAGTGAAAGAAGTTATCGATATATTTTCCAATAAATTATTCACATTTTTTACGGGTTACCGGTGATGTTCTTGATAAAGTGTGGTATTAATAGAACACAGCGCAGGACACGTGAAGCAGACTTTAGGAGTTCTAGAATACACAGTAACCTTCCATCTCTAAGATCATGTTAGTATACCAATTTTTTAAGGCTTTTTCCCCCATACAGACCTTTGAAATCAAAGGTGAGGCAACGTTTGTCAGCCAGGCACCTGTCCTTGCAGTCTTGCAGACTGACTCCATCCGAGGTAGCAAGTTGGTCTCCACTTATACCGCTGTCTGGATACTCTGTAAAGTTGTTCTGCAACTCGCCTGTGCTGCATGCTAATATAAACAACTGTGATAAGCAATTATTTATATACTTTTTTTTAAAATTGAAGTTAATTTTCTACATTTTGACGCATTTTTAACAACATCCACAATCAAGCCAATAAATTTCTACTTTTGTTTCGGCCCACGTGTTTTCATTCATTCTTTCTTCCTTTTATTCAGTCTGTCTAAATGCGGCTATATTGTTTGACAATTTATTCCTTTAAGAAGGCGAAAATCATATAAAAGGTCTTCCGTCCCTAACTGTAACAAGTCGAGAACAAAGTCGAGTTTCTTGGAGTCAAGCATACCACACAGAAGCATTTTCTACTCACAGCTAGTGCACGTGTCATGTGTTGTGTAGAATAATCCAGCTTCACACCTACACTGGTGTTTGTAGCACACGGTGAATGGTTGATCGCAATCGTCGTCTGTCGTGCAGCTTATATTGTGCCACTTGGTTCGCATGCAGACTTCGCCTTGGCATCTAGAATTTGTACGTTTGAAAATTATTAATAATTCAATGTTATCAATTATTTATTTTTGTTTTTACTATAACACCCTTTAGCACTTCCTCAGATCCCTTATTGTAAAACATATACTTTATGAATTTTTAACCATATAGTTTTTAAATTAGTGTCTCATTAGAGCTATATGTTCCTTTTACAACTTTTAACTCCTCTTTTACAATAAGAGACCTTATGCTATATTGATATTGTATAGGACATAGCTGGTTTACTTCTGTATTTGTTTATGAGCTTGTCAGGAGTCTCATTAGCTTGGCGATGAGTCAATAAACTTTAACTGAATCAAAAAAGGTTGAGCTCCAATCATAAAGGCAATAAATAACAAGCTCAAGGAAATCAGTACTGTTTGATAACAAAATAGAGAATAGTTTTTATAAGACAGTATTCTTTATGCCAAAGGTGACCCATATCAGACGTGTGTGTTTTTTAATTTTTTTCTTGGAGTCCATCATGCATGAAACCCTCCAAGGCAGTCACACTTCACTTTCCATCAGGAAACCTGATTTGCAGCCTACACTTTGCATGCTACTGATACCAGTCAAAGATCTTACTATCAGACATACAGACACTTTGAACACACACACACAATGGAGACTAGCACTGTAAAGCAGACATCTAGATGACCGGGATGCCGCATATATTGTAAGCCAAAAGTCAAGAAGAGTCAACACGTTTTACCTTCCTGCATCGTTTGCCAGGAGACCAGGAGACAGAGACAGGATAAATAAAAAGAATCGCAGCATTTGTATCCACCTGTTCAGCACATTCAACAACGAGAAGTTTCGTCAGTCTTTCTCGTTTAATATTTCTTTATTATATCAATTAAAATCAGCAAAATACTTACTACTTAAAATTGAAAACATTCATAATAAAATAATTAGCAAATATCATTCGTAGAAACATACACAAATGGAAGCGATCACTCAAAGTTTAAGACTAAAACTAGGTGAGTGTGTCAACATGCATGAACACATAAAGTACAAAAGACAAAGTGTCAAAGGTGACAACAACAGTAATTAACAAAGGTATATAGGAAAGACAGCTTATTCAAGAGATAGGAAGATAATAACTAAGAGAAACGGTTAGTAATATAACTTGTTACAAGACAATTTGGTATGCTTCCCCCTTTGATACATTATTTCATAAAGCGTGTCAAGACAAAAAGTGACTAGTAGTTTCTAAGAAAGTGTAGAAAGAAGAAAATACAGGAAGACAGAACAGCTGAAGGCAGAGAAAGAAAAGCTGATAGAAATCTACTAACAGTAAAGAAACAAAACTACAATCAATTGAAAATCAAGTCTCTAGAAAATGCAGTCAACAAACCAAAGGAGTTCTGGGAGGTAATGAAGAGACACAGAAGACGGCCTGTAGTGGAGCAAATCAGTGAAGAGGGTGGGTAAAGCCCTTCCAAACAATACTAAATAAAGGGATGATGGATGTGGATGGTCAAGAAAGCCCTTGTGAAAGTACCAGTAGTCAAATGTACATGTATGCCCAACCTGTGGACAATCAGATAACAGAAAAGGTCAAAGAGGCAATTAGTTACTTATAATGAGAATAAGGTAAGGTAAATAGAAGCTGAATATGTACAAAAGCAGTGGTTAAGAAAAAAAACCATATGTTTACAAGATTTCCTAGAGTTAGGAGGTATCTCTAGAGCCCTCATCTAATTTTCTTGAATGTGCTTAGGTAGAATTTCATGAAGTTCAATTGCCTAAGAGGGAGAGGGAGGCTGTTCCAGAGTATTTCAAACTGTCTTTAAAAAGGTCTAGTCTAGAAATTGAAATAGTAAGTTTTGGAGAAGTTCTTGGAGGGAAATAGTAAAGAGAGTCTATGATACTGTTTACCCGTCAGTATTTTGTACATGAAACTGCATTTGTTAAGTTTAAGTCTGTTTCTTAGAGGAAAAACTTGACAGGAATAATGAAACACAAGCAGTGTAAGATTAATGAGAAGTATATGATAAAATTATACAGAATATGACACGAAAATAATGGAGCCTGTAATCAGTGCAGTGAAAATTTGTTATTAGACTAGGTGTTGAAAAAATTTAATTAGTATTTTTTTGGAAAAAATGGTGTAAGGTATTTTTTATTATGGGAGAAGCTTCGTGAGAGAAATAACTTTACTTTAAACACACAGTGATTTAAATATCTCACCGATAGGTAAAACATAAAATAAAAATATCTTTAGGTCGACGATAGAGTCTCTAAAATAAATCCTCTTCAGATAAAACCCGAGTGACTAAGTAAATTCACCTTGAGATCAAAGAGACAGTTACTGAAATAACTCACTTTTACATCAAAACAATGTGAGTAAAATAATTAACCTGCAGATTAAACACATCATGATTAAAATAACTCACCCAGAGATGGTCTCTGTAAGAATGCTGTTAGTGGCAGGATGTCCCGAGGGAAGCAGCGTCTGAGACAAGGAGAGGTTGACAACTGCTGGTAGTCTGCACGTGTGGAGAGGGAGATACACCAGGAGAGAGTGAAGAACCAACGACAGCAGCGATGTTCACAACATCAGATGCAAGCCCCTCCCCCACACATACATGAAGTACAGGAGGCTCCAGTGCATGAGGTTCACGTGTCAACAAGTCAGTGAGATCAGCCAGCGGGCCAGGTGTCAACAGACGTGGACGACAGTGAAAACATTACACAATGTACAGGGCAACCTACCTACAGAAAATACCAGAGTGAATTCCGTTTTCCATGTACTGACCACCAAATCAAACAAACAAACAAACAAACAAACAAACAAATAAACAAACACACATGTTATGTAGCCTTGACACAGACACACAAACATGATCTTGAATAAACGTCTTACACCCCCCTCAACACAACAGAAGCACGCACACAAATGTACAAAAACACATTTCCTCCCTCAGTTATTCTCTCTCTCACACACAAACACAAACACAGAAAGACAGGGTACAGTTTAAGGATATGAGCTAGCTGTGGGTGAGGACCTAGAAACATCTCATGAAACTCATCCTTACTTCTCTAGTTTCCACAGTGGCTAATGTGTTGTGCAGCCAGGTATCTCAGGTGTAAAACACAAACTTTACGGCAGCTTAGTATGACATTTATTAGGTATTTACAAACATTACTTGTGTACACATCTTATTTACTTTATTTATATTGTTATCTCAGTAGGAGCTATGTTGAAAATAAGGAATATGCAGGACAACCTACTTGATCGTTCACAGCAAACCTCACATAAATACTTCATTTGTCATGCTGATACATGCACAGGTGCATGACTTGTTTGTGTCAACAAGTCTTTGAGGTCAGGCAGCGAGCAAGGTGTCAACAGACAACAGCACCGACATCCCACCACCACGTGCACTGGGCAGCGTGACAAGAGTTCACTCACATACCACACAGATGCATGACTTGTCGGTGTCAACAAGTCTTTGAGGTCAGGCAGCGAGCCAAGTGTCAACGGACAACAGCACCGACAACATCAGACCAGCACGTGAGGTCAAAGTTCACGTTAGAAACAGTCTTGTGAAGAAGATGGTGTGTTAGTCACGTGTGTTTGTAACTTTTAATTATAACGATGGTTGTTCATTGTTTTTAATCCTTGTGTCTGTCAGTGTGTATGCTGAATTTTTTAGATTTCGCTTTCAATGCCAACAGACGATGTCACGACAATAACAACAACAGTCCCCCTAACCGTCGTCGGCTCAATAAAAAAACCACCCCGCACCTGCCTGCGAGACGAGTTGATAGTGGGTGATGGGTACGTCAGTGACAATTCGGGTATAGTGAGGGCGCTGAAAGATCGGATATCCCAGTGCGGGTGATGAAAGAGGATGTCATCGAGGACGTGGTCACAGTACGACGTGGTGTGGGTGACGTATGGACGGGCTGCCCGTCAGTGGGTATGTGGACATTGTAGTGAAGTGTACCTTTTGGCTCTGTATTGAAAAGAATGTCAGGAGAAAGATAGTATAAAAAAGAGGCGGTGTTTTTATGTGCAGATAAATATTATGGGCAATCTACATATATATATATTGGTAAACAGTGTAAGGACTGGTGTGAGTGACTGGAAACTGTTAAGTAAATGGCGTGTATGTCTAAAAAAATGATCTTTGGAGAGTCACTAAGGAATAAATAAGCTCCTTTTGTCTTCTAGATCGTCAATACATGTTTCGCAAGCACCTTATTTTGTTTGGCAAGAACAAATTCTTTTTCTTTTATATTAATATCTGTAAGTGCAAATGGACTGAAATCAAACTACTTGCCTGTGTTCAGCGCCGGGGCACACCCTATTATAAATAAAATCTCACAGCTTGATACATACTTGCTTAGCCATTACCGATTGCAGCAAATATTCAACTAATGCAAAGTTGTAATTACACCAAGCTCTTCATGAATGTAAGAGGGATGTTTGTTTGATTTAAGGGGTGGCGTTCGATGTTTGTGATTAGTTTTCCCACTGTAGACATGACACGATTGAAAACATTCGAAGTAAAGACTGCTACTGAACACAAACTAGAAAGAAAATCAACATTGTAGACAGAACAAGTGGAACATAAAGGATGGAGAAGTCAAGCAAGAGAGAGCCAAATAATAGGAAAGTTGGATAAATTTAGACGACGATAACAATAACGACTGATCAAGTCATGTGAGGGAAAGAGATAAAGAAAAAGACTCCCTAGGTTACAGGTATAGGGGCAGTGAGAAAAAGATGTTTATCCGTTCCGTGTGTATAAGATGCAATCATGATAAATTTCTGATGATTAAATTTAGCAACTAAACAATATCAAAAGATTTCAACCACTCTACACACACACACACTACCATCACCAGTGGACGCAGACAACAGAATAAATAAATAAAGAAAAGAAGAAATTCGTATTATACTTTTATTTTGTCCATAATAACAACGCATTTTTAAGTATGCCAGCTGTACAATATCAACAAAGCTTTCATGAGAAAAAAGGAACTAAGATTTATTAATTTCTAGGCATTTCGTTTAAAACTAAAACGACAGATTCAGTATTCAGCCAGACTGTTTTTATGGTGGGTTTGAATAAGAATTTTAACTTACCGAACGATTAATAGTATCCATATATTTATTACCCGTGTACTTTTATCATCATGTGTCCTATGTCAGTAACCTGTGTGGCTTCGAAAAAGAGTTGCAATGGACTGTCACAAACTTGCTATTTATTTTAGCTGGAAAAGGGAGAAGAAATGGATGAGGAGGGGAGAAGGTGCGAAAGGTGAGAGATCGGCGTATCAGTATGTAAGTCGTGAGATGGCTGACAGTTTCATTCAAGACTGTTGAAAGTCGAAATGTGAACAAAAGGAGGAATAAAAAGTGTTGTGCTTTATTTGTCATTTGTGTGGTGGTTTCTTTAATTATTTGTGGATGAAAGTTTTGACTTTTTCTGATTATATATACAGTATGTTCAAATTTAACTGTTGTGTTTTATTATTATCTCGTGTTAATTTACTGTAGAGTGCAGGTGACATGAACTAGTGTCTTATCGTTTTAGTAGGGCAATACCTAGAAATTGTGTATAGAATCTTGTTAACGTAGTACTAAGTAAAATTGTTGTCTAAGATTCTTTCAACTAGTAATTGTCTGCTTAAGTGTACACATCTCATCATGTTTGTGTTATTAAAATTATAAATTAAAATATTTATTTTTGAACATTGGTTATTTGCTGTCCACGCTTCCAAGAATTCTCAACTACATAAGTTCAGGAGGATTTCTACTTCCCCATTTCACGATACTAATGAAGACCTAAATTTTATAGTTCTTATTGCAAACAATTTCATCGACAAGTTTAATTTCACAACTCAGACGTTCTTGCCCCATTTTAAATTGCTGATTTATGATAAACACTATATGCTTTTTTATAAATGATCAGAACGATTAATATATTCTGTTTATGGTATTCAAATCACTTCTATCTTGTTTTATGTTATAGTTAGAAAGAACAGTTCATAATGGCATATATGTTTCGGTTTTCTTCTGATTTGTACGCTAATGATAAACAGATGCAAAAGACGAAAAAAAAATCGGTAAATCTTACATGTTTGTTTTATTCAATGACAATGAGACCAATGACTGATAATCTGATGAATAAACAAAAGCATTAAAAGTATTATATTTCTATTATTATTATTGTTGTTGTTTTGTTGAAGAAACAGTAGATCTTGCTACACGATATCAAAGTCTGGTTGAACTAGTACGCCAGTAAAAGACGTTACTTTACGTAGCAAGTTCACGTTACACTTCACGGACAACTTTACCTTCTGTCCTTCTGTCAATCTCTGAACTAAGTGCACAGTGTAGTTCATTCCTTGACACAGTTTACCGAAATAGGATCCTGCCGCAGCAGCTAAAACGTCGTCGACCACGATATATAGGTAAAATGCCTTGGGTTCCTCGACTGCCATCGCCCTGGCCATAAAGAAGTAGATGCCTGTGACAGGGACGGTGAAAATGCCTGTTGTGTTGTCGTAGGCCTGCCCGACATTGCAGTCAACTTCATTCAAGATGACAGAGTCTGCTCGACTGTCTTCATGGAGTCTGGCGTTGAATGCCACCAAGTTACTTCCTTTTTGAGGAAAAAAATAACATTGTTATGGTAGCAAAAACACTTCTTTAATCACAATCAGCATTAACATCATCGTCGTCTTCTTGCTTCGTTCTCGTCATCTGCGTAATAAAATTTCTTAATTGTTAAAAGTTCTTAAATGTTAAAAGTTCATCAAGGTTCTGGCTTCTTACAGTATATCAAAGGAGGAGAGCAACATCAATGACCTCTGTGTAGATAATGAGTACTTCAAATATTACCAGTATGTTCAGTAAGATGCGTCTTTGCAAATAAATGTATTCATCATGGCCACACGAAATGTGCCATACAGTAAAGGGTTAAAATGCGCTGATTGATTATTACGATTAGTTCTTTTGTCAAAGAATTTCTCTTTTAATTCTGCAATTCTTTTTGAGTTGAAATACTTTCCTTTCAACTTCTTATTGAAAGTAAATCATGTTCAAATATGCACACGCACACAAACACATGTAAATTGGAATCAATCACATACAATCCACATTCTTTGTAGCTAATTAACTGTGTTTAACACCATTTCTTGCTACCTCACGTGGTGTTCTTTGTTGGCCTTGGTAATTATGCAAGAGCTACATGGACAGAAGTAAAATTAGAAGTCGAGAGTAGAAGGGTATGATTAATTAAAATACACATATTTTCAGCGCATAAGATTTGTGTTCTTATTCTAACATGTGTCAAGCCACAGTGTAATTAATGGTCTCTCACCTTTAAAGGATTTTAAACCTTTACTCAGTTCCTCAGCGGCATCTTGCAGCTTCTTAGTTTCTGTTTTAATTAACAAAGATTCCTGCTGAGAACTGTCAACATCATTCTGTAGTTTAAGGTTAATTGCCTTAATTGCTTGAAGTTCGTGTTCCATATTAGTTATGTCCTTTTGGACATTTGAAATGTCTCCTCTATTTTTCTCCACATTTTGTTGAAAAGTGTCCATGTTCTGCTGCATCCTGGAGTCCGCTTCTCTCAAAGAAACAACTTGTGATTGAAGATTAGAGTTCTCTTCATTCAAAGCCTCAAACTCTAAAACTGTTGTCTGTTGTTTCTCTAAGCTGCTTGTAGTTGTTCCCAACGCCGCCAGTTTGTCCTTAATGTCTGCAATGTCACGTGTCAGTTTCGTCATGTCTGACTTCAGTGACGTAAGCGGTGTATCACTTACTTGCCTCTCTAGAGGCCTTGTCTCACTGCAGGTAACCGCTGATAACAAACTGCTGCTGTCCTCCCCTGTACATTGTGTGCCACTGGACACTGTGC
>SRHC01001238.1:62643-222587 GCA_004794325.1 Pomacea maculata
AGGACTTGTCTTACTGCAGGTAACCGCTGATAACAAACTGCTGCTGTCCTCCCCTGTACATTGTGTGCCACTGGACACTGTGCCGATGTAGGCTTCTATGACCTGCATGTTGATGGCGCTGTCGTCAAACTGGTGCAGCAGTGTCTGTAATTGTCTGCCCCTGCTGCACTGCTGCTTATACATCTGAACATCATCGTCAGTGAGTAAAGCTGTTTGCTCGTGCCTCGGGACAGAAGTTAATTCGCCTTTTGTTCCTCCTTGTGAGGACAGCTGCCAGATCCTACAGTGCCTGTCACGTACAACGATTATCTTTTCTTGAATCCGTTTATCCAGCCTCTCGGCGATTTCCGCCAGGAACCTCTGGCTTTTTTCCTCGGCCTGCGTCACTAGCGCCCTCACGGCGTCGGCCCGCCTGCTAATGCCGTCAGCCATCGCCTGCCTCTGCCACTGCAGCGTGTCCTCCTCCTCCCTCATCGTCACCAGCGCCGCCTCCAGCACCGCGAGTTGTTCTGCGATGGTACCCTCCTTTACAGGTTGAATGTTAATTTTACAAGCTTGCATGGAATTAAAGGTTAGAGGTTGCACCTGGTGATTGGAGAGATATTTGTTGTGGTACCGCTGGCAAGTGACACACATGTTGTCACCACACTCAGTACACGTGGACACGGCGTCCTCTCCTCTCTTGCAAACGTCACAGGTCACTGAGTTTTTGCTTAAGTAAAAATTAGTCTGAAAAAGAAAATGACTGAGTCAAGCTAATAGTACAATAAGTTCTAAAGTATAAAATGCGATACTGAGACACAAAAAGTCTTTCGATATGTATGGAGTAAATAAAAATTAAAAAAAAGGATAATACTAAAAGTATGACTGCTTAGTATCTTAGTTATTTGTTGGCATTCTTTGAATAGGTAGTATTCAACACTTTTAAACCATGGCATCAATTATTTTGATTTTACTGTTGACACAGTGAAAGCTTACATTTCATAAAATGTAAATAAAAACTCTACAGTAGGTCAGTATATGATTAAATTAGGAACTGTTATCAAAACATTTGCTAATACATTTTATTATATTTTTAGTGCCTCTGTTTTTACTATGTGTTACTATATTTAATATTTTTGTGACACTATATTAATTTTCTACTGGTACCTGTTTTACCTAATTAGATTTGTGTTAGTTGCAATTACATAACAAACATGCTAGAAGTATCGCCTAAAAAAGAAAGAAAATGGGTAAGCGACGGGCCCCATTCAAAATGGAGGAGCTTGGTATACATTTAGTGTTCAGATGGACACGGGCAGATTATAACCATTGAAACATGCATTCACTACACCATCTACAGAACCAAAGTTGAGGCAGCAAAGCAAGCAAAGAGTCACGGGTTCTCACAATAACACTCTTCATAAGCTGACAGCAGCACTGAGGAATACCTATTGCCTTGAAACAGAACTGCAGTGGATACCTTCACACTGTGGTATTGAAGGCAATGAGCAAGCTGACAATACTAAATTAGGAGATGAAGCTACGCAGGATGAAAACGCTGTCAGCCTGGCAAAGATGAAGACCACCATCGAGGCTTTGCACCCACCACCCAAGCTACGTGACAGTTACAATTACCTGTCTCTATCAGACCAGATGATAATTTTCCGCCTCAGCAAAGGGCGAACTGACTAAAGCTGTGGATTCTTTGCAGATGACTTCCAGATTCAAGCTGTCCTTCAAATGTGATAAAAAGAAAAAAAATAGGCGAACGAGAACAACGACAACAACAGTACAATGTTTTCGATGTGTATCAATATAAGTAGTTTCAAGTCTGCTAATAGCTTTAAGCATACATAATTTTCAATCATTTAGTATAAAATAGGATGCTATGTTTTATTAACATTACTGTTCCTCACCGGGAACTGGGTGACACCACCAGCTGGCACTTTGATAACTGCTCTGCATGTTGGACAGGGAAAAGTCAAAGGTCTATTTTCTGCTATGTCCTCATCGCTAACTGTTGTATCTGGCGAAAGTTCCTAGAATGACACAATAGAAATGTTTTACATGTGAAACTAATACAACATTTAATTAACGACAGTGCATATGCATATTAAATGTACGTTGTAATTGATCTATGCAGTGAAGGTTTATTTGAAAATACAATATAATTAAAAGTAATACAAAGTGTCTCTCTGATTGCACACATGCATAGTCCTTCACAGTAAAAAAAAATATCACATATATGTGTCACAACATGAGTATACTTCCCCAGCATTTGATACCTAGACCATGTCCCACTGTATTCAGTGATAGTGTCAGTCAGTGTCTCTTTGTGTGCGAATGTTTATATGTGTGCGTGCATGTGCCTGTGCATGTCTACAGTGAAGGAGTTGGTGAATGTAGACTATGTGTACTCACCATGTGATGTTTCTCCAGGTCTTTCAAACAAGGGAGGCAAAGTGTGTGAAAACAAGGCAGCAGTTTAGGATTGCGACCCTTGTACGGCTCCAGACACACACTACAGACGGAGGCGACATCATCAGGTACATTGCTACTTGCCATCGTCGTTGTCGTGGTGTCGGCGCTGATGGTGGTGAGTGGAAACAAGACACAGCGACTATACGACAGTCTTTTCACAATGGCGTCTTGTCCTTGCCTCGTCAACACCACACACGTCTGCTCTCTTTTCTCAGGCTTGTCGGGCTGCACTCAATGGCCGTGTATCAGAGTGCTGGTTAAGACTATTTTCGGTTCCGCAAAAATGCAGACAGTTCTTGTATGAAGACAATGTTAAACCTCTTGCCAGGTGTTCTATTCCGTGGCTCTCACAGCCACTGAAGGAAGTGCTCTGGTGTGTATTCATACGCAGCGAATGTATTTTTAGAACAACACAGGGGAACACGAAAGTAGAGATTATTCCCGAGAAATGCAGACACACACGTCACCGGAGAACGCAGCATTTCGCAATCAGGTTGTTTACAGAGAATCACTCTGGTCGTACAATATAAATGTGTTGAGAAGAGGGGAAGTGAAGGGGATAGGGTGTTGTTCAGACCTGCGAGGCCCTGCGAGCAGCTGTTGCGAGACGACAAGCACCGCGGGTCAGGGCCTTTGTGGGTCACGAGAAAGATAGTGCTACACAAGGAAAAGGTGAAAGGTCGCTTGATTGCCCTCATCTGCCGCGCACAGCCACCGACAGGCCAGCCAAGGGTTGGTGTTTTACGCCGTGCCAGCAACTAATGGCTATATCACTGCAAGTCAGCCAGTCCTGTAAACAGATGTCGCGTGCAGAGAAAAGGACAGGCAGCAAACACATAAACAGCAAAATAATCGGCGACACGCGACACATGTGTGTATCTGGTTTAGGCGCATGTCTGCACGGCCGGTGCCCTCGTGTGTGTGTTTATGACTGTGCGAGCGCGAGTACGTTTGGAGATGTATGAGAATCTGTACACACCTACACATTTAGTGTCTCTCAGCGCCTGTGTTTGTATCCCCCTTCTCTCTCTCTCATAGTGTGTTCTTCTTGGCGACTGTTTATCACTCTGTTTAAATAAATAAGATGACACTTGTACTTTTAAAACAGCTTTACCTATTATAAGAAATCATTCTATGTGAGTAAATTAATAGCTGGCACTGCTGAGCCTATTAAAATATTACAACGATTTGCTGAAGAGGGCTGACTATTTTGTAGGAAGTGCAGTATGTTGTCAGAGTTGTTTCACAGTCGGAAAGCTAGCAGTACGGCAACACTGGTTCACTAAAACCTTTGTCTAAGAACCTCGATTTTTGCTACTTGGTACGAGTGATGACTACATTATCTCCCTCGGCGCTCAATGTTGTAGAATTGCTGCAGAGTTCACGTATATATTATTATAGTACAGAAATATAAATTGGTAATTTAAACTACACTGCTATCATAATAAATTTCGGATGATTAAAATTAGCAACTAAACAATATCAAAAGATTGCAAGAACAACTCTACACACACACACTACCACCACCAGTGGGCGCAGACAACAGAATAAATAAATAAAGAACAGAAGAAATTCGTATTATACTTTTATTTTGTCTATGATAGCAAAACAATTGTAAGTATGCTAGTAGCACAATATCAACGTTTTCATGAGAAAAAAAGGAACTAAGATTTATTAATTTCTAGGCATTTCGTTTAAAACTATAACGACAGATTCAGTATTCTGCAACACTGCTGTGATGATTGGTTTGTATAACAATTTTAACTTACCGAACAATTAATAGTGTCTTTATATGTATTACCCGTGAAATTTTATCATCATGTGTCCTATGTCAGTTATCTGTGTGGCTTTAAAAAAAGAGTTGTAAAGGACTGTCACAAACCTGCTAATTATTTTAGCTGGAAAAGGGAGAAGAAATGGATTAGGCGGAGAGAAGGTGCGAAAGATGAGAGATCGGCGTGTCAGTATGTAAGTCATGAGATGGCCGACAGTTTCATTCAAGACTGTTGAAAGTCGAAATGTGAACAAAAGGAGGCATGAAAAGAGTGTTTTGTTAAGCTTAATTTTTCATTTGTTGGGTGCTTTTTTATATTATTTGTGGATGAAAGTTTTGATTTTTTTCTAATTATATATATCTTCAAATTGATCTGCTGTGTTTTATTATTATCTCATTTGAACTTTACTGTAGAGTGCAGGTGACATGAACTAGTGACTTTTGTCTTTGCGTTTAATTAAGGCAATACCTACAAATTGTGTATAGAATCTAGTTAAGATGGTACTTGGTGCATAATGTAGAAAATATGTTTTCTACTTTTGTGGTATTTAGTGTATTTAGTATATTTAGTGTGTTATTCGGTTGGGGTAAGGTTGATTAGAATGGTTAAAGTAGTGAACTGGTCAAGCTGGCGGCATATCGGCACGACTGGTGCGCCAAATGTCTGGCTCCCCTATTCAACACCGGTGGCCTGTCGGCGCTAGCGACAACACCTGACGTAAGCGGCCGCGATTCAACCACGGCCTGGGGGAGACAACTGGGCAACAGCCCGACCCATCATTGTCCAGCTGAAGGCCGTGTACTGCCTGAGGCGACCAACGCCCCTAACACGTGCTTTTAGACCCTTTCTACACCTCCAAGGCCACCGGAAGAAAGAAACGAAGGAAGTCGGGGGCAGGGGCAGAGACGTCACTTTTCAGGGTGGGGTGTTAGAGAACGGCCGACGGAGCTCCGTCTGGTGTGAGACGTTAAAAAGGTCCGAGAGACTTGAAATATGATTGTGTCTGGATGTAAGGAATCTATTGGTGAACAGTAACGAATGGTCACATGACCAGTGGAGTTTATTAGTGAAATTGTGAACTTTGACCAGTGAGGAGAAAAAGAGCCAGAAAGCTAAGTTTTAAGATTAGTTTGGAAATGTACTTGCAACTATTCCTTTATGTATATATATCTATGCACTTTTTGTTTAATTAGCTTCTTTTGATTCATACTGTAGTTTCTATATTTTAAGAAATGTGTTGTAATTAAGCGTGTGGGCGCATGCTGGACTAGTGCATGCGAGAAAAGTGAACCATTGCGCGCAGGACACACATTCTAGTCCATTAGACATAAGATTCTTTCAACTTGTAATTATCTGCTTAAGTGTACGAATCTCATCTTGTTTGTGTTGTTAACAGGGAATATGATTGTTTATTTACTGTCAACGCGTCCAAGAATTCTCAACTTGCTCAGGAGAATTTCTACTTCCCCATCTCACGACACTAATGAATCCCTAAATTTTATAGTTCTTCTTTCAAACAATTTCCTCTGCAAGTTTACTTTCACAACACTTAACTACAAGTGAGACGTTCTCACCCCATTTGTAAATGTTGATTTATTACTAAACACTATTGGTTTTTATAAATGATCAGCACCATTAATAGATTCTTATGGCCTCCAAACTGCTTCTATCTTGTTTTATGTTATAGTTACAACGAACAGTTGAGGATGGCATGCATTTTTCGCATTACGATTAACGATAAATAGATGCAAGAGAGGAAAAAAATTGGTAAATATTACATGTTTATTTTATGCAAATGCCAACGACACTTATAATTGATAATCTGATCAATAAACAAAAGCATTAAATGTATTATCTTTTTATTATTATTATTATTGAAACCGAGCAAAACAGCAGCCCTTGTTACACGAGATCAAACTCTGGCTGCAATAGTACACCACAAAACGACGTTACGTTATGTAGCAAGTTAACGTCACACCCCACGGACAACTGTACCTCCTGTCCTTTTATGAGTTTCTGAACTAAGTGCACTATGCAGGTCATTCCAGGATACGGCTCACCGTCATAGGATCCTGACTCAGCAGCTCTCTCGTTGTCCACTATGATATCCAGGTAAAAGTCCTTCGGTTGCTCAGCTGCCATCGCTCTGCCCATAAAGAAGTAGATGCCTGTGACAGGGACGGTGAAAATGCCTGTTTCGCCGTCGTAGGCCTGCCCGACATTGCAGTCAACTTCACTCAAGATGACATCTTGTGCCAAACTGTCTTCATAGAGTCTGGCGTTGAATGCCACCAAATTACTCTCTTTTTTTATAAAAAAAAGAGACATTGTTAGGGTAGCAAGAACAAGAGAGAACATTTCTTCAATTACTATCAAAGTTCTGGCTTCTTGCAATATATAAGGCTAAGCGCAACATCAATGAACTCTGTGTAGATTATGAGTACTTCAAATATTAACGTTATGTACAGATAGATGCGTCTTTGCAAATAAATATATTTTAAGACCGCCACACGAAAGGTAAGGTGTAGCTAATCGCTTATTACGATTAGTTCTTTCGTCAAAGAATTTCTCCTTTAACTGTACAATTCGTTTGAATCGAAATAATTTCCTTTTAACTTTTTTTTTAGCGGACCTAAGTCAAGGGATCAAATCAGAAAAGTTTACAAACATGCACACACACACACTCGTTGGAAATTGTGCAACAGGAAGATGGTAAGAAATAAAGGTAGAAGTACAGAATAGTATGTTCTTAGTAAATGGTAATTTTCATTAAAAGACACTTATTTTAAGCACATCAGATTTCTTTTTTTATTTAAACATATGTTAAACCGAAGCGTGATAATTAATATCTCACCTTTAAAGGTTTTGAAACCTTTACTCAATTCCTCAGTGGCATCTTGGAGCTTCTTAGTTTCTGTTTTAATTAACAAAGATTCCTGCTGAGAACTGTCAACATCATTCTGTAGTTTAAGGTTAATTGCCTTAATTGTTTGAAATTCCTGTTTCATATTAGTTATGTCCTTTTGAAGAGTTGAAAAATCTCCTCTAATTTCTTCAACATTTTGTTGATAAGTGTCCATGTTCTTCTGCATCCTGGAGTCCGCTTCTCTCAAAGAAACAACTTGTGATTGAAGATTGGAGTTTTCTCCCTTCAAAGCCTCCAACTCTAAAACTGATGTCTGTTGCTTTTCAGAGCTGCTTCTAATTATTCCCAACGCCGCAATGTCACGTGTCAGATTTGTCATATCTGACGACAGTGACGTAAGCGGTGTATCACTTACTTGCCTCTCTAGAGGCCTTGTCTCACTGCAGGTAACCGCTGATAACAAACTGCTGCTGTCCTCCCCTGTACATTGTGTGCCACTGGACACTGTGCCGATGTAGGCTTCTACGACCTGCATGTTGATGGCGCTGTCGTCAAACTGGTGCAGCAGTGTCTGTAATTGTCTGCCCCTGCTGCACTGCTGCTTATACATCTGAACATCATCGTCAGTGAGTAAAGCTGTTTGCTCGTGGCTAGGGATAGAAGTTGATTGGCTTTTTGTCCCTCTCTGTGAGGACAGCTGCCAGATCCTACAGTACCTGTCACGTGCAGTGATTATCTTTCCTTGAATTTGTCTACCCAGACTCTCGGCTACTTCCGCCAGCGCCATCTGGCTCCTTTCCTCCACCTGCGTCACTAGCGCCCTCACGGCGTCGGCCCGCCTTGTGATGACGTCAGCCACCGCCTGTCTCTCCCGCTGCAGCGTGTCCTCCTCTTCCCTCATCGTCACCAGCGCCTCCTCCAGCACCGCGAGTTGTTCTGCGATGGTACCCTCTTTTACAGGTTCAATGCAAGCTTTAGAGGCTTGATGGCAATTAAAGGTTAGAGGTTGCACCTGGTGACTGGAGATATATTTGTTGTGGTACCGCTGGCAAGTGACACACATGTTGTCACCACACTCAGTACACGTGGACACGGCGTCCTCTCCTCTCTCGCAAACGTCACAGGTCATTGCGTTGTTGTTTAAGTAAAAATTAGACTGAAAAAGAAAATGCCTGAGTCATCCTAAAAGTTCTAAAGTATAAAATGTGATACTGATCGAGACACAAAAATTCTTTCTATTTGTAACGGAAACAGACTCACAAGTGGTCACATCTGACGAAAGCTGTGGATTCTTTAAAGATGACTACCAGAAAAAAGCTGTCCTCCAAGTGTGATAACAAATAGGCGAACGAGAACGACAACAACAGTGTAATGTTTTCTATGTGTATCGATATAAGTTGTTTGAAATATTCTAATAGTTTTAAGCACACATAATTTTCAGACAATTAGTAAAAATGGGATGAAATGTTTTCTTACCACTACTATTCCTCACCTGGAACTTGGTGACACCACCAGCTGGCACTTTGATCACTGTTCTGCATGTTGGACAGGGAAAAGTCAAAGGTTTAGTTTCTGCCATGTCCACGTTAACTGTTGTATCTGGTGACATTTCCTAGAACGACACAATAGAGATATGTTGTCTTACATGTAAAACTAATACAACATCATTTAATTTATGGCAGTGCGTATGCAGTTGAAATGACCGTTGTAATTAATCTGTGCAGTGAACTTTTATTAGAAAATGCAATATAATTAGAAATAATACGAAATGTCTCTTTGATTGCACACATGCCTAGTCCTTCAGGGATAAAAATATCACACAGATATCTGTCAGAACATAAGTTTACTTACCCAGTATTTGATACATAGACCTTGTCCCAGTCTAGTCAGTGATAGTGTCAGTCAGTGTCTCTTTGTGTGCGACTGTTTAGGTGTGTGTGTCTGTGCGTGTCTGCAATGAAGGAGTTGTAGAATGTAGAATACGTGTACTCACCGTGTGATGTTTCTCCAGATCTTTCAAACAAGGGAGGCAAAGTGTGTGAAAACAAGGCAGCAGTTTAGGGTTGCGACCCTTGTAAGGCTCCAGACACACGCTACAGGTGGAGGCGACATCATCAGGTACATTACTACTTGCCATCGTCGTTGTCGTGGTGTCGACGCTGATGGTGGTGAGTGGAAACAAGACACAGCGACTACACGACAGTCTTTTCACAATGGCGTCTTGTCCTTGCCACGTCAACACCACACACATCCGCTCTCTTCTCTCACGGTTGTCGAGGGTGCACCCTGTGGCAGGTGCAAAAGCATGGTGGCTAAGATTTTTTTCAGTTCTGCAAAAATGCGTACAGTTTCTGTGTGAAGACAATATGAGACCCCTTGCCAGGTGTTCTATTCCGTGGCTCTCTCAGCTAGTAAAGGAAGTGCTTCGGTGTGTGTTCATACACAGCGGAGATATTTTTAGAACAACAAAGAGGAAAACGAAAGTTGAGATTATTTTCCAGAAATGCAGACACACGTCACCGAGGACGCAGCATTGTGTAATCAGGATGTTTACATAGAATCACTCCTGTCGTAAAATATAAATGTGTTGAGAAGACGGGAGTGAAGGGGAGTGAATGTTCAGACCTGCGAAGACCCTGCGAGCAGCTGTCGCGTGACGCCAAACACCGCGGGTCAGGTCCCTTGTGGGTCGCGAGAAAGATTGGGTTACACAAGGACCCTGTGAAAGCTCGCTTATCTGCGATCTGCACCGACATCTGCCCGCGTACAGCCAACGACAGGCAAGTAAAGGACGGCAGCAAACACATAAACATCAAAATAATCGGCGACTCGAGACACATGTGCGCGTGTGTGTGTGTATGTTTATGTCTGTGCGAGCGCGAGTGTGTTTACACTTTGAAGAGATGTATCATAGTATGAGAATCTGTATACACCTACACATTTAGTGTCTCTTAGCTCCTGTGTTCGTATTCCTCCAGTCTCTCTCTGTAATAGTGTGTTCTTCTTGACGAATGATTATTGCTCTGTTTAAACATCTCGTATTTTTGATGACACAAAATTAAACAAGACACGAATAGTGTTTAGAAAAATAAATACGATAACACTTGCACTTTTAAAACAACTTTATTTATTATAAGAAATCATTCTGAGTAAATTAATATCTGGCAGTACTGAGCCTATTAACACATTACAACAATTAGCTTACGAGGGTTGATTATTTTGAAGGAAGTGTAGTATGTTGTCAGTTGTTTCACAGTCGTAGAGCTAAAAGAACGGCAGCAAAGGTTCACTAAAACCTTTGTCTAAAAACCTCGATTATTGCTACTTGGCTTGAGTGATTATCTCCTTCGGCGCTCAATGTTGTAGAACTGCTGCAGAGTTCACGTTAGTTAAGAGAATCAGGGGCATGTTGTTGCTCAGTCTTGTGTGACTAAACACCGCTTGTCGCTGTGATAAACAACCTCTGAGTGATCGGTGAACTCTTTAGCAGGCTGGAATCACCTTCGTGATCTGAATTAACCAAACAATTTGCTCCAACATTTGACTGGAAACATATCAGGTGTATTGTAAATAAAAGCAGGCAAAGACGAACTATTCAGAGGAGATTAGCATCTGTAAAGAAATTGTATTAATTGATATTCGTTGACAAACCTTTCAACTTCATTATTCTTCCAGCAAAATTATATAAATTCAAATGCAGATTCTTGAAGGCAATACCTACAGTGGGTATGTTTAAGCCATTTTTAAAATCATTAAAGTCACTATACAGTGTGGAGCAATATGCGGAATTTACTAATGACTCACAGAAATCCTTTGGGAAACAGTGGCTCCGATATAGCCATGTGACTTCTGAAATAACGGCACTGTCTGTAATTGCCTACATCATGTTAGACTGATGCTTCAGTATGTCACATTTACATGGTTTAATTTTTTAAATAGAAATATTGGTTTTGTTTTTGATAGTAAAATCAAACGAAAAGTAAAACTGTATGCGACAGAAAATTCACAAATCAGGAAGTAGGTCAACCGTTAGTAAGTAACAATAAAAATTATATAAACGATACAAACATTACAGCACCAAACAGTCATTTTATTAGAACATACATATGCATTTGAATTTTACTTACTGTTTTCTTCTTATTTACTGTTGTTTTCGTACAAATCCATGTTAAATTGAGGAACCGGTAACCGACTATAACATGGAGCTTGATAAACTGTACCTTGTCTACTTTCAAGCTTAACGAATTACATGTACCTGATTTGTTGACTTTTTTCTTTTAAGTAAAGGGAAGTAATTGGTAATAACTCCCAAAGGATTTAGTAGTTGCCTCCCTTATGTAATCGTTTCCTCACAGAGCAATGAGCAGCTCCCCTTACTTGTAAGCTTGCCGTACATATGTACGACCCGTGTTCCGCGGCAGTGAGCGGGTCGAGGTCACTTTTTTTTTTCGTTGTATCGACTGTCATGTCTAAAGACATCTTGTAGGTTACTCAATTTGACAAAGATTTGTACTCCTGACAGCCAAAAATCCCAATAAAGTAGTAAGTAATATCTGAAGTCAAATGTATATTACTTGTATATAAAATGTTTCCGTCTATCACCACTTATATTTGTATATATTTAGTATTTTTTGGTCTATTTCTCGTAACCTACTTTCATCACAGGATCATCCATACATTTACATATTTATGTTCGTATAAGTATACAAAAATCATATTTCTTTAAAATTACATAAGTTAAAGCGTCTTTTAAAAGGTATAGATTATTTTTGTTTTTATCCTAGGTTATGGAAGAAGTGGTTCTTTATGTAGTGACTACAGCTCTAAATGTTTTGTTTCGAAACATTTGAACAATAGCAGGCAGTGACACATTTTTAACTCGATTAGCAGTAGGAAGATTACTGACATTTTTTAAAAATAACTCTTCGAATGGAATCATTTATCGCTTACTCTTAGTTTTTAAACATTTTTAAAGTTTTGATTTTATTGATAATTCGTTTTATTTTACACAGTACATTTTCATTCTATGCAATTTGTTTTCATTTTACACAAATCATTTCACAAACTTCTGTTAGTCCCTTTTAGAGGAGGTATGTTTGTGACTTGGAATTAATCGTGTCAATTGTAGTAGCAATCAAATGTAAGCTTACTTGTTTACACTCACTTGTTGGCACGGAAATCAGCAAACTAAATTCTAATCAGTCCGAGGCAGCGATTCGATTACAGCATCTCTGTCCACACAGCATGGCCATTGTACGAGGCACACACACAACTTTGGTCATTTAAAGGTCCGATACTATCCGTGTTACCCCTGCTTCTAATGGCAGTTTCTTGTTAACTTCTGTTAAGACTACCATCCATTCCGACATAACTAGGTCTAACACTTGTTACTGTTACTCTTACATCTCAGTGTCGACAGTCGCTGCAAGTCCGTCTATCATTTCCCCACTTGGTCTGTCTACTGGCACCCGGCGGTTATTAGTCTACGGACGGCACGACTTTCACACCGGAAAGTGCAATAAACTACCTTCTGCATGAGCTAATTACAAACATAATTATTATCATTATAGCATGATCAAATTAACTAGAATTTTTACGCAGTGGCATGTATTGAGGTAGCATCTAAGCTCTGTAAAGGGAAGCACTCTAAAGCATAATATATATGATATATAATTTCCAACACTATATGGCGTTAGGTAGAGATTAATATGACTCTGGAATTACTTATAGTAAACCTTATGTCAACACACTTACCTCGTATAGCTCATGATTTAAAGACTACCCTCAGGTTTTAGAAGAAACCCGTAGGTCTAAAACTGACCGTGCGCACCTTAGTATTACCTGTTTATCCAAGACCCAAGGTAAGATTATCTTTATTATTGCGAAATTAAAAACAATGTTTGACCAGATACCTGATAAAAATGTTCTTTTAAGGTTATATTAGTATATTCTGACGTTTGTACTGTTTTATGATTTTCATTGAAGGTATATCTCGACTACTGGTTATTTGATTTGTGTTTCAATGCTTAAAGGTTTCAAGCATTTATTTCATAACCTAATCAGGAAGCATCGGCTTAGTGAGATCGACAAAGGAGGAAACAGTTCCCGTCGTGTTTGTTCTTGTTGTTGTTGTCGTCGTCGTCGTCGTCGTCGTTGTTGTTGTTGTTGTTGTTGTTGTTGTTGTTGATTTGTTTTGTTGTTTTGCTTTTTGCTTTTCCTCAGTGCTTACTCTCATCAGAATGAAAATCATGCAAACATGATTGCTGAAATGGTTTGACTCTAAGGTTAGCTGACGTAGATGTTCCATGACAGCATAAAGCACGACAATCCCTGTTAAATTTGGAAGATCGTTTGTAATATATCAGCACGTTGACAGAAGAGTCCACCGATGAAAACACTGCTACGAACAAGCCCAACGTCAACGATATATTAAGGAAACGATAAGACATCAGGGATTCCGGAAACACAAGGTGTGTCAGTGCATTTGCAGTAAAGGGTATGGCGGCGATTATGTACTTGACGGACACTCCTACAAACATCCTGGTCAGTGCTGTCTGCTGCTTGTCCTGATCTGTCAACGTGCAGCTAATGGATTTCCGCCACGTCATCACTGCTTGCCACTTGATCAAAGTAATTGCAGTGGCTACTGTCACGACAATAACGGTTGAAAGCGGCACAAACAAAGTCACAAATGACTGAGTAGCGTAAAAAAACTCTGCGTATAAAAATCCAAAATGAGATATTACCATTTGCCACTGAATAATGCCATCTTCTTCGATTTGCTGTACTTCATATTTCAAAGGCAATAATATTGACAGAAGCTGTGTCAGGATCACGGCCATCCCTAGAAAAATACCGAGAGTCCGCGTCTTTATGAAATTCGTTGCACGGAGAGGAAACATCACACACAGACACCGGTCTACAGTGATAACCATGTTTATCAACGATGAGGCTGCTTTCAAAGCACACACTACTCCGCCTAGTGAACGATAGACTTGAAAGTAGTAATATTCTCCTGTCTTCCTATCCAATGTTGTCAAAATGGTTATCACTCCAAACGAAGATACAAGGACAAGAAAGGCCAGGTCTGTAAGAGACAGAACAAAGAGACTGAGGTTCATGCGATGGTGCAGTCCTTGGCGCCAGAACACTACACAGCAGACACTGTTTCCAACAATGCCGAAAAATGTGATGAAATCTTGTACAAAGCCACCAACGACTAGACTTAAAATATTGTACACTTTTGTACTCAAGACACATCCTGTACAGTCGCTTGTGAGCTCATCTGCCACGGTATGCAACAAGTCAGAAGGCATTGACCAAACACTAACTGTCGAGTTTTGCGATGAATTTTCTTGTAGAAACTGCAGCATTGTGCAAAGCGACGTTTCCTGATGAGTATCTTTATTAACGAACACTTGTTTGATGAAATATATATATTTGTCAACTTTGACATCGTAGTCGTAGTCGATAAAAGTTGTCTAAGCACACTCACACGTCTGAAAAAAAATAGCCAACGTTAATTAACCCAATGATCAATACTAACAGCATAGAAAAATGTATTTGGAATTTTCCTGACATATAATTAAACATATTTTTTTAATTTATCAAAAACTAAAGTAGTTTTTATAAATCATTTTCTTTTAAATTAATTACATACTAAAATATGTTTCACAGAAAAACAGAAGAAAAACAAAATGGTTTCCTTTGCTTGTAAATATCGCGAAAGCTGCACACAAATTGGAACTAAGTACAATGTTTATTAAATCACAAAAAATGCCCGTGCATCTATATTATGTTTAATATTTCCTGGGAAAATATTCAAGATTGTAAAGCGATACTAAGTCTCACAGGAGAAGACCAAACACAGATGGAGTATTGATTTGATTTTAATGTCAGCATAAAAGAATGTTTAGTACTATTGTACTGTGTGCTTACTGGTTCAATGCCTGATCAACGCAGCCAACTTCACCAGTCATCTCCATAGAGGGTTGGGGAAGGTAGGCCAGCGAGAGAGAAAGAGATGGGCATAGCCCTCATGTAAAGAACTGTCCTCGAGAAAAGTGAGGTCTGTAACACGTGACCTTCTCTCCCTCCCCTACCAACGACTTGAAAAGGTTCGGACATGAACTTAGACTTAGTAGTGTAGCAGATTTTTTATGATGTATTCTATATCTAGCTCTGATGTCATCGGTCAACTGCATGAAATCTCTTTAAAGAAAATTATACAACATAAATCGTTTTCTTTACATGTCAATTCGTTATGTACGAGCGATGCACGTTCTCCCTTACCTCAACCTGCTTGTCCATTAGCTTTATTTTATGTCTTTATTTGATTTTATGTTATATTTTATTAACATTTTATTTCTTTATTTATCATAAAATTTATAAACTATTTTTAATTCAACATTTTCCTTTTTTAAAAAAGTCGAAAACAGTAGAAGGTAATCTTTGTAAAATCTTTGTAAAATAAGTAAGTTTATACTAAGATCATTTCTAAATCTGTATTTTAAATCCATTCACGAAGAAAAGAAATAAAATTTGTGATCATTTTAGAAGAAAATTCCATATTTACATAAAATTTGGAAAGAAAAGTAATCTATTATTTTTTATTTGAACAATAAATGTTTATTTTAAATTAAGGTAGTAGTTGTGTATGTGTATATGTGTGTACGTGTATTTTACTATATGTGTATATGGGGTGTGTGTATTGTATCGATGTGATTGTGTGTTTTAGCCACAAGGGCATGTATTCACGATTTTCTGTACGTGCATGTCTGAAAAAGGTCCAATTAAGTTAGAAAAACTTTTGCTGCTGAAAACAAATATTGCCTCATGTGACACAATTATTATTTGGCAGTAAGTCATACTCAGCTAGAGATTCCTTTATCTTCTGTTACTGCCTGCAGTTACTTTGCATGTACATGTACCTTCCTTCCTTTCTTGTGTATGCATGATGCAGTGCAAACCATGCACCTGATTGAAGAGCTTACAGAATATCGGTAGCATGTCTCTAGTCAACACACCAACGATTCAGTCTGAAAATTGTGGGAATGAAAAAGTACGTATAAACAAATTAATTACTAGCTGTATTGGCTCAGTCAATGTGTCCGTTAAAAAAGGTCAAAGGTGTTCTTGTAAGCCTTTGGTTTAATAAAGAAAAGATAGGTAACTCTTTTGCCTATCCTCTCGTCTTTGCAGTTTTGCTAGCATAGCTCCCTACGAAGTCTGCTACTTGGACTCGAACAGGTGGGTGAAGTGGTGTGTGGAGGGGGCTACGTTGTTGTGGAAGTTCAGTTCCTCACACGGGTATCTAAACCGTAACTCGCACGACCTGTGTCCTTACACATGTGTGTGTGTGTGTTTTAAGGGAGAGGTGTTTCTGTGATATCTTTGCACATTTCTAAGTACAAAGATTATATTCTCTGTTGAAAATAATTGCTGAAAAAAGGACCACCAAGAGAGCAAAACAAACATGGCTTTTGCTGTGTCCGGTCAGCTGGCTTGTCAGGTTTCCTGGGTCAACACGCAGGTTACACTAGTACACTCGAGGTAAGTGCAGTTAGAGGAATCGAACCCAGTGCCATCCCGAATATGCTACCACTGCTGTCAGGCGTGACACTGTCATAACATTGAGTTAAAATAAACCCAATCCAAAGGTTTCAGCAAGTGTCCACAAGTTAAGGTGCCTTTATTAAGACCAGACAGGAGTCCATGCTGAGTGAAGAGCGCGCAGAGACGATAAAAACAATCAGCTTCAGGAAGATCATTTGTGTCAACAATAACAAGCCCTGCGTCACGTGACACATAAGTTGATTGGCCGCGTGTAAGTAAAGACCTCGCCCTACATTTTTACTCCAGTGAGTAGATCAGCAAGCCCATGGAAAGGCGACACACATATATCAAAAACCAAACATGTAGCCAATAATACTAAACAACATTAGATTTTGATTATATTGTATTTTTGTGTGTAATAAAAATATAAATTAAGTGACATCTATAAATGAGCTTTAGTAATTATTATTCTGTCATTTATGTTTAACATTACGATTTTTTGTCCAACGAAGAAAAACGAAAAATTCAAAGTAAAAGCTATAAATTTTTTCTAGCTGTTTTCTATGTGAAAGTTCTATTTATTTTTTAATCTCATGTAAATACGTTATATCAATTCGTATTACCAAAAAAAAATTGAAATCAATCGTCATTGTGATAGTTTGATATTCAGTTAAACATTTTGTAAAAATTAAGTGTAGTGCTTGTGAAACAAAATACAACGCGAAATATTTATTAGCAGCAGACTATGCAAACTACACATAGACGGCACTTGGGCTCATGCAATAAAAGTACCCATGCCATTTCTCCTCAGTCTCAGTCTCTCTACTTTGGAAGGTGAGGGGCAGGTTCTGAAGAGGACCAGCATGCCTTGAAAATGATATCCCACTCGTTGTCCTGCGTCCTCCAACATGGTCTGCCAGCCACTTGAAATAACGACACCTTCTTTCTTAGTGAGATTCTAGATGCTGTCCTGGTCAGTGGAGGTCACGTGTCTATACGACAAGTTCTTGTTTATCCAACTACAACTGTGCATAACACACAATGGCCAATGCAGTGATAAACAATGCGACGTACATCCAAACAATCACCTCCTCGCAACATAATGTCCATGAATCCATTGCTTTGGCACATATAGTAATACTCAGGTTCTCACATTCTTTGAGAGCTGGCAACCTTTTCATATCAAAGTCTAGTTGCAATATCCACACGTGTCGCTTCTATTTTAAAGATCACCCTTGGTTACTTGTATTTCTACGGAGAAAAATGCAAATTTGATGTAAATGTGCCTGCGTCGTCGTCAAGGACTCGTTCGTGGGTCCTAACTACGATTACAAACTTTCCATTTAAACTAATATTTTGAAGTGAAACAGATGAAAACTCCACTTTTTGTACAACTTACATGTCATCTCTCTGTCTGCTGTCTCTCTCCCTCTCTACCACTGTCTAATCCTGCCCCACCTACCTTCAAGGGCTGTATATAATGTTCAAACATCTAGAATTATCTACTCGTCACGCATGCGCTCTCAGGCTCCGAACAGTCTAGGCAGTAAAATTGCGTCAGTCTTACTTTTAGAATGGTCTCGGATAACTCCGGTCATGTCACGTGGGGTCAGACACCGAAGCGCTTGCTGGTCACCGACTCATAGCCGTGCGGTCAACACCGAGCAGGTCACGCGAGGTCAGATTCCCGTTATAGCGCCGCCGACCAAAGCCCAGTAAATGGTTGTAACATAATTAGAAATAAACCATCAGACTTAAGAGATGTTAAAATTCATTTAATTAACATAGTATTTTACGTACTTTCTTTTAGTAATTTCAAGTAAAATAATAATACATTTTTAAGTAGAAGATATCAGAAAAGTAAGTTTTCCTTTTTAAGTCCAGTTTGGTGTTGAATTGAAGACTGCTCTGTGTCCTTATTTTTTCTAAAATTATATCTCGACGACAGTAAATTTGACTTTGCAGTTAAATGATTAAAGTTCACATGCAATATTTAGCTATTTAATCAATATGCTTTGGAATAGAAGCACGGCAAACTAATCGAACGCTTCCGCTTATTTTATTCAATAATAACATTTAGCAGAAAACATCAAAGTTAAAATGATGTTATTTTAATGTCAGAAGACGATGAAGGTTTTTCAGAGTATAAATCGCGAACGACTTTATTAAATTTCGATGACCGTTTGTAATAGATTACAACGTTCACAGACGAGTCTACTAATGAAGACAATGCTATCAACAAGTCCCACGTCAGTGAGATATTGAGAAATTGATAGGAAGTAAAAAATTCTGGAAGCACAATGTGTGTCAGGGCATTGAGAGTAAGCGGTATGGCGGCGATGATGTACTTGACGGACACTCCTACAAACATCCTGGTCAGTGCCGTCTGCTGCTTGTCCTGGTCTGTCATCGTGCAGCTAATGGATTTCCGCCACGTCATCACTGTTTGCCACTTGATCAAAGTAATAACAGTGGCTAGTGTTACTACAATCACTGTTCCAAGAGGCAAAAACAAAGTCATAAATGATATTGTAGCACCAAAAAATTCTGCGTATAACAAACCAAGTTGAGTTATTATCATTTGCCATTGGCTATTGCCACCTTCTTCAATTCTCTGTATTTCATATTTTAATGGCAATGGTATTAGCAAAATCTGTGTTAAGATGACAGCCAAACCTAACAAAATTCCCATAGTGCGAGTCTTCATTAGAGTTGTCGCACGTAGAGGGAACAGGACACAGAAACACCGGTCCACAGTAATAATCATGTTTATTAAGGCCGAGGCTGATTTAAAAGCAAATACAACTCCTCCAAGTAGATGATAGGCTTGAAAGAGATATCGTTCTCCTGTGTTCTCATTGAATGTGACAGCAATGGTTATCACTGCAAACACAGATTGAAGGACAAGAAAGGCCAGGTCTGTGAGAGACAGAACAAAGAGGCTGAGGTTCATACGATGGTGCAGTCCTTGGCGCCAGAACACTACACAGCAGACAATGTTTCCAACAATGCCAAAAAGTGCAATGAACTCTTGTAGAAATCCACCAACAAGTAGACGTAAAATAATGTAGACTGCTTTACTCAGGTAACAGTCCATACAATCAGTTGAAACATCGTGTGTCATGTTATGTAACAAGTAAGATGGCGCAGATGAAAGTCTGAAAGACAAATTTTGGGATGCATTTTGTTGTAGAAACTGGAACATGTTGTATAGCGGCCTTTCTGATAACAGATCCAGATTTGTATAAAATAATACTTTAATTAATGAATTTTATAAAGGTATGCATCTATCCTAATAATCTATATATCGGGACGCTTCCCTCTCTCTCACACACACACAATCTTACCTTACTGTCGCCTGTACGGATGACCTTTAAAAATAAATGTAACCGGATATTTAAAATTACTAAATACTTTTGCAGAATGTTTTTGTCCTTTTTGAAGTCCTTTTGACTAAAAGCTATAATAATGCCAGAAATATTAAGTTTGCTCGATTTTTTTTTTTGTAGCAGATGTTACTCTTGTTTCAGTACCGTTGAGGTATCGACTATTTAAACTTCTTCTTTTCTTTTTCTTTTTTTTTTTGGGGGGGGGGTTAGATCCCTAAACTTCTTGAGGACAACGGTTATTAGAACTTACTACTCTCTAGAAAGAGTCAATAACATTTTTAGAAGAATTTACTTTCATTTACTTTAAATTTGTGGAACACACACACACACACACCAGAAAAATCTATCGCTGCACACACGGCTTGTGGAAGCCTGAAAAAAAAATCTGAAGTCGTCTTATTACTTTTATTCTACACCAATAAAAAAATTACGAAAAACAAAATTAATTCCTTTATTTTATTTTTTTCTTATTTTTTTCCATAATTACTGAGTTAAACATGTACGTATCAAAGAAATACAAAAATAAAAATAACGTGGTTTGCTTTTGTCAATGACTGTCCTATAAACAACAAGTTGTGAAAGTTTCTTATAGTTTCACATTAAAAGCTAATAGAATAACTTTTTTTAGTCAGTACACAAAAGAATTCACAGTATTGTTGTTATTTAATTTTCTTAGTTTTGATTACTCTGTAGGAGAAGAGAGAGGGGGAGGCACGTGCGCAGGGGTAAAGTATCATTTCCCTATATTCAGAGAGACCAAAGTCGTTATACACATTAGGGGCTTGTATGGGACAACTAAAGTAATGAACATAACATTCTCCTTATTGTCACTGTATTACCTTATCAGTAGTTAACTTAGCGCCTATGAAGTTTTTCTCTTACATTTCTCTTTTGTTTCTAGAAATAACCGCACGTGAGGCTGTCACGTGTGCTTTCCCCTCATTGTAGAGGTTGGCACAGAAATAAAGAGAGGGGAGACATTTTTTGCGAAAAAAAGACCATGAATGGTTGGTTTGCAGATTTCTGATGTGAAGGATGAGTATTTTTCTCAAAGGAATGTAAGGCATTCGAGTTGCAATATGTAATAACTATTTTGATCTTTGCACACTGAAGCAGAATGTTGGATGTCTGCCTTAGAAAAACAATGTGTAGGCAGCTCTTATTAGTAAACTTTTATGTTGATTGTACCCATTGCTCCGTTAGTCTGCTGTTGTTAATAATGGGCGGGAGGTTGAGATTAAAATGTTAAATCATTTTTGACAGTTTCTTACGCTTAATTGATGCAGGAACAAATGTTTTCCTACCTACCTCCTCAAATAAGAACATCTGGCAAGCGACAACATGAAGCGGAATGAGATTTGACAATTAACAGTCGAATTATTCTGACTCGCCACTAGAAACTTCTCGAGATGGTTGCAGCGTAGCATCATGTAAGGAAATGAGTAAAACATATGCAATACAGTATACTGAGTTTGGTGAAAAAACTTTACAGTTTGCTTGCAGGAAGTTGATTCATAAATAAATGACTTGGTTATAATTCTGTTGTAAAGGGTGAAAATGCAAAAATCCAAATAAAATACAAATAAATTCAGGTGAAAGTGATAGCAAAAGAATATTTAAGATGAGGCACATGATACTTTGATTATATTGCATCGTGTTCTTCAATTGATAAACTACTTCGTTGATACCAAATAACAGTGCTACAGGGAATACAGACATACATAATTTACAACTAGTTAATCTTAAAGGTCGCTTCTGTATATCTGACCCTTACAATAAATGAGGCGGTAGAAACAGTCACCATTCCTGCTGTTTTGCGATTGCAGTAATGAATACCACTTTGCTTGATTATTACTACTGGTAATGTGTTCTGCACGAAGTACAGACATTCCATTCCGTGTGGGTTTCGGATGTAGATTGTTTGTAGTATGCGGTGACTGAGAGTCGTAAAGATAGTTGTAGGATAGAAATAAATGTATTCCTTGTCCTTCTAATTCCGATAGACTTGTATCGTTAAGATGTTTCTATTTTTCAATCTGATGATTGATTGGTATTTCTCCTTGTTTGGGTTAAATAGTGGTCGTTGAGTGTGATGGCTATGCTTGTTGCTGAAGGTGTGAACACAATGGAGCCGGAGAACGAAAACCCGACAAGTAATATTAGTATCCTATTTATATCTGTCTTACATACTTAACCTCTCTCTCTCACACACACACTCTCTCTTTCTTTCTCATGATCTGCACTTTCACGGACACAGACAACAAGAAAAACAGTTTGGCTCTATAGATTTATGTAAAGATGCCAACTTTGAAAACGAGAATCGTGTAAGCAAACTTTCAGGTAGTACAAGAATGATAATCCTGTCACATGCTTAGCTTGACAGCACATATACGAAAATACCATAGGAACCAGAACTTGTAATTAATACGATAATACAAACTTCTCACCCTATAAACAGCTATGTATTTGCAACAATTAATTCTCATGCATTATAAAGGCAAAACCACGTGACTCTCTTTATTACTCGTGACTATACAAACACGGGTATAATTTCCGAAGCGTTTCACTTGCGCAAATAGAAATGCAGGCTTGCCACCCGTAGTTAATAAATTACTCTTTAAAAAAAAATCTTTCGATAAAGTAATTTAGAGGACGTTCTTTCCTTCAAGATGCACAAATTTTATTTTAACGGTGGTTTTAATTTTCTTTGTGGAAAGAAGTAAGTCAGGAATCTTAAACCAAAAGTGTTTATGGCTAAACACATGGCTGGAAGACTCGGAGGTAACCAGTAAAGTGTCAATGATGGCGATCTGAAAATGCGAACAATAATTTGTGTACAATAGTTCAGTTTTCTTTTAAATTTAGTAATCTAATTAGTGATGCTTTAACCGCTAACCGCTAAGCCACCGGAGCGCCATATGCAAGGAAAATGTGTTTGTTTATTTGTGTTTAATGCCGTGTCAGCAACTAGGGCTATATCACGGCCAATGCAGGAAAGAGGCCTATTTAGGTAGTTAAAGCTTAAAATGAAAGCCACGGTGGTTTTCACCTAACTTTACTGGATTAAAAGGGGAACGAGGTATGAATGGAGAGATAGATCACACACACACACACACAAACAGTATTTTATAAAGAGAGTAAAATCACAGAGACCCCTTTGATTAATAAAACTATTAGAGTTTTGGGTAATAGTTTAATCAAATATTATACTGAGGTAACCACTACTTGATGCAGTATTTAAGTCGAAGAAAACAAATGCGTTGATTGGTTTTGTTGGTTGTCACAAGATAACTTTAGCTGACCGTAAGTCGTCCAATTGCAAGAGATACTACGTGAATGAGTTAGAATAACTTTTACAGGATAGATAAAAGGAACACTGGTGAGAAACTAAAATCAAGCGAGGGATTAGACGGTGCTAGGTCTTCATAGACCTTATGTTGAAAATTGTCATAAAGATTGCGATTGCTAGCTGAGTCGCTTATGCTTTTGGTTGTCTGTCTGCCGTTATTGCGTTGTACAGTTCAAAGATGAGTAAAAATTATGGGAAAATATAATTTATAATGGATCATTAAAAATGTATTGACAGTTGTTTACATAAAAGCATATTTATATTTATTATAACTGTAGGCCTTGGACGAAAATTTTCAACAAAGCTTTGCTGCATTTTATCATCTACCCTTGCAGACATGACCAGTGAGAAATTACTAAACATTTTTCCAACTGATAGAAAACCAACCAAAAAAAAAAAAAACAAAAAAAAACCAAAAAAAAAAAACCAAATAGGACATAACAGCAATGCAAAATGCAGAAACTCTTGCTAGCGAGGTATTGTTTTAGAAATGTTTAGCATTCCACTTGTTCGTTCTCTTCTTTGCTCAATATTATTTTGCTGAATACAATACACTTTCGAATAAATGAAGTGATAACAACTTCATGGTATACGATACTCCCTGCTGCATTTTGTTTACACCAATATTATTTGCCTAATCACTAAAGTTAGTGAAAATTCTAGGCATAATGATAATAATTTATCTTGCTAATGCCGACCGAATAGGAGTGATGAATACACGTTTATAAATATTGCGAAGTTCTGCCCGGTATTTTGAAGATCGACTGTAATAAACAAAGAAATGTACGGAACTGTTTACGGTCGGAAACATGTCAACAACAGCAGTGATTGCCGTGAAGAAATCGTAATATCGACATGCAGCCGGGAAGTCCGAGACGACGGCACGAACTAACTCACGAGCAGCAAAGGGCGCCATTGTGATGACGTAGACACATGAGACGATCACCAGCATCTTAGTCAGCGCCACCTGACGGCCAGGACGCCCTCCAGTGACGGAACTTGCTGCTGCACGCCACGACATCGCGGCTCTCAGTTTTACTATGGTTACTATTGTTGTTGTCAGGACGATGATGAAGGTTCCCATGGGAACTGCAGCGCCAAGAAGAGTGTTACCTATGATCTCTCTCAATACCTGTGTGTAACGAGATGTTGCCGTTGGTACAATGAACCACTCTAATGTTGTGTTGGTGGACAGAAAGTCGGCTCGGATCGACAAAGGGAGGACAATGAAGGAGGCCTGGAGCAGGGTGAAGGTAGACATCACTATCACTCCCATGGTGCAAGGACGCATCAAAGAAGACGAATGAAGTGGAAACACAACACACACGCATCTCTCTACCGCGATCACCATGGTGATGCAACCAGATGTTGCTCGGCAACCGTACACTACGCCAATCCAGACAGCAACAGCTTTCATCAGGTATTCTTCTCCGAGGTTTACATCATAGAAATCAATGAAGGAACTTACTGAGTGAACGCAAACCATGCACAGTAAGTAGCACGCATCCACCAGGGAGAGAGAGAACAAAGAAAGGTTCATGCGATCCCGAAGTCCCTGGCGCCAGAACACAATGCAGTTGAGTATGTTCGCCGGAACACCAAACAGACAAACAGGAGTGACCAAACCTACATAACAAACAGTCTCCACTAAATGGCGGGTCTCCGTGGTGGTTATTTTGCTGATGTTGCTCAGAGTTAGAAAATTTTCCGGTTTTAGGCATTTTTCTTTGGAAAAATTACTGTCATCAGAGTCATCCATTAAGTCACACAAAACTTCTTCTAGCTTATTTTTTTTTTTTTTAGAAAAATAGTCTTTAATGAAAGTATGTTCTGAAGCAAATAATTTGTAAATGCATACTAGATGGGGTTAATAAAGGTTTGCCTCTATCACTCCCTTTACTGGTATTTGCACTCAAAGAGAACACTTTATTTTCACTTATTATTTAATCAGTTTGTTCCACTATATAACCAAACTTGCTTCAGTTTTTAAAAAAGCGATCCATTTAGTTACTTTTTATTTTGATTTAGTTGTGATAGTAACAATGATACTTTTACTCTTGTGTCGAATAATATATTAATGGTTTTTTAACAGTTCACTTACCAGACTGAGTGAAGCCTAGAGTCAACAATCTGACATGAAGCGCTATGATATGGGATGAGAAGAAAAACATACAAAAATATTTTATCAAAATGGCGATGTTCTACAGCAACTGAAATAGACCAGTGTTTCTTAACTAACTATGGAGGATACTTTAAAATGATTTTCTTTTTTCAAAGGAATATAATATTTACTGAAATGCAATATTAAGTAAGAAAGATTTGCGAGGAAAATCGTTGTAAAAGTTTATAGCAGTAGATAAGCTTTTGCTTTTTCTTAAACTTCCGTAATTTTGCTAATATAACGATCGTAACCTTTATAAAGTTTAAAATATCAACATAGTCTGGTATAATTCTCCTGTTTATTTTTTATACCTTTGTAGACCCAAGATTTTGATATTTCTCTCAAAGTTAGGTAATGTTTTTTGAATTAGCACACACACACACACACAGAGACAAAGCAGAACTTCATTACCACGCTGAAAGGAACCGTCTAAAGACCAGGGAGGAGAAGATTGGCACCGCCAAGAGAATGAAGCCAATAGACCAGACCTAATATTACGAACAACATGTTTGGGGTGGTTGCGGCCCAGTCTGAAAACGAACACACCATATCATTATCTCCAGGAAGGTCTCCCCTACTAACATCTATTTATCTTTTACTTGGGCTTGGGGTAGTCCCCAGTTGTCTTGCGTGTATGTACGTCTGTTTTTTCTTGTTTCTCTCTTTCTTTTTTTAATCAACATGTGATAAACTTCTTATTTGTACCGTTCATTGTGTCTGTGTTGTGGTCTACGTTCATCAAAGGTTCGCTAGGCACGTGGTGTCCCGCCTCTGTCTGAGCGAGTGTGTGTACGTGCCGGGTGTGTGAGCGGTTGTCAGCGTGCATTCGGCGACACTGGGGGCGATCCCCGACATGATCAATGTTTTTTTATGCATGTGACGTGTACAGCAGGAGGTGCACGAGTTATAATGTTGATGTTATTTACGTGTTGATCACAATTCATTGCTGCACTGCCGGGTGATGTTACTTTTGACATACGTAGGTCTTGATGTATGTTGCGTTGAAATAAAAATGGAGTTGTAACTGTTTACACTACCAGTCGTTATATGCTAGTTTGCGTGACTGGGGGAAATAACTTACTTGCCCACCATCGTGGTTTTATTATCTATTATCTTGAGACAGAATAAACCGAGTATAATCAACATTCTAACTACTGTAACAAAATGTACGAAACGATTATGTTTAGTAGGTTTAATACCTAATATTATCTTCCACATCTTCTGCGTCTTCCCATGAGACTGCTGCTTGTGGTTCTGTCACGCTTGTGGTTGTTGACTGTTGACGCCTGAAGCTGAGCACAGTATACCTATGCTAATAGCTTACAATCGTTTTCTAAGAATGGTATTATGTTTCTCCGGGTGTTCAGTGTTTACGAAATACCTTGTCACAAGTCTCATTAAAAGGCAAAACGTTTGAGTTCTTCTTCAGCTGCCTACTGAGGGAAGGTTGGAGCCAATAAAACATGCGCCTCACAAGGTGGGGCTTGCTAAGTAGAGTATCCAAAGGCAGAAGATGCGCACACACACGGTGCGAGAAAAACTAGAAAACTAGGTAATGAGTGGAAGAGTAAAAGCTGTTGAACAAGGGCATCGATGTCAGACACTCCCATAGTAGCAATGTAAACAACAGCCCTACTTAAATATACTCGACCGCTGTAAAAGGTCACAGGTCACGCATTCCAACGGTACTTTACAACGGGACACTGCACAGTTTGTAAGTGGCTGACACATGGGATGTAGGAACCATTAACAAAGGATAGTACCAAACCTGGTAACATTCTTCCCGGTTTGAAACCTGTGTTACTTGTAAGTGCATGATTTTCTTCTGGTCTCCTTACTAACAAAATTAATGAAACACAAAACTATCGAAACAATATTGTGTGCATCTGCATTAAAAATGACAAGATTTACACCTATTTAACATTGACAAATCAGCTTAAAATAATCAAGAAATTCACAGAATAAAAACAAAATCATTACCTCCACTAGATGAGCTACTAAAGCCGAATTTAGAGACTTTTACTGTTCTTTACATTCGATAATAATAACACCTTATGCTGACACTTACCAGGATTTTGCACTCTCTAGGCTGAAAAAATAGTTCCCTTTCTATCAGATCCACTGGTCCATAATATCTTATTAATATATATATGTGTATTATATTTATAACCCGTTTTCAGTTGCTTATTTTGATAAAACGAAGCCTAAAATGCTGTTGAAAAAATAGGACACATTACAACACACCTACATGATACATAAAATGCACAATTATTTATTTATAATAAAGACCCTTAAAGCAAAAACGGTTTAACTGTTTCCTGTTTTCAAGGTAAATAAATGCTTGCACAAGACATGCAAATATTCAACTGTATCTTTAATTTTATCCCTCTACCTCAATTGAAAAGGGTTGACATATTTGTACAAAATATTTTATAAATAAACCTTCCTTCCTTTTTAATAAATATAGGCAACTAAAATTACTGTTTTAATGTTGTTGTTTTTTCTTTTTTTTTTTTTTTTTTTTTTTTTAATACTTGTGAATACATGATTACGTTCGAACAAAAATAATAAAACAGCTTTGAAATATTTACCAAAGAAACTTAGAATGAGGAGCTATTTGCCACGCCCTGTGTAAAGGGACAGGTATGTAAATATTCCTGTGTACTTAACACATTGACGAGAGTCTTCAGCTATTCACAAACGACCAGCAAGTGTTTATACAACACTTTGCCATGAGTATTGTGATACTTGTCACTGATTTCTCTAATGGGACACACACTCATAGCAATGTCAGCGATGCAAACAGCAGACAGGTTCGTTGGGTGGTGGAATTAGTTTGCTACGTTGGTCTGTCAACGATTTTCTGTGTAGTAGGTATCTCAACAAACATTATTAACTGTGTCGTGTTCTGGCGCCAGGGACTGACAGACCGTGTCAACGTGTGTCTTTTCTCTTTGGCCTTTGCGGACTGTTTGTACCTGATCTGCTCGTTCACAATATTCCCTGTTAACTCCGTTATACGTATTTTTGATGACAGTTTTGGGGAAGAAATGTTCCTTAAGATTGGGGTGTCGCTGGTAGGTCTTTTAAACGGCCTGAGGTCAACGTCAGGCTGTATAGGCGCCATCATTGCTGTCGACAGGTGCATCTGTGTGGTGTGGCCTCTCCGTGCAAGTACAATAATCTCAACTCGTATTATGACTGTGCTTATTGTATGTTGTTTTATTTTCTCACAAGCTTATCAAGTTCTTCCATTCACCTTTGCGGTTGATGCAAAAAATACAGATGGACATGTGCACTGGGTAATCACTCGCAACCAGCTGTATATCGACAACAAAATATTTATTGAAAGTTTTGTTGGCACACTGGTAGGAGTGGCTATACCTATTGCCGAATTTTTTATAGTATTAATTTCAACCATTGCCACAATTATCAAGTTAAAACTCGCTACGAGGTGGCGAGCTAAAGCAACTTCCATCACCAGCGACCGACAGGAAGCAACAACTTTTATGATAATAATGGTTTCGTGTGTCTACGTCATCACAATGATTCCGTTTGTATTAAGAGAAGTTAGTTTTTTGTATGCAGACGAATGTTTAACTGTTGCTTCTTGCAACGATATATTTTTGGCTTTCACTGCATTTGTTTATACTTGTTCTCAAATTAACAGCTCTATACATTTTTTCATCTTTTTTTCTTGCTCGTTAAGATTTAAAGTTGTATTTTACAACATTTTTACAAAATCAAAAACTAAGATTCCCGTGAGAAAGACGTCCTGATAAAAATAAGAATTTCTTGCTTTCTTTGTTTTAGTTTTGCCTTACTTGATTTTTATTTAAAATGGATTATGAACAGGCTACATCAATTATTAGACAAATAGAAAAAGAACAAGACCAAAATCATGTTCTAATGGAAAGGCAAAAGAAAAACGACAAAAAACTATCGGCGAATGGCGATCATTGTGAGTGGACGTGTGTAGCGCGTGCTGAGATAAACGGTTTCATGATTGCCACGTCTTCTTTGATGTAATATATATATATTAAATATATTAATACATTAAAGTGTTCTAATTGTATAAACTGTGATGATGAGGGCTTAGGTATAAAGTAGTTTTAGTGGTGGGATTTATTCTAGTACTCTACCCATTTTTTCTTATAGCTAATTTAAGACAGTTGTTATCCTAGCATTATTTCCATCGAAGAATAAAATTTGTGCCTTTAATTATGAATGCAAACAATTAAAGTTAGCATAAATTAGAAGTAATATCGTGAATATTGGCTGACCGATTACTATATTTTAGACTGTTTGTGTATTGGTGCTCTCTCTTCACATATATAAATGAACCAGATCCTGTAGCATTCAAAAGTGGCAGAAAACTGAAAAAGGTTGATATGCTTGTAAATCTTTCCTAAACATGACAACAAAATATTCAAACATGACTTTTAACAGAAGTACTTATAACGATGGACTCTTATCTTAAAGGGAAATAATGTTTTTAATGTAATTTACTTGTACGTAAAAACGCTAAGCCGTTGTCTTCTAAAAAATAAGTGGGTAAATAATAATGTAGATTTTGTTGGTCTTTTTTATCAGGTCTGAAAAATTCCGAATAGTTTAAATCGGGGAATAATAGTAATAGACAATCTAGAGCATTTACAAAACATCAGCAATCAAATGCGCACACACAAACCCACACACACACATTCCCACAAGCAAACAGCTGCTCAAAGTTTTACAGTAAAAAAATGGCTGATAAGGCAAAATTTTTAAGAAATAAAGGTGAAAGGCGTGGCAAAGCATGGCAAACACCGAATCAGAGAAGGAATAAAAGTTATTTTTGAAATTTTGTTTAATTCATTTCCCATGAATGACTTAGGCATAAGAGATGTGGTCGTCCTATATTAAGAACCTCTGACCAATACCCTTTAAAACAACGCAGTAACACGCCTGCATCTATTTATTCATGTGAATATTCACTACTGAAAATTAGCAACCACTTTCTAAAGTCTGACTCATATCTATTAGCCTTTAAAATACAAGGTACCTCATTTACATTTTTGTGTTCATATTCAACGGCCACAGATTGTGCTGTAAATGTTTAGGGGATAACGATTTTAATGCATTTTCCTTTCTTTTGTTCCTTTACGGTAAAACAATATTTTACATAGTCCCAAGTCACACATGTCTCTGCAAGTTTTAACACCTGCTTTTGCAAAGCCTGCAATTGAACAGTTGTCTAACTGATAATAAAATAATAAACTAACCTGTAATATACCTTACTAACCATGAATATCCGACGTTATAAGTACATTTAAAGACATTTAATACTTTGATAAAAATTGAAAAAAATTAAAACAAAAAAGTGTCATTTTAGTACCTAAAGAGGTTTTAGAAGAATAATAAATCAAGTGATAAGGGTGAGAGAAAAATACAGACGAAAAAAAAATACTTTGGCTTGGTTTGTAAGGCGATAACAGCTTTTAGAAATGGTTTGCAAAAATACTTTGTGCTTTCAAGTTTTTTTAATGTTGTATATATTACTAATGTATTACTAATAGCGAACAATATTTACTTCTTATTTCTTAAATGACGATACTGCAGTTAGATTCTCACAAATGTGTATTACCTATGGTTAGTTAAAATAATGCTTCTGCAATAACTTACTAAGCTGTATTATGATAGTAAACCATTAAAGTGGAAGACATCATAGCGATAGTACTCCTTGTTTTATATCTGTTAAAATTACAAGTAATTGATATTACTGTAAATATTACCTGACAAATATGTATATTTTTGGTAAAGAAGTCAAAGTTTCTGAGGAATTGGGAAAAGATTAAACGGAAAGTTATTTGTCTTAAGCTTCATTTAAGGTGTGTGTGTGTGTGTGTGTTTGTCTCTATAGGTCTTGAATGACATTCCGTGCAAGCTAGTACATCGTATTCAACCTTCAGATACATACACAATTTTCGAATGCATGTGAAGTGGAGAGGTCAAACAAACGTTTGTGTGTAGAATGTACGAGAAACGCATCGGTAAGCAAATGACAAGCGTAGTGTTGAGAAACTAAATTGCCCTTGGAAATCAAAAATGCTGTCTTTTCAAAGAAACTTTCAAAGAATAACGAGGATTGTCTTTTACTGTCCAGGTCGTGTTTTATTTTTGTGCTTTTGTCATGGATTAAAGACTTTAAGCTAGACGATGCAAATTGTTTACCAATATCCACGTATAACACCCGTCTAAGCGACAATTGACAGTGAGAAACACCAATTAACAACTGTGGGCTTACAGACAGAAAACCGATACAGATTAAAAAAAACCCCAAACAAACAGAACCTTAAATCAAACACTCTCCATTTGAAATTATTTAAGACCAGTCTTACCGTAAAAGCAGCCTTGTGAGTACCTGCATTTTACACCTTGTTCTTAGTCTCACAGATCTTTAGAGTATGTCTCTTAGCTATTAATGCAAAAACTTTCGTCTTCGGAAAAAAAGTTTCCATCTTTTTTCATTTTTAAAATAATTTAGCTATTCAAAAAAAAAAAAAAAAAAAAAAAAAAAAAAAAAAAAAAAAAACAAACAACAACAACATGCACGAACAGTTCTGAAGTTTAATCCATGTGTTATGAGGTCATAAATAAGGTCCTAGTCCAGAAACGTCGTCGCGTCCTAAAGTCAGTCATTAAGTAGGGGCTGCTCTCATGTTGTTTCCATTAACTCAAGAGCTATGGAGGGAGAACTGCGTGTTTGCTACTATTGGACGCAGCACTGAATGCGCACGAGTAAATTTTCGACCGGTATTTTTTTTAAAGTATATCTATTAACCTACAACGTTGACAATTAGCGGTGATACTTCCTTTTAAAGAACATTTTTAAAACATTTATATGATGTAAATTTTAAGAAATATAGCTTTTGTCTACTGGAAGTAAAATCAAATAAAAGATTGTAACTATATATGACAGAGAATTAACTAATCTGGAAGAACGTGAGCAGATAGAAATTAAAAGAAAATTATTTACACGATATAAACAAACATAAAGCACAAAACAAACATATTTTATTACAATATACAATAGAATTTAACTTTTACTTACTGTTTTCTTCTTATTTTCAGTACTTTGAGTACAAATCCATGTTGAATTGAGTAACCCGTAACCGACTTTAACATGGGGCTTAAACACAGAATCTTTGCTTACTTTCAAACAATGAAATAACTGACTTTTTTCGCCTTTTAAAGGGAAGTAATTTATAGTCGAACAACTCTTGAAGTCTCCAGTACTTGCCTCCCATGTGTATTCATTTACGTGCAGAGAAATTTGTCTACTCGAGCCAGGCGGCTGCGCGCGGGGTAGGTGAAATTTGACCTACTCGTAGTATACACGTTACTTTTGTGTCAGAAATAAAATATTGACAGTCATATTTTTAAAAATAATTTATTTCTTTATTTATATGTATGTATGACATCAAACGAGAAATAAATGCATAACATGATCTGTACATACCATGACTGCTCAGAGATACTCGGCTGTTTAGTGTTGTATCTGCAACCTACCAGGTATTAGGTCTTCATGGGACTCTAACCGAGAAACTCTTCCTTTCATCGGTAAAAATATTTCAAAGCAAGTGCAGGAGGAAATGTTTCATATTAATTAAGAACCACTTAAGTTTATTGTTTCTACTAGATTATGTCTTTTGTTGCCTAACAACGGCAGCTCTCATCTTCTATTTGTTTCAAATTATACCGATTTGACTGAAATTGTCAGCATAACATTTCATTTTTTAATATTTAAAATATTACGTTAACGTGTTAGTGAGTTCGCCCGCACTTTAAAGCACAATACTCGTCGCATACAGGTGGTGTTTGTGTGACGACAACACGTGACATTTTGTTTGTATCCCGTTGGTCTCTGAGGTCAGCTGGCAGACCGAGTGAGGAAGTGAAGAAGGCAGTCAGACAGGTAACTACAAGTAGAGTCACTGTGTCTAGTGACTGTTGACAGGAGACCTACTCACCTCATCACAAGGGTGGACTCACAGCGGGTGCAGGCTGTGACGCACGAATGTTTGCTCTACGAAAGAACCAGTAACACCTGGCACAGGTAAATGTCTGTGCTTATGTATGTTTGAGTTGATGACAGTTTTATCGGGCGCTGTCAG
Source organism: Pomacea maculata (assembly GCA_004794325.1). Classification (NCBI taxonomy): domain Eukaryota; kingdom Metazoa; phylum Mollusca; class Gastropoda; order Architaenioglossa; family Ampullariidae; genus Pomacea; species Pomacea maculata. Next base: position 96,358 of record SRHC01001238.1, read on the forward strand.
CACTGTCATATGGGAAAGACAGATACCACGGATAGCAACGTTTATATAAGCTTAATAATTTCATGTACGCAATACAAATTTGTTCAATTTATTGTACTTTATGTATTAACATACCAGTCGGGTTAAAAAATGTTTCATCCAGACAAGTACAATTATGATACCTTTCACACAGAAACGTGTAATGATGTCACTGGTTTATCAGAAGTTAATTTTTTTGTAGGTGTACGACCGTGTCGAACATTCGTGATGCTGCTGAAGAGCACATGTCGATACCTAGACGATCGAAAAAGGAACACAAAGAAATGAACAGAACTGTTTATCCTCGGGCAAATGTGCACCGCGGCGCTGACTGCCAGGAACAAATCAGAAAATCGCCCGACGGATGAAAACTCATCGATGATCAACTGAACCACTTCCCGCGCTACGTATGGCATCATTGTGACAATGTTTATACATGACACGATTAGCAGCATGGAAGTCAAAGCAATGTGATGCTTGTGAATATCTCTAGCTTTGGAACTTGTCTTCCCGCGCCATTCCAGAGCAAGTCTAAGTTTTATCACTGTGACAATCGTAGCAGCGAATACTATCAGGAAAGTACAGATGGGTGTCACAACTCCAAGAACAGTGGTACCGAAGGTCTTAATCAATACTACGTTGTCTTTATAAAATTCGGTAAAAACAACCAACCAGTGCACACCCTGACCTGTTGTCACCTTTTCTGCTCGAAGACAAAATGGAATCATAAGGTAGTAACTTTGGACTAAGATAAAGCAAGTGAAGATAAGAACTCCCATAGTGCAAGTACTCATTAGTGTCGAAACATGAAGTGGAAAGAGTACACACATGCATCTCTCTATAGCAATTATCATGTTAATAAACCCGGATGTTGTCCTAAGACCATAAGCAATACCCAGGCAGGCGGCTGTTGATTTTGACAGGAACTCATCGCTGTCGTCGTAAAAGCTGATAAACTCGCTGACAGAATGCATCACAAACTCACAGGTGAGGTACAACAAGTCGACGAGAGACAGGAGGAAAAGACAGAGGTTCATGCGATCTCTCAGTCCCTGGCGCCAGAACACCAGGCAGCTGATGATGTTGGCGGGGATACCCACCAGACATACCAGCGGAGTCAGACCCGCGAGACATATCGCATCAACTAGACGACGGGTGTCCTTGCTGATGACACTATATTGACTGTCGAGAAGAAGACTTTCGTTGAAGTACACGCTCAGCGATGTGTTCATTGCTCCAATGTTTTAAACGAGTAGAATGTGCAAGAATATCTCTAAATATAAGTTAAAGGATAATTGTATCGTAAAATCATTTGACCTTTAATATACATGGAGGAGCAAAGGCGTGGCCAGATTTTCTTGCATCTTATAGGTAAGGGGAAGACAACCAATATGGTAAAAAAAATTTTGCTCAGGAAAACAATCTTTTCAAACTCTTATTAAAAATAAGTACACTCTAAGACTATTCTGTTATTAGCAGCGCGGATTTCGTTTGCTCTACTATTTACTTTTTGCTTCCAAACTATAGATCGACCAAATATGTCATAATAATAGGGAAGCAAACCAGCAAAATGAAACGACACCAAGAAAGTGCCTAAACTAATTGCAAGCGAAACTGACAGCTATTATTACAGAAAAATTAAAATAACTTTTACAATATTTTTCTCTTAAATACTTACCCTGATTTCGTAAATGATATTATTTCTTTTCAAGTGTGGAATTTTTCCATGCACGATCTTTCATATGCCCTGTGGTAAATTTGCTCCAACGAAAAAAAAATTCTACAAGAAATGAGCCTTTATGTGACTTAAATGATTAAATTATTTTCTTTTTAAGAAATAAATTTCCCCTCAAGTAGTTTAAGCAGTTGATTTGTTGTAGAACACTAGACTGTTAATAATGAACTATAAACTAAGTTTTGCTTCTTCAGACTAGTTTTCTAAAAAAATTTCTTTCTAAAGAAAGGAATATCAGATACATCTATCTCTGGAGAGTATTTTTTGTGCACCTAGTTATTGGTTGAATGGTTATGGGCAGCCAGTTACGGGTGTTTCAGATTAAACCCTACCACACCATCGTAAGGTTGATAAGTGGTCTAAGCGCTAATTGAAGGGGAAAAGAATTAAGAGAAGCTCATTATTTGCAGTATTGTCCAGGTCACCTAATTTATAAACTGGAATAGCATTCACTTGTTTTAGAACAGTAAGAAAGTGTTAGTACTCAGGTTTTATAGAAAGGTCACCATGCCTGTTGACCTGTTGTAAGGTCATATACATGTGATGTTTGTCCTAATTTGACATTAGCAAGTCTCTCGTCAAAAATTACATTACCAATCCAATCGATAGATGTAAGTTACATCCCCACGAGAAATTTGAAAGACTGTGATTAAGGCTTTGTTAATGAACATACTGACGTCTATATTTATATATATAAACTTCTAGAGTCTTCATGGTGAACAGTGAACTGATGAACTGAAGCGTTTGGTGATACCATAAAACTGTATGAAAACTATTTTTCCAAGAGAGACACTGCCTAAGTTAACTGTGTCTTGTGATGCTATATAGCAGTTTTTAAATCAGTTTAAATATACTAACATGCAGTGTGTTTGTATATATACACATCAAAATAAAATAAAGTCATAAAGTTAATTTTTCATAATAATGAATTTATAGAAAACTAAACAATAAATACTTTTCCATATTCATTTTATATTTTCAGTGTAACCCTTATCGTATTTTTAAATTTTTAAATGGAAGAATATAAAAGATTTTAACTTTACACGTTTTCTGTTCTATAGCACTGATAAACATGTTTATCGCGACTTACTCACGGGCCGTTACAAATAAAGTAGACACAGCAATCAGCTTCGAAAATTTCATAATACAGTCATAATACTGACATAATAACTACTACTAACATTTTTAAGATACTTGTTTATATTTTGAAAAATCACGTAAGTACACACTCTATTCTTAATTATTCCTATGTCTGCATTGCTTGCCACAACCAAGGAATTAGTTAATGATTGCTCTATAATACAAACAGGATTTGATGTTATTGTCCAAAAACTTCGAGAAAAACAAATATCTACAAACAACGAAAAGGTTTTACACGACGAGTCGATAAAGGTTTCTCTCAAGTTTTGTCTTTTATTTCTAAAAGAAAGTATTTTGACACTAGAAAGGTACAATGTGTAAATAACTTTATGGTAAACAATGTGTCAAAATGCTTAGAAACTTCTTGTAAAAGTCAAAGTATTTGTAGAAATTTTACATCTATATTCATTCATAATTGGTTGTGACGAAACCATAAAGAATAAAGTTTTAACCTTTGAAATATGTATAAAAGAAATGTCTTTTACAGCAGAGGTAGAAATGGCGTTAAGTGGGAGAAAAGAAAATATTTTACATCTTGACCTCTACAGATTTTACAATTTAGTCGTTTATTTTTAAATATTTTAAATTAAACTGTTACTTGTGTATTTATACAATGTAAAGTTGCTGAGATGAACACTTGTGACCTTAAGCCTTTCAGAGAAATGTTCTTATCGCAAACAGAGAAACAAATTACACATATTAATAATTAAATATAACTCCCTGAACATGACCGATACGTCTTGCTCGAAGCTATGGCAGTTACCAGCACGAGCTGTGCTACAACAAAACTCTACTTGACATTCTTGCTTGTTTCTTTGTAAGCTATGGTGTTAGAAGTGCTTTAGCATCTGCGGGACGTCTTTACCACAATAAACATGAAGTGTCCTTACCATCCCGCTTAAATGGTATTTCAGTTAATAAATCACAAAGTAAGCTAGTGTATATTTATTAACTACGAATTTATTATTATTATTTATTTTTAAACTGACAAAAACCCCTGGAAACATGGACCCGCGTCGTCTGTTATGGTATGCTCACCATCACAAAGAATTTCAATTTAAATAGGGATGTAACGTCGTGGTGTACAAAATAAGAAAACTAACCTGTCGAAAAAGGATTCAGGTTTACATTAGTTTATGATACAAGTTGTTGTTGGATTGGTTAAAGACACCATCGTACACGTACACGCCTGTACAGTTGGACGTTTTTTATTCAAAAAATAATTATTATTCTCTTGTACGGATGTCTACATTTAATAATAGTAGTAAAATTTATACTACAACAACTAAAAATAACTACATCAAACAATGCTTACTTTTATTTTATTATTTTAGAAAAATTTACAAAAAAATATTTTCCCTGGATTAAAAATCGAATATAAGATTGATAAGATATAGTGACTTAATATAAACAACTCTTGTTTAATTTTTAGTTTTACATCAGCACATTCCTCTAACAAACTTCCTTTAGCTACACGACAAAACGAATTTACTTTTTAGCAACACAAATTCTTCTCCAAAAACCGGCTTTGCTAATCTGACATTCTTAATTCAGCAGATTGTGTATTTCTTTGAAAAAGTAGCGATGTAATCCTAAATAGCATGTAACACACTCTTCCAATGTTGAACTTAAAGATATGAGTAAGACGAGAGTCTGATCGTCGTCTCTGTGTGCTGCACACAACTCCATGATCCTTTTCTAGCACTTGGCTATCATTACTTAGAAAACATGCATTATCATCTATTAGGTTTAGGACTTTTGAAACTTCCATGTCAAAGCATTAACTATTTTTCATTATTCATAATCATTGTGACTTAGAAAAACGTGTATAGCAAAAACGATAACATTTTCGAAATTCCACTTGGAATTTAGAGGAATGATACAGATAAATGAAAAAATGCAAACAGGAATTTATTTGAGAAAAGGTAAACACGATCCCACTGGATGATATAAATATATTGTTGCATGAACCATTAGAAAAACAGCCCATAATAAACCACAAACTTAATTCCCTCATTAAAAGTGGTATCATGGTGATGACATAAACAATCGAGACAATGACAAGCATTTTAGTCAGCGCCACCTGCCGGAACTGACTTCCACTACTTAAAGAGCTTGATTGTTTTCGCCAAGACAAAGCCATTCTTAATTTTGTTACTGTGATTGATGTCGCCACGAAAATCATTACAACGAGAATTGTGGGAACAATAGCGTTAAGAAATGTCTTAAAAAAGAAGTCAATCAGGGTCCGGTTTTCTAAATAAAACTTCGTGGGGACAGCCAACACGTATGCTTTCTTTATGACCTTAATTTCTATAATTTTGGGCATTATGCACAAACTAACATAAAAGCTTTGAAAAAGAATGAAACACGTGACAATAATTGTAGCCGCGGTGCGAGGTTTCAGTAGAGCATGAGGACGTAGAGGATACAACACACAGAGACACCGTTCCACTGCGATGACCGCAGTTATACAGCCAGATGTCAGTCGGAAAACCGTCAGAAAACTTAACAACTCAGTAGTGGTTTTCAAGAAAAATTCCTCGCCGAATATTTGATCATAAACTCTTATAAAGCAGCTCACTGGATAGATTGTGAAAGTACAGACCAACAGAACAATGTCCATCAAAGCCAGTGAGAAGAGACACAGGTTCATGCCATCTCGTAGACCTTGGCGCCAGAACACGAAGCAGTTAATGACATTGGTGGGTATACCTATCAAACACACTATCGTTGTCACACCAGTAAACCAGATTGTTTCTATCAAGGTGTGACTGTACGTGACAGATACATTTTGCACACCTAGACCGTCCTCAGAATCGATCTTCTGTAAATCTGTCTCTTGGGTGGTGCAGTTTATACTGCAGTTGTATTGACTATACATTTCTTTTTTGATATTCAAAGTGCTGAATGGCTTTTAGAAATCCATTTATGTCTGTTTGATTGCACAATTTTAAAAGAAACATGAGCATATATATATATATACACTTGGCTTTTAGTTTTTCCCCTTTTATATATTTTCATTCGAAATCCACTTATAAGACTAAATATGCGTGTTATTGGTAATAAAATATTTTTTTTAAATATTAGTAATTTAATATTTCTTTTCATTTAGTTATCTTGCTGCACGGTGCAGTATTAGTGATAGACACATCACCAGTGGTGCGTAAATGAAGCTCATTAGCGAAAAACGTATCTACATCGTCCGCCTCCTTCCCAGGATTTTGCAGAAAGTAGATAAAAATATTAGTTAAAGTGTATTTTTTTTGTATCAGGGATATTCGGCAAACAGCAGATAAAATGCAGTGTATGGCCACCGGAGACATGGGGAAGACATTTTCATGTTTCAGAAGGTCGATGACTCATTTCAGTTTCTCATTCTTAGGACCCAGACTCTCTTCGATGCATCCATTTTGAGGAGACTATGTCCAGGCACTGTCTTGGTGTGGTGTTAACCCTTTATACTAGAGCAACTTGTGCACCACAGTCGAACTTGGAGAATAATCAGAGTTATGCATAGATATGTAGTCATTCAAATATTTAGGTGCCAGCATCTCAAGGAACATTCATCACATGATCGAAGGAGCAATAGTGTCTCCAATTTTGGAGTTTCAACCTCTGCAGAAAATGAGACTGTAGTGTTTGTCGTTGTCTCAGTCGTAATGTGAAGGTGCGAGACTTTAATTTTTATACGATATCGGAGCGACTGAACTAGGAGTTGGAAATGAGGTGTTTCAAGAAAACTACTTCTGATTTTAGTAAGTGCAAAAGTTCAACGACTTCGTCCACAGCGTAGACCTCTCTTTGATGGATTCCCAAGAGCCTCTTCTTTCAACCGTTGTGAGGTAGAAAGTAGTGTTTTCTAGACACCTCTCCGAACAATTTAAAAGATAAGTCAACTTTACTTTCTTAATTTTTATTTTACAAGCAATGTACTATATGATAGAGTAATTATGGAAATGTTTGTAAAGAAAAAACTATTATATGTGTTTTCTAATTTTCTCTGTAACTCTGTGCATAATTCCTCTTTATGTACCCTGATGTCTCGTAGATTTGACAAAGCTGGACTTTTACAAAACAAGAATTTAAATAATGGGCATCTTTACATATAATACTGAACAAAGTCTTTATCGGTTTTTTTTAAGCTTTCTTGTTCTGTGTTTACCAGTTAGGTAACATCTGTAGTAAAATTAAATAAACAAAGCAACACACATTCGTCCATACTTCTAGAGTAACCACCACTTGTTTGATGAAACCAAAATTCTTGATATTTCTGACGCCATATTTACGACATTATCTACAAAATGGTTTGAAGACAAATGCAAGTTTAGAAGCACCTACTGGTTATTGTATTGACTGATTATTGTCGTCTGCGCAACATGTGTTATTAATTATAAAAATGTTTTATGGATATTTGCTATTGTGGGAATGTAGGTTTTGGTAAGACATCTCTCTACAAACAGAACACTTTGTCATAATCCGGTATTTGGATAACGCTGCAAATTTAGCTTTCTTTTAGCAATTAGTGATGCCATTCTGAAATCGGGGAATAATAGTAATAGATGTTTATGAGCATTTACCTAACATCAGCCATGAAATGCGCAAACACACACACACACACACACACACACACACATTCTCACAGGCATAACAGCTGCTCAAAGTTTTATTGTGAAAAAATGGCTCATAAGGCGAGATTTGTAAGAAATAAAGGTGAAAAGCGTGGCAAACACAGAGTCAGAGAAAAATACAGTAAAGGACTTTTTATGTGTCATTTCGTTTTTATTCATTCCGATCAAGGTTCTGGTAAGCAACTTCCATGATCAATCAGTGCACACCTGAGTTGCAGTTTGATAAGACAAAGTCATAATGAAAACTATTTCGATTCCAAATTTTTTTCTTGCTACAGCTAATGCGCCGCTGGATGTGTACGGAGCGAAGAACAACGATCCAAAGTCAATGTGCTATCGCGCATATTTGCACTCAAACAAATTTAAAAAAATTTAAACCAGCCCACTCTTATACACCAAGTCAGCAATTTGTAAGGTCATTTACATGTGATATTTATCCTAATTTTACATTAGTAAGTCTCTTCTCAAAAATTACATTACCAATCAAATAGATGGACGTACGTTAATTCCCCACGGAAATTTGGAAAGACTGTTGTCACGGCTTTGTTAATAATGGTAATGATGGCTATGTCTATATATACACACACTTCTAGCATCCCTTTATGGTAAACAGTGTACTGATCAACTGATGCGTTTGGAGATGCAGTCAAACTGGTCGAAAACTGTTACCAAGAAAGACACTACATAAGTTATCTGTGTCTTGTAATGCTATATAACAGTTTTTAAATCAGCTCAAATTTACTGTTATGTAGTGTGTTTGTATATATATACACACACATCCAAATAAAATAAAGTCATAAAACTATTTTTTCATTATGATACATTTATAGAAAACTAAACATACAATACTTTTCCATATTCATTTTATATTTTCAGTATAAACATGTTTATCGTGACTTGCTCGTGACAAATAAAGTAGTCACATAGTAGTCAGCTTGAAAAAAGTTATAATACAGTCATAATAATTACTTATAATAAGATAAAAAACATGTTCAAGATACTCGTTTATATTTGTAATATCACCTTAATGCACGCTCTTTTCTTCATTATTCCAAAGTCTGAATCACTTGGCACAAACCTAGCACTTAGTTAATGATTGCACTATAATACACTATCAAACAGGATTTGATATTATTGACCAAAAACTTAGAGAAAAACAAATATCTACAAACATCTAAAAGATATTACACCTTGAAACGATAAAGGATTCTCTCATGTTTTGTTTTTTATTTCTAAAAGAAAGTACATTGATACTAGAAAGGTAGAATGTGTTAATAACTTTTTGGTAACAATGTGTAAAATGGCTAAAAATTATTTGTAAAAATAAAAGCATTTGTAGAAATTTTACATCTCTATTTATTCATAATTTGTTGTGACGAAACAGTAAAGAATAGATTTTCACCCTCTGAAATATCTAAAAAAAAAATGCTTTTTAGAAGAACATTAACCGAGATGATAGAGGTAGAAATGGCGTTAAGTGGGATAAAATGGACAAAATATGTACATCTTGACCTCTAGAGATTTCATAGTTTAGTCATTAATTTTTTAATATTATAAATCAATCTGTTACTTGTGTCTTTATACTATATAAAGGTGCTGAGATGAAGCTAAAGCCACGTGTAACCTTTGGCCTTTTAGGGAAATGTTCTTTTAGCAAGTCTTACAATAGAGAAACATATTACATATATTACTAATTAAATAGAGGCCGTTACCAACACTAGCCTTACTACAACAAAGCTCTACTTGACATTCTTGCTTGTTTCCTTGTAAGCTATGGCGTTAGGATTGTTTTACGATCTGCATTATACAATAATAAAAGTGAACTGTTCATCCTACCCACCACCCCACTTTCAAAGACCCAGGAAACGGACCCGTGTCCTCTGTTACGGTTTCCTCACTACTACAAATAATTTCAATTTAAAAGGGATTTAAGGTCCTGGTGTGCAAAATAAGGGAACTAATTTGTCAAAAAATGATTCAGGTTTAAAATAAGTTTATAATAAATTTATCCTGGATTGGCTGAGGACACCATCGTACACGTACACGCCTGTACATTCTTTCTTCAGAAAGTAATTCTTATTCTCTTGTAGGCGTGTATACATTTCAAGATCGTAATTTAAATTTATATTACAAGAACTAATAAAATATACATCAAACGATGCTTACTTTAATTTAAGATATCTTATTTTAGCACAATTTTTTTTTTAAAGTTAGTTTCCCTGGATTGAAAATCAAATATAAGATTGACAATGTTTATATTCTGGAGTGACTCTGCTCTCACAGCATCAACAGTTATTGGGGTCTAATGTTCCATAATCCAAATATATATATCACACACAGACACACACACGCACACTCACACACATAAGTAATCATATATCTTATTTACTAATACACAGACATTCTATTCAAAGGCACGTACAGCTGGAGACAGGGAAGAAACAATTTGCTCAAAATGCATCTCCTCGGCACGAGAAAACAATCCCCGTCAACAGCGAAAGGTCACCTCACATCGATACAGGTCCCTGTGATGACGATGATGATGAAGATTGGAAAAAAGCAGTTGTAGAGTCACTGTAGATGTGTGTTGGTGCCCTCTGAGATGGTTACATTTGCTCCAGTACTGTTATATTTTCTTTTGTGGAACAATCCTAACTTCACCTCCATCCTCGAAATGTTGAGAACAGTAAAATGTCATCAGAAGAAAAATCCCCTCAGGGTCACCAAATATGTCACAGATACTCGCGTCCACGTAGACGACTGGACATTTAAGCGTTATTTCTGCAGAAAATAACTGGCCCGCAACATTAATTAAATGTTCTCCACTCTTTTTTTCATAATTTTAAAAATAGACTCTGTTAGTCATGTGACAGCTGCTGGTTGCTTAGTCTCATGTAACACCTATAAGATACCGTTGTCACTTCTTAAACACGATAAGCCATTGGCTGCAGCCTGCTGGTGAGATACCATTGAGTTAATTAGTGAAAAGTCCACGGAAAATGCAACAGAAAAATGCATATTTTTAAAGAAATGGAACGAAAATATGCCAAGTCTTTGCTTGGACACCCCTGAAAACCATGTGACAAACGTAAAGTGGCAAACGATTGCCGGACTTGGCTATGAAAGTCATTCTCGACGACGGTTGATGCCATACAAAAAGAAATGTCTTGTAAAAAGACAGATGTAGACATAAATGTCCATGCCGACCCACCCCCTCCTATTGTTTAACAAGTCCCTCTGTAGAAAATTGTGTCAATTGTTGCTTCAGTCACATGCTTCAGTAATGCAATCCAGAAATTCCTGAAAAAAAACGTCTAACCTTCTCCCACAAGCGTAATGACGTCAGGTTTCCGTTCTTTTGTTGTTTGTGTGTCTATATTCGAATGCATAAAATCTTTATTCCAGAAAGTTTTCATAAAAAGGTCTCGACAGAGTTAGTACACCATGTGAATTTAATAATAATAAACAGTGTTGTTGTGTCCTGTAGAACGCTGTCATTGGGCTGTTGTTTCTTTTCTCAGAAATATGAGTGACTTAATATACAGAACTGTTGTCTAATTTTTAATTTTGTATCAGCACATTCCTCGAACAAACTTCCTTTAGCTCCACGACAAAAAGCATTTACTTTTTGGCTATACAAACTCTTCTCCAAAAGCCGGCTTTGTTATTCTGGCATTCTTAATGCAGCAAATTTTGTATTTCTTTCAAAAAGAAGTTGTGTAATTCTAAATAACGTGTAACACACTCTTCCAATGTTAAACTAAATGTTTAACACTGTTGAACTTAAAGACATGAGTCAGACGAGAGTCTGGTCGTGGTCTCTGTTTACTGTACACAACTCCATGATCCTTTTCTAGCACCTCATTATTTAGAAAACATTCATTATCATTTATTAGGTTTAGGACTTTTGAAACTTTCATGTCAAAATATTAATTATTTTTCATTATTCATAATCATTGTGACTTAGAAAAAAGTGTAAAACAAAAACGAAAACTTTTTTTAAATTCTACTTGGAATCTAGAGGAATGATACAAATAAATGAAAAAATGCAAACAGGAATTTATTTGAGAAAAGGTAAACACGATCCCACTGGATGTTATAAATATATTGTTGCAAGAACCGTTAGAAAAACAGTCCAAAAGAAACCGTATACTTACTTCTCTTACTAGAAGTGGTGCCATGGTGATGACATAAACAATTGAGACAATGACAAGCATTTTAGTCAGCGCCACCTGCCGGAACTGATTGCCACTACTTAAAGAGCTTGATTGTTTTCGCCAAGACATAGCTGTTCTTAATTTTGTTACTGTTATTGATGTCGCCATGGATACCATTACAACGAGAACTGTGGGAGCAGCAGCATTAGGCAATGTCCCAAGAAAGCTGTCGATCAGGGTCCGGTTTTCTAAATAAAACTTCGTGGGGACAGCCAACACGTATGCTTTCTTTATAACTTTAATTTCTATCATTTTGGGCATTGAGCATAAAATTATGTAAAAGCTTTGAGAAAGAATGAAACACGTGACAATAATTGTAGCCGCGGCGCGAGGTGTTAGAAGAGTTTGAGCACGTAGAGGATACAACACACAGAGACACCGTTCCACTCCGATGACCACAGTAATACAGCCAGATGTCAGTCGGAAACCGGTCAGAAAACTTAACAGCTCAGTACTGGTTTTAAAGTAAAATTCCTCGCCAATTATTTGATCATAAAGTCTAATAAAGCAGCTCACTGGATAGATTGTAAAAGTACAGGCCAAAAGGACAATGTCCATGAAAGCCAGTGAGAAGAGACACAGGTTCATGCCATCTCGTAGACCTTGGCGCCAGAACACGAAGCAGTTAATTACATTGGTGGGTATACCTATCAAACATACTATCGTTGTCACGCCAGTGAACCAGACTGCTTCAAATAAGGTCTGACTGTACTTGACTGATACATTTTGTACACCTAGACCATCCTCAGAATCGATCCTTTGTAAATCTGTGTTTTGGGTGGTGCAGTTTATACTGCAAGCGTATTGACTATACATTTCTTATTTAATATTTAAAGCGCTGAATATCTTTTAGAAATCCTTTTATGTCCATTAGAATGCAAAATTTTAAAAATAAACACGAGCAAATACACAGGCAAGCAAACACACTTGGCTTTTAGTTCTTCCCCTTTTATATATTTTCCTGCGAATTACACTTATAAGACAAAATATGCGTGTATTATTAGTAAAAAGGATTTTTGAAATATTAGTAATTTAATATTTTTTTCATTTAGTTTTCTTGCTGCACGGTACAGCATTACTGATAGACACATCACCAGTGGTGCGTAAATGAAGCTAATTAGCGAAAAACGTATCTACATCGTCCCGCCTCCTTCCCAGGATTTCGCAGAAAGTAGATAAAAATATTAGTTAAAGTGTGTTTTTTTGTATCAGGGATATTCGACCAAACAGTAGATAAAATGCAGTATGTGGCCACCGGAGACATGGGGCAGACATTGTCATGCTTTAGAAGGTCGATTACTTTGCATCATTTCAGTTCTTCGATTTCTTAGGAGGCAGTCGCTCTTCGATGCATCCATTTAGAGGAGGGAATGTCCAGGCACTGTTTTGGTGTGATGTTAACCCTTTACACTAGAGCAGCTTGTGCACCACAGTCGAACTGAGAGAATAATCAGCGCTTGTCATAGTTATGTAGTCATTCAAATATCTAGACACCAACATCTCAAGAAACATTCATCACATGATGGAAGCAGCAATAGTGGTATAGCAGGAGTTTCAGCTTCTGGAGCAAATGAGACTGTAGTGTCTGTCGTTGTCTCAGTTGTGATGTGAAGGTGCGAGACTATAAAAAATTGTTCACGAAATCGGAGCGACGAAACTAGGCGTTTGAAATGAGGTGAAACTACTTCTGATCTCAGTAAGAGCAAAAGACAAACGACTTCGTCCACAGCGTAGACAGACCTCTCTTTGATGGATCCCTAAGAGCTTCTTCTTGCTACCATTGTGAGATAGACACCTCTCCGAACACGTTAAAAGGTAAGCCACCTTTACTTTCTTATTTTTTTTTACAAACAATGAAATATATTTTAGTGTATATATGGAAATGTTTGTAAAGTAAGTTGTTTTATGTTTTTTCTAATTTTTTATGTGCATTATTCCTCTTTATGTACCCTGATGTCTCGTAGATTTGACAACGCTGGACTTTTACACAACAAGAAGTAAAATAATTCGCATCTTTTCATATAATACTGAACAAAGTCTTTATCAGGGTTCCTTTTGACAGTTAGATAACTTCTGTAGTAAAACTAAATGAACAAAGCAAAACACATTCGTCCATACTTTTAGATTGACCTACACTTGTTTGATGAAAAGCAAATTCTTGATATTGATAACGCAATTTTTACGACATTCTTTACACAATTGTTTGAAGAAAAAATGCAAGATTAGAAGCACCTACTGGTTATTTTATTGATTATTGTCGTCTTCGCAAAATATGTTATTCGTTATATATGTTACATTGATCTTTTCTATTGTAAATAGGTAGGTTTTGGTAAGACATCTATTTACAAACAGAACTCTTTATCACAATCTGGTATTTGCATAAAGCTGCAGAGTTATCTTTCTGTTAGCAATTACTGCAGCCATTCTAAGTGATTCTGAGGGTAATGTTATTTTGTCTTCAAGCGTCCACACTCAGGACAGAGCAAGGGACGATTCAAGTACAACGATGAGCTCACCGGCTCAGAAGAACGTGGAGCCGACACATGCGGCACACATTAACCTCCATATTGTGGATCATATCCCGAACAAAGTGTACTCCCTTGATAACATTGAAATCACACGTGCTACACTAAGAACGACCATGACAGAAGAATATAATGTTGCTGTCTTTACATCATACTTTCTTTATACTATGTATGTGTGTTTACGGTTTCTGCGGACCTTTCTTTCCTTCTTTAATTCAGTCAGGTAAATGAATTCATATTGTATGGCAAACAATAACTGAAAAGATATCTGATTCAATTGTATTTTCATAAGCGGCGACTTGTTTTTTTTTTGTTTTTTTTTGTTATGTTGACTGCAGTAGGTTATGAATAGTGAATGTATTAGATTATGTCCCTTTCCTTTCAAGATTTGAGTGTTTTATGGACTTGCAAGATGCAAATTCACACATTGCCAGACTCGTGCTGCTTGTAGCTTGTGTCCTACAAAACCTTTTCCAAACCATCTGATTACCTACAGAGATTTGCTAGTAAGCTTACTCATCTAAACTCGCACCGACAAAGCAAACATCTATCATATGTTGCCAGTCTTCTAGCCAGCAATAAGTAGCCCTTTCAATTAAGATATCAACCACCATATCTGTACATATCATAATGTCTTTATTACCGTGTTTTAAAGTAATGTAATGTTTCTATTTCAGCTACTTAGTACCAAGGCTAGGTGTAAAAAGGCATAGTTTTTGTTTATTTTGTTACCCTCTTAAATAAGCATTTGCATTGAGCTTTGTGATGTTGCAACATTTTTTCTTTACAATTTTCCCTGTATATATCTATCTTGCATAAAACACGTTTAATGACAATCTGATTCTCTCTTTACTGCATTCTTAAAAGCCTGAAGGTATGGCTGCCTGTTAGCGGATCTCTTTGTATGTTGTAGAGATGTGACATTTCCCTCTGCATCGATCTTGTGCCATTGACTATGGCATCACGTTTGCAAGATGTATTTGTTAAAATACTTACCTGCTAACATATTAAAATAATTATCACCTGTTTGGTTTTTTTCTCGATCATGTTTCATTGCCCTCGGCTTCGGGTGAGCGTGTGTTTGTGTGTGTCTGTTTATGAGTGTATCTTGGTGACAATTTCACTCAATACTGTGTAGCAGCAAATAAAGTTGCTGCGCTGTTTCTTGGATGTGGAGCACACGAGAAAGTTATGGGTGGCCAATCTGTTATCGAGCAAACTTTTACTTTCGACTGACTCTGTACTCGCTCTTGTTCCAAAAAGTGTGTCCTCTTGATTGCCTGGTATACTTCATATTAAAACTGTGTTGAGATGGTCGCTTCAGCAGTGTTCACATCACGATACGTACAGTCTAGTGGTCTTCGAGATTTGCATTTAGAGACAAGCTGAAAAAAAACCCTCAGGCAACGGCTGCTTTCACAGAGATCCATAGGGAAATTCAGAAAGGACTTAGAAGAGGATGAGTAACGTTGAATATTTTCTGGGATGGGGCAATAAAAGTAAGAGAATCAGCATAAAGGGTCGATAGCTTGAGAAAGGCTTCCTATATTTCTAAACGGAGTACTTTAGTGAGCTGTACAAATACCCGCTTACAATGGACCCAAAAATCAACATTAAAGACTTTCAAGTCCTGCGCTAGAAGATCAAAAATGACATTTGGAGCCTGAAGAGAGAGAAAATTCTACCAAGGGGACAATATCCTAGCTGAGTTGCTCAAAGGAGGCGTTGAAGAACAGTTAAATCTCTTACCAACCTGTGCTGGAAGATCTCGGCAACCAAGGGGTAGCCACAAGGATGGTAGTATCCCAATCTAACAAAGGTAACGCGAGGCAGAGCCAGAACATCAAACAAAAAGCTTGATTAGTCACCCTAGTAATGTTGAAAGTTCTTCAAAACCACCTCACAAAAACAACTGTGGTATTAAAATAGTCGGTAACACAGCATTATTGACTTCAAAAAGACATTTTATAGAGTATGACACCAATGGCTGTGGTACGTACTGTTGACGCCGAGGAAAGCAGAAGAAATGATGGATGGTGAACGCCAAAGAGTACACCGGCATTTGACTGGAGGACCTTCATAAGCTTGCTCAAAGCCATTTTGAATGGCGTAAATTAACGACCACATCTCCGCCAATTGTCCCCCTTCCATAGTTATGGAATAAAATATTATATATATATAGGGAGAGGCTTCTTTCTGCAGTAAAACAAAATTAAAGCAGGTTGAATAACTTGGTCGAAACAAAAAAAATATTGTTCTGATATCACATTCACATATGGGGGAAAATTTATCTTGGCTAGAACCCACAGGGGAGGCGCAGGGTTGGGAGACGCAGACAGACGTGGAGGAGATCAGTCCACAGAGAGGCGGAGGCAGCTGGCATGACATGGTCCCATCTGGAGAAGGATGCCCAGAACCGGGTCCGATGGCGGCGTGTGGTTGCAGCCCTATGCTCCACTGGGAGGTAAATGGGAACAAGAAGAAAATGGGGAAAAAAAGCAACGCTCATGAACCTGTCAATATTCACAGCTATTTCTTTTACATTAAAAAGATCAATACTAAACACAGGGGGGAAAATAATTTGTGCATTTAAGTGGTTGTCGACCGTTAATTACCCAAAAAACTTTACTTTTACGCCCTTAAAAATAGGCATATTATCTTACGCGCGGGCACACACACACAATTAACATACAATGCAAGCAAAGAATTGTAAGGGATTTTGCACCTATTTATGCTATAGTATCTTAAATGCGACAAGAGAATATTTTTGCCAAAGGCGATAAGTGAAGAATTATTAATTGATCTACCGCGTTGAACAGCCTGTGTTTTTCGCGGAATGACATAAAAGGAAACTGATGTCTCGTTTTTTTTTTTGTTTTTTTGTTTATTTATTTGATATTTTTTTAATGATTCTTTCTGGACACAATGAAAGACATCAATAATACAGAGTCAAAATTAAGAAGAAAATGAGCGAAAATATTTTCTTCTAACATTTTCTTATTAACTTTTCTGTTCGTTTTTGTTTCATTATTTAGACATGCTGTCATTATAAGCTTTTTGTGTTTTGATTTAGTTTTTGTTTTAGGTTTTATATCTGCGTTTGCCAATATATAATTTAAATAACGACAACAGAAAAAAAATAAATCTTAAATTATGCAAAAAAATAAAAGTGTAGCAAATTCAAATACTCATATTTGTTTATGTATGTGATGAGTGCACACAATGTTACAGTGTGTGTGTGTGTTTTTTTGGGTTTTTTTTTTTTGGGGGGGGGAACTGTTATACCTAAAGGGTATTTATTTCGTCTCAACATATTTTATACCTGTGACAGTAAGACAGCGCCTTCTCCTCGAATGTACTTGTAATGTCTACGAATAACAGTACTGAGTATTTGGACTCACAGAAACAGGAATGGGTTGACTGGGAAGGCGCGGTCAACACCCCTACAAAGCACATTTTACAAATTGTGGAAACAGTTTGGTTTGCAGGTGTAACAACTGTAGTATGTCTGATTGGTATTCCGACAAACATCATTATCTGCATTGTTTTCTGGTGTCAGGGTCTCAGAGACAGAATGACTCTTTGTCTCTTTTCTTTGGGCCTCATGGACACTGGCCATCTAGTATGTAGTTTAACTCTCTATTCTCTAAGCTCCTTTATCAGGTTGTGTGACAAAACACTCGGTGAGGAGATATACATGAAAACTGTGGTTGCTTTGTTCGGTGTTTTGAATTGTTTTCGACTAACCTCCGGCTGTGTGGGCATCATCATCGCAGTAGATCGATGTCTATGTGTGCTGTTTCCTCTACGTGCTCATTTTCTCATAAAAACTCGAACAGTGGCTATAATTATTATCATGTGCTTTATTTTATTCCACGGTCTTTCTATTACTGGACCATTTATTATCTCTGTTGTAGAAATAAAAATCAACGGAACGTTATTGCGGATGATTACTCCTACACAATTCTACTTTGACAACAAGGACGTCCTTAATATAATTGCAAAAACCTTACCTGGAACAGTAATACCTATAGTTACCTTTATAATTATATCTGTGGCAACGTCCATCACAGTCATGAGACTAAGAGCAGCCATCACATGGCGAGAGGACATCAGCTCCATCACAGGAAGCAACCAGAAGAAGCAGGTGGCGCTAACGAAAATGCTCGTGGTGGTCTCGGCCGTCTACATCATCACCATGATTCCTTTTGTGAGTAACGAGGTGGCAGCGTGGTTCCTTGTTGATTGTTTCATGGGAAACATGTCTTGTTACGATATATTTGTAACTTCCACTGATTTAGCTTACACCTGTCCTCTAATTAGCTCCTGTTTTCACCTCGTAATTTATTTGTATCACTCATCCAGATTTGTACGTGAACTCCGAAAACGTTTTTTTATTGTGAGACATTTATATCGAAACAGACTAAGTTTAAGTAGCGACGAAAAAACATTTTCTGTAGTTTTATGAGTTTGTTTCAGTTTTTAGTGAGCCAACACTGTACACTGTTTGAAACGATAATGAAACCCATTTAATAAAAGGTCTGTACATTTTAAATACAAAATTTTAGATATTAAAATGTTAAGTTTTGTACAATTATTACAGTAAAGGGAAGCAATAAAAATTCTAGTAGCGGTTACCTTTTTGGATTGGAGAAATGGATGAAGCAAATTATAGACACCCTTTAATAGCAGTGTTAGTCATTTTTGGATTAGAACAAAAACCTTTTTTCCGTTATAATCATCATTAAGATATTTATCTCGCAATCTGGTTATAAGCGTCTATCACTCCTGCTATAAAATAGCCCTTGCACCAGATAACATCGATGAATTCGACGATCTCAATGCATCGTTTTTAGAAAGAATACCTAGATGTCAAACTAGAAACCTGATGAGCGTGCTGATGCAAGATAACCCGAGGAATGTCTACGTTTCGATTGAATTTAATGATATTCACATAGAAGAACACAATATTTAGTTGTTGTAGATTGTTATGTATAAAATATTTTAGAATTAATACACAAAACGTACTGTCTTAAATGTAACTAATTAGCCTCGTGTTGAAAGAAATTAAAGAGTACAAAATGGTTGATTCTCCTGTGCTTACATAAAGGTTTTAGAAGAATATTATTTATTAACGACATTTTTACTTTGAAAGTAATATTATTGTGAAAATTTAGGTTTCAAAAGTATGTTCTGCATAAGTTATTTCGTTACACAAAATATTTATTAACAGGTATAAAATGATGAAGTATTATATTGAGCATAATGTGACAAACAGCGTGTAATGTTAAACTTATTTTTCTTCATGAATATGTATTAAGATAGTCAAACGCTTTCAATGCAAGCAAGACCCAGCTTTCCATCACATGAATGACTGCTAAGGCGTGTAAAGCTTAGCACTGTACAATATGATATAGAGAAATGTGTAGAAGTTACATTAATTTATACCCTTTGTCGTCATGCTGCTGTTACCTGATCATGATGATGATGATGATGATGATGATGATGATGATGATGATGAATTTTATTTGATGCCTTATGCTAATCATCACTACCTCTTGTGTAGCAATGCATCGTATTGGAATAAAGGAAACCTCGATAAAGCCATCCATTTATAGTCCTTCAAGGTACCCGCTTAGACTGCTTTCTGCAGTTGTATACTTTTAATTGATTATGTGAAGTCATAGTTGCTCAAAAAAGACCTTCAGAGAAATGAAATTATCGAGTCTGTCGGCGCATAATTCAGGTGCAAAATGGAGCTACTCGCGTGACTGTCTATGCGGTCCTTTTCCAGTTACACAGTCTTGAAATTGCAATTTGTCTTAGAGCGATATTTTAATAATGTACAATAACAACTTAATATAAATTATAATTTATACTTTGATTTTACTTATAACCCAGATATGTTTTTAAGGATTTTATGAAAAAAATTATCTCAAGTTTTATTGAGTTTAAGATTTCAAAACTATTCTTAAGATTATATCACATCACAACTGTTTACTTAACATCGCTTACACCCAGATCACTTTGGGCTGTAACGCATAGCGATCGAAAGTGTTTTTAATATTTTTTGCTATTAAACTACAATTAAAAAATGTTTAAAGAGAATTTGTTAAACATTTACGTGGTGTTACTTTTATGAAATATAGGTTTCATTTTCTTACAAGAAAATAGAAATAAAAGATTGTAGCTGTGTGGGACAAAGTGAGGACCCAGAAGATATAGAATAAAATATAGAAATTTCTAAAAAAAAAATTATATTTTATACAAACATATAGCGCTAAAAGCAAATATTTTATGAAAATATACATTAGAATTAAAATATTACTATTTTGTTGGAATGTTTTGTTGTTGGAATACAAACCCATCTCGAATTGAGTAACTGTAAGCTGTTAAAGGGAAGTAATCCAAACTAGAACAATTCCTGAATGTATCAGTAGTTTCCTCCCTTATATGTTCATTCATTTATTCACACTGCAATGTGGTGTACGTCGCTACCCGAGTGGAGAAAGATTCAACGGGATAAAGGTTTTATTAACAATTTTTATTTTCCTTTGTTTATTTATTATTTTCATTTATTCATTGGTGTAATATTATTAACTGGAGTCATGGCCTTGTTTTAAATTCCTATATAGATGGCGTCATAACACATAGATATGCAGGCAAAATGCACAGAATTCAAGCGACAAAAATGATAACAAATTAGTCTGAGATCTTTGTATTTCAATGGCTTGCTAGCTAACGAGGAAATGATTGATGGAGCCAGCAGGCTGTACAATACCAGGATAATATTGTTTGGATTGCTGGCGTCGATGTGGTAGATATGCTACCATATAAGGCTCAGGGAAATATCAGCGATGGTGAAAAGGATCTGAACAGGGCCCATTGAAAAATCGACATGCACAGCTACAATTTTCGATTTTTCTACACAAGGAAATAAAGACTTGAAACAGGGACTCGATTTTTAAGATTAAACTTTTGGATCTTCGCACTTGTGTGTGGCGGTCTGCGCACGCAGGGAATCAGAATTGTTGTTTATTTTACACTAACTCTTGCTCACTAGTCAAGTACTGAGGTTCTGCTGCTTGGCTGCTGCATTGTTATTTATAATGGCAGATTTATTGCTTGCCGAATGGCCAAATCAGACAATCGCACTATATTGTGGGAATTTATAAAGCGCACTATCTCATCCAAAGGTGGACTCATTGCGCAGACATGGTTGAATGAGTCTTCTCTTTCATTTCTCTGGCACCTTTTCACTCTGCTTGATACCACGGCAAATTACTTTTGGGTTCCGAAAGGATCGCTCAATCTACCTCAGCTTACTTGCAGACTCTCTGTTGTTGTTGTTTTTTTTTTTTTTTTTTGGTTGTCATTGGTTTGTTTTATTTAATTTTTTTTTAAGATGCAATTGAGAAAACTTAAAAGCTCAGTTCAATGACATTTTTAAGTCTTTAGAAATAACCATGCGTTCGGTACGGAGATGTAGAGAAGAGCACACAATATTAGAAAACAATTGGAAAACACATAACTTTCCTGGGTTTTACTGTCGGACACAAAATGCTCTATTATAAAGCTTTGGCATCACCCCAGAACATTACCGCAAATCTTAGCCCTTTACTCGTAGAAATGTGGTCCTCAAAGAGGTCATTGTTGCTAAGATTGCCTGGAACTGAAATGACACAAAGTTATCGGCCGGCTATGGCATGAAAAAAGCCAAAAACACTATCTTCTGTCCCATGTGTCCTTACAATGCAATTTGGCTTAATACAATTATATCTGATACAAACAATGCACTCCCTAACTAACATAAATAGATTTTGCACTTACCACTATGAGAACACCTACAAGGCAGGAACACCTTTCATTGACTTATTGTCAGATCGTAGGAAGGAGGCAAAAAATGTTATTTGAAACAAGCTCTAATGAGCGTCACATGGCATACGCACGTGCAAATCGTTCAGATACACATATACACATATATGTACAGAGTTACGTACAGACATATGCATGTCGAATTAAAAATAAAATTCGTTGAGGAATATATTATAAGGAGATCTATGATGCAGAAACAGGCAGGCGTTTTCAAAGTCTTTCAAATATCTGATCGGATGTATTATTATTATTATTATTATTATTATTATTATTATTATTATTCATGAAATTATTAGAGGGTATCATGAGAAGTACGCAGACAAAATAAAAAAATGAGGAAATGATACACAACGCTTATTTACTCCTAGAAGTCTTTTTCGAATGCTAATTAAGATGGTAAATGTGAAAAACCTGAAAGTGTACGTGAGCCTGTGTTTGCGCTATGCTGTATAAATGAGGCAAGATTCATTTCGTAATCAAACGGATTTAATGTTGATTTCTGGAATTCACTTTTGCCTTAGATAATGAATAAGAAATGAGTAGTCAAAATGATTTCAGTATAAACTGCACCACCCAAGAGAACAATTCACAGCAGAACAATTCTGAGTACGGCCTAGGTGTGAAAAATGTTTCTGTCAGGTACAGTCAGACGTTGATAGAAACTATCTGGTTCACTGGTGTGATAACTCCGGCATGTTTGATAGGTATACCTACCAATATCATTAACTGCTTCGTGTTCTGGCGCCAAGGTCTACGAGATGGCATGAACCTGTGTCTCTTCTCACTCGCCTTCATGGACATTGTTCTGCTGGCCCGAACTTTTACAGTCTATTCAGTTACCTCCTTCATGTTGTTTTATGATCCGATGTTAGGCGAGGAATTTTACTTTAAAACCAGCACTGAGTTGTTAAGTTTTCTGACGGGTTTCCGACTGACATCTGGCTGTATTACTGTGGTCATCGCAGTGGAGCGGTGTCTCTGTGTGTTGTATCCTCTACGTGCTCATGCTCTACTGAAACCTCGCACCGCGGCTACAATTATTGTTACATGTTTCATTTTATTTCAAAGTATCTATGTTATGATCAGCCTAGTTCCCAAGCTAATAGATATCAAAGTCATCTTTGCTATCCCTACGCAGTTGTATTTAAAAAACAGGGCTATTATCGATGGAGTGTTTAGACCATTTCATAATGCCATTGTACCGATAATTACCGTCGTAATGGTATCGGTGTCGACATCCATTACAGTAGTAAAATTAAGAACAGCTATGTCATGGCGAGAAAAAACAAGTTCCATGACTAGTGGCAATCAATACCGGCAGGTGGCGCTGACTAAAATGCTTGTCACTGTGTCGATTGTCTATGTCATTACCATGACACCACTTTTGGTAAGAGAAGTGAGTTTGTGGTTTCTGTTGGACTGTTTTTCTGAAGGCTCGTGTAGTAATATATTTATAACATCCAGTGGAATTGTGTTTAGCTTTTCTCAGATAAATTCTTGTTTTCATTTCTTCATCTATTTATATCATTCATCTAGATTCCAACTAGAATTTAAAAAAAAGTTTTCGATTTTGCTTCACGTCTTTTTCTAAGCCGCGATGTTTATGAAAAGGGGAAATAAATTGATGCTTGGCACCCCACATTTCCTGAAACACAGTTTATGTACCAACTTGTTATTGACATACAATGCCATTGGATTTAATTTTCCTCAGAGACGTTTTGCCTTCATTTCTTTATTTAATTACATCAGTCTTCAAGTTTCCGAAAAGAGTCTTGCAAATGTATTCGTATGTTTTAACTTGCCAAAGCGATCATATGAACTATTACGTATTTTATTTACCGTGTTTTAGTTTTGGAATAGTAATTTAGAAGTATTTGTTTACTTCAAATTGTGTTCAGTGCCTCAAAGACTGAGACAGTGTTTTATTTAACTCGAATATTTAACTCAGAGGTGAAAAAGTCTGTAAAGCGTTCTAATCGCGCTAACTGGTCACAATCACCAAACTTTATCATAATATTATGTGAGAGACAAAACACCAGCTATTGGACGAGTTAAAGCAACGTAGTACTAATGTCTTCTTGTTGATTTGACCGGCTCTGGCCTGAGGCAAAGAAGCACTGACGAAAATATGACCGGCCCAGGACACAACGAGCCACATGGACTTACTTTCGTTGCCTTTAACCTCTTTTAGACTTAACCAAGAGTCATTAAAATGCTTGTTTATATATCTATATATAAATATAAATGAACTGATACAACTTCTTAATCATATTTTACTGCTTCAAAGTCAATTTTCATACTGTTGTACAAAAAAAGAGAAGATAAACGAGTATTCCGTCCGGGCTTACTGTGGACCTAAGATGTAGAGTAACTCTTGTCTACCCACGTTAAGATCTGAGTGTTAAGCAGTTATTTTTTCCCTTAGCAAATCAAAAAACTTTCTGTCTTTTGGGTGGTTAGACAAAACCCAGGGATAAATCCGTAACTAATGGCTGTCCTTGAGAAAGCTTTTTTAAAACTTATTTAAAATGTTTATCAAGAGTCGTAAAGTATTTTTTACATTAAACATCCGAATGTGAAATTTAAAAGTGATGTCAGTTTTGACATAATTCATAGTAATGTGAAATGAAATATATGAATAATAAAGATTGAATATAACATTTGGGGTGTTCTCTTTGTTTCTCTTTCTGGGAAGATTTGTGTTTCAGTTCACTTACACCAATATTAGAAAGTATGAGAACTTATCTTTAATTAATGTTTACTATAGTTTGGAGAATGCTTCAATTGCCGTAGGGTGAATGTATTTGCACACTAGCAAATGGATGCTGAACCTTATTTTCGCAAGAAATTTTGGACAAAAAATGGTCGAAAGGGTTGAATCTGGTATGATGAGTTTAGGCCATGTTTCAAGGAAGCAGAATACTGGGAAGTCTCTGAAACATAGAGTTTAAATAAATTTCCGCGAATAATATAGTACTTCGAGGTTTTTGCAATCCTGCAGATGGGACATTAAAAGTCAACAAACTGCTATTCATCTATTAATTTGAAAAAAGGCTTCGGATTCACCTTTCATACACTGCACAAGATCAGTCATCGAAAACAGAAATGGCCATCTTCTCTCAAAAAGCAATGCTGTACTCAACCATCAGACTGAGCATTACAAGGACTTGTACAACTTCCAGCTAAAGACCGACAAAAACATTCTCCAGAATAACCAGACAGCGAACCTAGAGACCTACCAACCCTACGGGAAGAGCTGTAATACTGTAAAGGAAGTAAAGTCGCTGGGCGTTGATAATGTACCGGCTGAGATGCGCTAGCAGAGTCGGGAAGGAACTGCAAAGGTCTTCACTATTCTATGCCAAAGAGTCTGGTATAGAAAGGAATGGTCCAAATAATGGAAGCAATCACTAATCATATTCCCCTACCCAAAGAAAGGAAACAGCAAACAACTGCATCTAAACAAATTGATGCTGGAGGTCATCCAGAACCGCATGGGAACCACCGTGAAAGAGCTGCTAGCAGGAGAACAGTGTCCTCAGACGAAGTAGAGGCACAGATGAGCACCTCTTCAACTTTGGCATCCTCATGCAAAAATATCTTAAGCATCATCGCGACCTCTACCACAGCTTTATAGACTATAAAAATGCATTTGACAGAATTTGGAACGAGGGCTACGACATGTGATGCGAAAATTCAACATCTATAGGGAACCTGTTCAAGTCATCAAAGCTCTGTATAACAGTTTAACGAGTTGTATTGACAGACGTTAAAGGTAGATGAGCAAGATCAACAAGGTGAGGCACGTCCAAAGTAGCCCGGTAAAACGGTGCCACCTAATATGCAGTTGAAAAATCTGTGATAACATACTAAATTGCTATATCAAGTGCACAAGTATTCCCAATTAGAGATACTATACAAATTCTTTAAAATATTTTTCATATTTGAAAGGTTTGTATTAGAAATGCAAACATTCTATTGCACCTTCATTCGTGTTCACTCCCATAAAATATATTTACTTAATACATTGCAATTTTCCTAATAAAACACTATTATGAAAAGGACAAGTAAACATTCTTGGCCCCCCTTTTTTTAAAAATAAATATCAAATAAATGACTACGTTCGGGAGAAAATAAGAAAAAGGCTTTGTTAAATTTACCGACAAATATTTAAAAAGCACATTAACACGCCCTGTTTAAGGTGACTAATGTGTAAATAGCGCATATATTTAACAAATTGACGGGAATCCTCAAGCATTTAGAACCGACTAGAAAGTTTACACATTGCCATGAGCACTGTAACACTTATGGATTCAACTGATTATTTCAATGTGACATACACCAATAGCTATGTAAGTGATACATCAACCAGACAGGCTCGTCGGCTGGTGGAATTAATTTGCTACGTTGGCCTATCAACGACTTTCTGTTTGATAGGCATTCCTACAAACATCCTGAACTGTGTCGTGTTCAGGCGCCAGGGACTCACAGACCGTGTCAACGTGTGTCTCTTCTCTTTGGCCTTTGTTGATTGCTGGTACCTGATCTGTTCGTTCACAATATTTCCTGTTAACTCTTTGATAGCTACTTATGATGACATTCTTGGTGAAGAAATGTTCTCAAAGATTGGGGTGTCGCTAGTAGGTCTTTTAAACGGCCTGAGGTCAACGTCAGGCTGTATAGGCGCCATCATTGCTGTTGACCGGTGCATCTGTGTGGTGTGGCCTCTCCATGCAAGTACAATAACCTCAACTCGTATTATGACTGTGCTTATTCTATGTTGTTTTATTGTCTCGCAAGCTTATCAAGTTCTTCCATTCACCTTTGCGATTCATGCAATAAATACAGATGGACATGTTCACTGGCTAATCACTCGCAGCCAGCTGTATATCGACAACAAAATATTTATTGAAAGTTTCGTGGGTACACTGCTAGGAACTGTAATACCTATTGCCGGATTCTTTATGGTATTAGTTTCAACTATTGCCACAGTTATTAAGTTAAAAGTTGCTATAATGTGGCGAGCTAAAGCAAGTTCTGTAACTACTGACCGACAGGAAGCAACAACTTCAATGATCACAATGGCTTCGTGTGTCTACGTCATCACTATGATTCCGTTTGTATTAAGAGAAGTTAGCTTTTGGCTTGCAGACGACTGTTTAACGGTTGCTTCTTGCAACGATATATTTTTGGCTTTCACTGCAGTTGTTTATACTTGTTCTCAAATTAACAGCTCTATACATTTTTTCATCTTTTTTTCTTGCTCATTAAGGTTTAAAATGGTATTTTACAGTATTTTTAGCAAAGCAAAATCTAAGACTCCTGTGAGAAACGTGTCCTAAGAAAAAATGCCATAATTTATTATTATTATGATTATTTTGTTTTGCTGTTTTATCTTTTCTGTCTTGATTATATTTATCAATTGGTTACAAATAAACTGTTTTTGTGAGCTTGTTTATAAATCATACATTAATATCTTAAATCATGCTAGCATTCCAGAGTAAGAGTAAGTTGGAAAAGGTTGCTGTCCTTGTCATATTTTTTACAATCACATGACATTTTGTAACCACATGAAAGCAGAATTTGTAAGCAACAATTACACGCAGGAGGTTGGCGTAAAAAGATGAAGTCGGCTGACAATAAGTTGAAACCTCTGACGAATAACCTTTGAGACAACGCAGGTAACACGTCCTGCAACTAGTGCAGCTCTCTAAATATTTTATTTCAATATTTACTATTAAATATCGAAACTACTTTTCAAAGTCTGAACTGTATATATTTGTTTTTAACATACAAGGTGCTTCATTTACACATCAGTGTTTGTCAGATTGTTCTGCAATTGATTGAGTGATGAGGATTTTGATGCGTTGTCCCTTTTTGTTCTTTGATTAGGAGAAAAATGTATTTGAATAGACTTCAGTCAAATATTTTCTTTATGTCTCTCTGTGTTTTAACATGTTTATCTGCTGTCGCGTGTCACTTGCTGTAAGGGGAAGGGGGTCAAATTGCAGGAGGTGCCCAGCAATTAGTGTACTGAGTTATTTATTCTAGTGGGCAGAAGCGCGAAGACCAACAGGCAGGTAACATTGTGGTTCGATGAAATGTGTTCTGGCGCCAAGGATTGGCAGACCATGTGCCTTTTCTCTCTGGCCTTTCTTTATCATCTGTATCTTCTCTTCTATGTAATTTCTGTTCCCTCCCTCATAGCTTTCTATGACGAGAGTTTTGGCGAAGAATACTATTCAAAAATCGTAGGATCTTTAGCAGGTTTCTTGCACATCAATATCAGGTTTCATTTGGGCTATCATCTGGGCAAACAGGGGAATCTGTGTGGTATGCCCTTTCGATTCAATTAGATAATAAAAGTCAATTTTGTCACGATACTTATTTTTAGATGCATGGTTTTTTCCCAAGGTTATAAATTCTTCCATTTACCTTTAATATTATTGGAATGAAATAAGAAGAAACAATTCGTTGGCTAGTACAAAGGAACCAGTTCTACTACGATACAAAATATTTATTGAGACCTATGAGACCCACTGCTGACAACAGGCTTATCCATTACCTGATTTTATACAATGCTAGTGACAATGATAGTAACGGTGATATGGCTAAAACTTGCTCTCTGATACAGGTCATACAGATATAATTTATACAATTTAAAATGAGGGAAATTTACTTTTTTTTATTAAATAAAGGCTATTTTTACGAGACGAAACGTATTCTGTGTTTGTCGTCTAATGCTTATTTTATATTTACCTTGATTATTACTGCAAGGAGACATGTGATTTTCAAGTTTGTTTGGAAGAGCGATAGATTATGGACCTCTTACAATGCATTTAATCGTAACGAACGTTTTGCTTCGAGTAACGTGCTCTAGAGTCACGAACTTTTTGCATAGAACTTAGTCTTTATTAGACTGCACTGTCAGTATGGCAGCTCTGGATTAGCTATCAGGCTGATCAAGATCATTTGTTTATTGTTTTGCAGCTTCGTTGACAAACGGGACAAAGGTTTTTTTATGATATTTCTTTTGCTTCCTTGAAGAGCTGCGTGACATCCCACTCGTGACGTCGGCGGTAATAGCAGTAGACTCCAGTTGACCCTTGTGAGAAACGTTGTCAAGAAGTTTCCCGCTATCGTTGCGGGTCTCACCGTGTGTTGTGCTAGACTCAGTGTCAATGCGGCAAAGGGAAGTAACTCCAGAGTAACATATGTCTATTGGATTAATGGAAACGTTTTAACTCGAAACAAAAATGTCCGGGCTGCTCTTTCATGTCGTCTTATCAACATAAAGAAATTGAGACTAAATGTCATCTACAGATGTCTAGAGCTCTCCCTTTCTAGAAATCGTCACTGTCGTGTCATCCATGTCTGTGTGTCGGCCTGTCTGTCAGCGCTGGGCACGCCCCGGTAATAGACAGGCTTACAGCAGACGACGTCTAACGTCATAGTCCAGGCTATTTTTACCCGGTTCAAGGGGGAAAAGGTCGAGGCCTTTTTTCGCTGATTGTAGCAACGCCTGACGTCATGCCTATGATACGTCACGCGTCGTCTGCTTGATGCTGAGTTTGCTGCTTGCTGTAGGGAGTCTTGTTATAAACTTTATCTGCTACTCTAAGAGTAGGGCTGTATTAGACAAGCTTATGTTTGTTGATTTACGATGTGATCACCGGGTTGCGCATTAGGTCAGCACTCATTTTGGTGATTTAATTTTGAAAGGAGAACGCAATAGAACTTTTACAGGTCATAGCTATAGATGGGCCTCGGAGTGAGAAGTCTTTTGTTTTTTTTCCCCACATGATTTCCACTTTCATTTTCACATTCATCCGTTTAATTTTGATCGTCATCGTGTTCTTTTTATCTTCTTTTTCTTTGCATGTTCATGTGATCTTGTTGACTTTGTGTTGTGTTGTTGTGGCTACATTTCTTCAACTTCATCATCTCATTCTTCTGCGCCCTTACCGCCCCTGCGTGTGTAGAGTCTCAACTGGTCTACGATACCTCCTCCCTTCGTTTCTTCGTTCTGTCGCCTTCGTCGTCTAGTCCTCCGTCGTGTGGTCAACGAGGCAGCTCGGACTGTGGACCTTCAGAAGGTCCGTGTGCACATCGGACAGACATCGCAGTGACGGTCAGCGCGAGAGAGTCGTGTAAGGACACAGAAAGTGAAGGAGACAGTGTACACAGAGTACACAGTGTCTACATCTGACGTCAGGCCTGAAGGTGCCAGGGGCAAGAACTCTGACAGTACTGTGCCGCATTGTATGCGGGTGTTTTTGGATTTTTTATTATCTCCCCTACTAACATCTCTTTATCTTTTACTTGGGCGTTTTCTTTCGTGTGTGTACGCGTATGTGTATTTTCCCATTTCTTTCTTTTAATTTTTCTAATCTACATGTGGTTAAACTTCTTTTTTATTCCGTTCATTTCGTCTGTGTTGTGGTCTACGTTCATCCAAGGTTCGCTAGGTACGTGGTGTCCCGCCTCTGAGTGAGTGGGTGCATGTTGGTGCCGGGTGTGTGAGAGGTTGTCAGCGTGCATCCGGCGACGATCAGAGCGATCCGCGACAGTGAGATTTTTTCCCCTTCCTTTCATGTGCTTTGCGACTGATATTATTGCAACTGTATGTGTCCTACCCTCTCAACCCATTAGCCACCCTCTCATCATTTTACTCGATTTCATATAAATGCCTCACACTTATCTTGAAATAAGGCGTTAACATGCAATCGAGAACAAAGTAAAAATTGGTGTGCACAGTTCATGAAACCTATTAACTTTTTTGTTGTTTTTTTTTTTTTTTTTTTGCCTTTCTGATATAGTGAGTGACAAAACCATTGATTGCTGGTGCACTGGTGTCCTTCCTCTGAGCTTTTTCCCAGTCTTATCGCCTCTTGAGTGCATAATATGCTTCTCACAAAAATCTGTTAGCCGTATTTGATAAAGTTTCTCAATCAGATCACAATTACAGCCCGGTGATGTGTGCTATTTTCGTGTGTTAGTGCACAGTGTACGTGCTTATGTGCGTCGAGAGATTACTGTGTAACTATATATATGAACATGTCGTAAGTTTCCGGCTTCTCCTTAACATTTCTGTCTGTACATTAAATCACATAGCTAAAATGGCGATCGTGTTTGGACATTGAACTTGACAGCCAGTGGTGATGTAAACCAACCGATATGCAAAGTTTCTGTTTCTCTATTGTACAAAGGCTAGCTCTCTTCTCGGCTACGGACGTTTTAAAGAAATAAATGTCTGAAATGGTTTAATTTGTACTTTTCTTCTTTTTTATCTGCACACTTGATTATTTCGGTTACGCATGCGTAATTTCTCTCTCTATCTCTCCCTGTTTTTTTTTCTCTCACACACACTCACACACCAGAAGCGCATGTACTACGGTGGAGCAAACTGAGATATACATTGAACATAAGTGTACTTATGCTTTTATTTTTGTGTAAATTTTTTTGCTATACGTTAGATATATTATAAGTTGATCTTGACAAGTTCAACATTCGCGGCGTGTGTCTATCATGTCAGTCTCTGATGTTTGCAAGTGAAACTCCTCCGCATATTTCATATGAGCATGCTTTCTTAATAGATCCTTTTCTTATCCATCGTCTTGCACTATTCCGCTAGCCAATATCAAAATGTCTTCTAAACTGAAATTATTTTCTTCCTATCGCTTAAACCACTACCTTTTTACTTACTAATTTAAACAATAAAATAAATTACAAAATTTCGAAAATAAAATGCTCGTATCTCACCTTACCGCTGTTGAATGTCTTCGTTGGTTACAAAACCCCAAAGTTTTTTTAATTGTTTTTATTAATAGCAGAACGGTGAATCTTTCCTTTCTTTGTGCTTCTTCTGTGTCTCGCGACCTTCTGCGTCTGCTGTTATCGACGGTGTCGCTGTCGTTATAAACAGAAGTTGAGGCTGCAGCGGCGCGCGGGCGGTTGTCGCTGGCTGTGCCACGTCTCGCGTCACGACGACAGCGCGCGATGACGAATCGATGACTGACTCCGCCTTCAACTCTCCCTCCGCGCAAACAAACGGCATTACGTCATCAGGCGCTAAAAATATCTCTTTGGAGACCAGCGTTCGGATCCCAATGTAGCATAGTGTCAAGACTTTGGAGCTTAATACATATTACGAAGCATACTATTGTTTACTTAAATACGTCTACTTTCAGTTGAGTACACAGACGTGCACCACACCATTTATTTATTTTTTTTTTTTCGAATCTGAACATCTTATCGTACAAGAGAGACAATCTCAATCAATGAAACTTTTTTCCTTAGTGTTTACGTATGCACTATGATTAAATTTGATTACATGTTTACTTCAAATTTGATTTATTCTAACTTTAAAATCTACTATGTAGTGTACCCGTCTTTTATTAAACTATCCATTTTATTGTTTTGATCTTTTTGATTTTGTGTTTAATTTCATCTTGTGTTTAGTCATTGCCTACCCAGTTATTCATATCAATAGTTATTGGCTTTTTTTAATAAAACTTTCATAAAATACTTCATACTAATGAAACTAATCAATCCTGTTGTGTTTTTAATTACATTGATATTGTAATAATAATAAATAAATAAAATGAAAGTTTGTAAACCGCATACTCCCACCCCTAAGGAGCATGCTCTTAGCGCATCAGTACAAGAATGAAACATTAACGGCATACGAGGGACAGAAAAACAGGCAACTAACTTATGAACTATAAAATAATAAACAACAGTAATAACAAAAGAATAAAATCAATTACAAAAAAAAATAAAACGAAAAGAGAAACCAATTAATAAGAATTGAGAGTATCATGATATTGCAAAAGGAAGACAAGTAGGGAAGAGTGTATAAAGGGTTAGCATTATGGGAAAGGTTGTTAGGAGTAATGTTTATGAAAGAGGTGTGGTTTTTAGTGCAGGATTCAATCGTGGGTAGATGGCGGGTATAGAAAGGGAGAGATTTTTATTGTTTCGCTGCACAGTAACTAAATGTCCTGTGGCCATAATTATGTTGTTGTTTTGGTGACAGAAGAGTAAGGGGACGATCATCAGACAAGGAGTGGAGTTGTCTAGCTTGGACGTAAGGGAAGAACAGTTCAGAGAAATAATCAGGGCAGGTGCCAGCAGAGGTTTCTTTGATTTTAGTATTCACCTTTTTGGTTAATTTGTTTTATAAAATACTTTAAGGGGATGGCTCTTTAAAGATCCTGATCAATCCGTAGGGGATTGCGACAGTATTTATCACGAGTGGTACACAAAGGTACGCATGTATGTATGTGTGTTTGTGTGCGTGTTTCTCTTTCAAAGAAGATATTTGCTTCTGCAACAGAAGAAAAAAAAAGTGAGTAAAGTAACTTGGTCGAAACGTCAAAAGTCCCGAGACCATCCCATTGATGGATGGTAAAGATATGAGCAACGCCCATGAGTCAATCAATATACACACCTACTGTTTTTTCGAAAATTGGAAAATTAAAAATTTAAAACATGACGCATTGTTATTCTGTGAGTTTAACTGAAGTTACAACTACATGTAGGTGCTTGTCTATTTTAAGACATTTATTACAAATGCGTACATATCTCCCTAAATGTGCGTGTGTATATATATATATACCCATTTATGTCTAAAAGAAGCTTAACAGAGAAACGTGTATAAAATCACAAAGAAACGCAACAGAAAGAAAACTCTACAGAGAGGACACACAGCTCACCAACGCATCATAGTGTAGAAAAATCTTCGTGTTCCTTTTTGTAATTCTTTTAATACTGTTGTAGAGGCGATAGAGAAAGTCGTTACCAAGGAAGACAATTATTATGAAATAAGTGATCTGCCATGTCGGATGGTTTGCGGTGGTACGTGGAATGGCGCACTAAAAACAGAATTTATTTATTTTGCACTAACCCTTGTAAGCAAGCGCCGCGCAGTGCTTACAAGATATTAAAAAGCTCAATACTGTATTGAAGGGTTGTTTCCAAATATTAGACATCAAAGTATATAAGGGGACTGCTACAAATCTCGTGAAAGGTGAACGAAGCTATCGACATTGTGTGTGGCACAGTTGTCTCCTCCTTAAACAATGGAAGAAATGACTGAAACACACAGCAATGAGTAGTAGAGGTGATCATAGGACGCACAATTTAGAGCAGCAACCTTCAGAAAGCAAGAATGGCCCAGATGTTGCACTTCTTGAAGGAGATTTGTTTGATAATTTATGCTGGTGACATTAAGAATAAACAATAAATTAAAAATAATTATTATTTAATTTAACATTTTAGTCATTGGTAACCCTGTTGGTAAGTCTTTCAGTCTCTTTTATTACGGTTAGCAGCATTTCCGACTGGGTGTTGGTAGGGCAGAGGGTCTTTCAAAAAGGGCTCATCTTCCTTCTTTATAGTTATAGATGTCTCGTTGCGTCTGTACAACCAGATTCCCCCTGCAGCCATTGAACCACTTCGCGCTAGGTAGCACATTTCTTTCATTTTGTGTCTTTATCCAAAGTACTGAGCAGTGCGCAATTGTTCGATAACTGGCAGTTGAGCTTAAAGTTCGTTGTAGGAAAGTCAAAATCAAAACTTTTTTCCATTAAAATTTTCCCATGATCGATGTTGATGCGCTACTCCTTAGAAAAAAAGTGATATGTAGCCGATGTGTTATTATGAAAAGTTTTTATTTTCACTTTAGTCTGTATGTGCTTTGTTATCAAAATTGTTTCCTCTTGATTTCCTGGTATGCTTTCAAAATATCTTGGTAGGCACACGGGGACATGGTCGATGCAGCTAGTAGGCGTAACATATACCTACATGTGGATGTGTATTTTAATATATATATATATGAAGAAATTCACATATACTTTAATTTAGAAAGTTTAACATAAGCATTTTACAAGCACAGAAATGCATACATATCAAAACACACATACATAGCAAACACATTTTAATATGCACGCACACACACACACCATAAAAGACAGTGTACAAAACATGGTGTTAGTTCTGACTGCATTTATTCATGCGACAATATCGTAAGAATAATATGTGAAGACAAACTTTACAAAAAACATTGATCTATCATGTCTGATGGTCTGTTCTTTTACGTTGAACGACACACAGGGAAACAAAATATCCACTCATTTCACTCACTCTTCTTCTTGCAAGGTTCTCCAGTAGACTTTTATGAGATTTCTGCTCCGAGTTGGTGTTGCTTACCTGTCGCATGTTATTTATATCCATCATTTGTCATATCTGCACAAACGTTTAGCAAGGAAAATCATCACCCCCCCCCCCCCACATTTTACTTTTTACCGCTCCCTCACTAATTTATAAAAAGAATTGATAAAATTAATAAATTAGTAAAATAAATGGTAGTGTTCTGGTAATTTAACAAGTCGTAAACTAACCTGCTTCTTTTTTTTTTGCACATCTACAGAGCCAGGGAGAAGAAAAAGCAATGAACACAAATTTAGAGCACTTTTAATCCAGCAGCTTAAACATTAAATCCTAATGGATCTTTCATTCGTTAGTCACCATACTTTTTATATCTATCATAGGTTTACTTGGTATAAATAACATTCTACCTCTTCAGCCCGAATTTAAAACAAAACGGTGTTAATTGAATGACTATTTACTTGCCTAAGGTTTCTTTAATTTATTGCAATGTCAAATAGAGTAAGAATAAATGATCAATGTGAAACTATATAACATGTATCTAGAGTTACGTTTACAAAAAAACTTAAAAGAATGACTTTGATAAATAATTTCGGTTATTTGAACAAAAAAATGGTGG
Organism: Pomacea maculata; assembly: GCA_004794325.1. Classification (NCBI taxonomy): domain Eukaryota; kingdom Metazoa; phylum Mollusca; class Gastropoda; order Architaenioglossa; family Ampullariidae; genus Pomacea; species Pomacea maculata. The sequence goes on from SRHC01001238.1 coordinate 132,288, forward strand.
AAGAATCTTCAAACATATGCAACAAAAGTGATTGCGTGTTACTAAAGATTATAAATAATTAGGTATAACATATGTGTTTAAAGAAACTATTTTAAACAATCAACGTATTTGTATGGAACATAGGCTAATGGAAAACTTTAACACCAGGGTAACAATAAATACAACACCACAATTAATAACCCTGACGTTACTACATAAATATATGTTTAGTTTTGATTATTCTAACATTAAATATCTACTACTGTTACGTTTTAAGAAATGGCATTGGATTCAGATATGTTATAATTTTAAAGCCACTGACGACGGCGCCCCTTCCCACCCACCCCCCAAAAAACGAACCCCCATCCTCCGAAAAAACCAGATATATATGTTTGTGCTTATATATCTTACTGAAAATGCCCCAAGTAGATAAGGACAGGAAAAAAATAAAAGAATTAATTAGTGAAACAGTTCGTACGCCTACTAACCACAGTACACGTTCATAAAGAGATACTGTGACCAAAAAACTGCATTAAAAATCCAATGACAGCAATCGATGAAAAGTATTTTTTTTAAAGTTTAGTGTCTTATTTATTTTCTTTGCATTTTATTTTTGCTTATATTTCAAACTATTAAATAAATATTTTGAATATTATCATTTTTCTGGTGAATTTATTCAAATAATTTGGCTTTTTCTTTTAAGTTTATATCGGCTTTAATAAAAGATTAATTAGTTAAAATAATAAAATATTATTTAATATTCAATATTCTGCTAGCATGAAGCATGTAGTTAGTATTTGTGTATTTATTTTTATCTGCGTATGGATGCGTGTGTTTTGTATGTGTATGATTGTGTGCGTGTGTGTGTGTTTAACAGCTAAATGTAAAGGCTTTGTAAAGCTTATTTAACCTTATTTAAAGGCGGTGACAGTTCGCGCTGTCTCAAACGCCAGGTAATGTCTCAAGTATGAATACTACTGCAGGGCAAGTAAATACACTAATCCAGGAATTGCTTTACTGGAAAAACGCTCAAAGCACGTCTATAAAGCAAATTTTACTAATCGTGGAGGTTGTGTGGTTTGCAGGTATAACAACTGTAGTTTGCCTGATCGGTATTCCGACAAATATTATTAACTGCATTGTTTTCTGGCGCCAGGGTCTCAGAGACAGAATGACCCTTTGTTTATTTTCTTTGGCCTTAATGGACGTTGGTCGTCTTATATGTCAGTTCATACTGTATTCTGTAAGCACGATAGTAAGGATTTATGACTACACACTCGGTGTGGAAATTGCCCTAAAGACAACCGTTTCCTTGCGGGGTGTTCTGAACGGATTTCGGCTAACATCTTGTTGTGTGAGCATTATCATCGCAGTAGAGCGATGTCTCTGTGTACTCTTTCCTCTACGTGCTCTTACTCTCATAAAAACTCGAACCGTGGCTATAATTATTGCCGTGTGCTTTCTTTTATTTCATGGTCTTTATGCTTTTGGGCCCTTCATTGTATCTGTTATAGAAATAAAAATGAATGGAAAAATATTTCGAATGATTACTCCTACGCAATTCTTTTTGGACAACAAAGAAGTTCTTAATACACTTGTGAAAACTTTATGTGGAACAATATTACCTTTAGTTACCTTTGTAGTTATGTCTGTTACAACGTTACTGACGGTGGTGAAATTGAGAGTGGTAATCGCTTGGCGAGAAGATAAAAGTTCCATCAGTGATGACAGTCAAAAAAAGCAGATGGCGCTGACCAGAATGCTTGTGATCGTCTCGACCATCTACGTGATCACCCTGATTCCATTTGTAGCCCACGAAATCGCAGTTTGGTTCGTCGCCGATTGTTTAACGGTAAACATGTCTTGCTACGATGTATTCGTAGTAACCTCTGCTGTAGTGTACACCTGTCCTCAAGTTAGTTCTTGTTTTAACTTTCTAATCTATTTCTTTCACTCATCCAGATTCGTAAGTGAATTTCGAAAATTAGTTTCTTATCGTTAGAGTTCTTGACTAAGCCACGTGCAGAGAAAGGAATAAAGAAAACATTTGTTAGCCTCTTTTGTGTTTAGGCAGGGTCATTAGAACAGGTTTGATTAATATGTGATTATTTAAAACCTAAACTCCACACTCCACACTCCAAACCTAAACTGTAACCACTAAAATCGAGTTCACAAAGCCTGTACTTTTTATACGATTGCCTGTAAACGTTGTCTTTCTGCTTGTTTTAATATAGTTCAAATCACAAGCTGTACCACCTTCTCGTTGGCGGAATTCTTACAATGGTCAAAAAATGAATTAAAACTTCCAGCCATTTATGTAAAAAGGACAAGTCTAATGCCCCAAATACAAACATTTACAATGAAATAGCAGGCCATTCATTGAATTTGTTGTGGTATTTACCAGCGAATCCTATTTGCTTCTAATTGTTGTGTAGTTATCTAGATGTCACCTCATTGTTTTTAAATAGTATCTTTCTTTAATTATGGCTCTCTATTGTTACAATTTCAATATGTCGGAATGAACAAACACGTGATATTGCCCTCCCACGCTAGTGCTTTTAGCAACTCGCTTATATATATGGATGTACTCCAGTTCTTCACCTTTTGTCGACTTTTGTGAATTGTTGTCCCCAAATCATGAAGTTATCGATGCCGTCCGCATATTCAGGTGATAAATGTCATGACTGTGGGACTCTAGTGTTAACATTTTTAGTTACAGTCCTGCAAGGGCGTTGCTTCCGGGTATTATGTTGGAAAATGCGCGAGTATTTTGTTTGCAGTCTTAGGCTATCCCACAACATAGCTATTAAAGTTGTGGATGATATAATATAATGTAAAGATACCCGAGAAATCTTTGTAGTATTTGCCTGGCAGAGATTTATCCCGCGAAACTGTATGTGTATATATATATATCTATTTTTTTTAAGATTTGACAGTTATAGTTAAATGTATTTGTTTATTTATACTTTGATGTTACTGAGTCAATTTTGTTTATATCGCAGATTTTACATGATTATTTAAATCATCATTGTCTCTAAGATAATTACAGCAGACTGTTATAGGTAAAGAGTTTAATTAACAAAGTTACTTTAAATGTTTTGTTTTTCATTTTCTTGAAAAATGTAGAATAGTAACGATCATGGTAATCGCTTTGTTTTTTTGCTTTTTATAATGTTTATCGTTGATAATGTGACGTTCATAATGTGGACATTTATTTACAGAATACAACCGATACCCTTAAAAATTTTTCTACAATACTAATATGATAAATAGACAGACCAATGTAACCTCAACACTGCATCAAAATTATTGTTAGTGACATGAAACATGTTTATGTGTCACACCAAGAGGTGTCCTGCTAATTATACTGATAAATAATAAAGAAGCGTGTATGACTAATTGGTCACAACAAGGTAAGTGACAGGTTCCGATTGTAGTGTGCAGTAAAGAGCTGTGGAATAAATTAGAAACTAATAAAATTAACTTTATTCTATACTTCAATGAATTGAGTCATGTTAGGTCTTCAAGTATGTAATGGTGTTAGTTACGGACAAGAGACAACAAATAAACGTTGCTGATAAACTTAACCTTCCACAGTCTTGTGACTGATATGTAGGTGAATGTCATGTCTAATATTAACATTGCTCACCGGATGTATGTCAGAAAGGCTTCATAAAAAAGAGTGGAGAAAAGAGTTTTAACGACTACTTTCTACTCCACTTACTCCAAAAATGTGTTAATGGTTTTCTGTGACTCATCTTTCTGTCATTTCTTATCAAAATTGTTTACTGTATTGCAAAAGGTCTGAAACAGACTTTCAAACGACACCACATGCCAATGTCGGCCGAAAGACCTGTAATTGTCAAAATTAATATTTTTATAGCAGAATAACTATTATTAACGTGTCTATACTTCTGGAACCCATTCTTTAGTGGTTATTTTATAACCATCGATGGACAAGGCACGCCGGGTCACAGTAAGGCAGATTCCGTGTACCTTCACAATGATAGTAGACACCGTTTGTGGCGGTGCCAAGACGAACGATTTCTAGAACTTTCTGTTAAGGAGCACTGCCGCTTGGCGGCGTCCCACTGCACAATGATCAATCTTTGTTGTAAACCTTTTTATCTCCATCGTAATCCTCGTGACATCCACTTTAGACTTGCCTTTGCGCATGCGTGATTTATTCTGCTTATGGCTCCAACATGGTGCCAATTGACATCGTGCAGCAGGGAATAAAGTCATTTTATTCATCATCTTTACCTAACGAGGCTAAAATAGAGTACATGTATGTATAGTATAGCTTCAAACGCATATGATATCTTCTGACCAGCCACCCACGGGCAGCAAACATGGCTCAGATGTTCCAGTTACTGAAGAAGAGCTGCTCAACGATAGACGCTAGTGACATTGAATAATATATATATAAATGAGTATTTCAGCATTTGTGTAAGTGGTAAACCTGCATGTCAAGGTCAGCCCGTTTCATCTTGGCCGGTACCATCTTGGACTACGTGATGGTGAGGAACAGGAAGTGGTTGCAGAAAGAACCTTTTTTTTCTTCCTTAGTTATTAAAATCTATGGGTGCAGCCTCACTACACTCACAGAAATCGACTACTACATACAGCTTACAGCTGCTGTGCCTGCAGTCAATATTCCTCCTTCTTCTCAATCTTTGTGTCTTCTTCCTTGATCTCGAGGCTTTGTAGTTTGGTTACATTCTGTTGTAAAAAAAAGTCAAAACCAAAATTGTTTGTAAATTTCCTCGTGCCCAGACCCGTTTTACCGTTGAATTGGAGTGGAGCAGAAAAGAGAAGCCGATGAGTTATAACTCAAGAAAATACTACTTCAACCTTAGTCTGTAAAGCTCGATTCATGTTATATAGTCGCTTCAGCATATTTCAAATCAGAATACTTTAATACCAGTCAACAGAGTGATGTGTGTGTGTGTGTAGAAATTTAAATAATGTCTGTTCAAATCTAGCTGAGAATATACAAATTAGTGTTATATTAAAAAAAAGTGAGAGTAGCAGTTCGTATATATATTTATAATTTGTACACAAGTAAACATTCATATCGTAAGAACTTAAATGCAGATAAATTATTGGCACTCTGTGGGACCAATGGAAGAAATCAATGACACAGGCAAAAGTATACTTTTTAGATAATTACCTTCATTTCTTCTTAGAATATATTTCAGTTGTTTTAGAACTAAAAAAATATTCAACTACATTAACTAACATCAGCTTTTAGGTGCGTACAATGGATTGCTTCTGTTCTTTTACATTTGCGTCATTCAAAGAAAATATTTGAATATTTAAAATAATTCTATCAATGAAATTATTTTTTAAATATTTAAATGATCAGTTAATGTGTAACATGAGGTTTTCGTGTGTGTGTGTGTGTGTTAGGGAGCGAGACAGTGACAGGAATCTAAACTTTTAAAAGGCTTCTTAACACCTTAACAGCAACTCATTTCTGAAGGGTGACTACAAGTCAGTGTTGTGAAGTATGAATAACAGTGTGGCACAAAATAACTCACAGACCCAGGAATGGCTCCATTGGGAAAACGGCCAAACCACGTCCACAAAACACATTTTACAACTCGTGGAGTCAGTTTGGTTTGCAGGTGTGACAACTGTAGTTTGCCTGATTGGTATTCCCACAAATGTCCTCAACTGCATTGTTTTCTGGCGGCAAGGTTTAAGAGACAGAATGACCCTTTGTCTATTTTCTTTGGCCCTGATGGACGCCGGTCATCTGTCCTGTGATCTTATACTGTACTCTGCAAGCTTCTTGGTCATGTTTTTTGACAAAACACTCGGCGAGGAAATCTATCTGAATACAGTAGTTGCCTTGTTTGGTGTTCTGAACGGTTTTCGACTTACATCCGGGTGTGTGGGCATTATTATTTCAGTAGAGCGATGTCTGTGTGTACTGCTTCCTCTACGTGCTCATACTCTAATAAAAACTCGAACTGTGGCTATAATTATATTCATGTGCTTTCTTTTATTTCACGGTCTTTATGTTATCGGACCCTTTATCACATGTGTTATAGAAATAAACATAAATGGGAATGTATTGCGGATGATCACTCCTACACAATTCTATCTTGACAACAAGGATATCATTAATGTTTTTGTGAAAACTTTCTCTGGAACAATCATACCAATAGTAACCTTTGCAGTTATTTCTATGGCAACGACAATAACAGCGTTAAAATTGAGAACAGCCATCACTTGGAGGGAAAATTCCAGTTCCATCAGCAATGACAATCTCAACCGGCAGGTGGCGCTGACAAAAATGCTGGTGTTAATCTCGACCATCTACGTCATCACTATGGTTCCTTTTGTAGCCCAAGAAATCGCCGTGTGGTTCCTAGTGGACTGTTTTGTGGTTACAAGGACTTGTTACGATATATTCGTCACAGTCACTGGCTTAGTCTACACATGTCCTCAAATAAGCACTTGTTTTCATTTTTTTATTTATTTTTATCAGTCATCCAAATTTGCGAAAGAATTTCGAAAAAGTTTTTGTGGTTGTTACAACTCTTTGGCTAAGCCAATTAAGTCATAAGTAGTGAAAACTATCAATGGTTCTTCCTGCGGTTGTCATTAAAACAAATATTTTTCAACGCAAGTTTCTTTATTTTTTTTGATCGGCGTGCGAGCAACACAGGCTGGTTTAAGATGTAGATCATATCACTCTTTTGCTACTTTTACCTGGCTGGTAGTAAGTTGTTTTAAATTTTTATATTACATAGTACATCAGTTTTTTTCACATATTATTTTCCTTTGTTAGACTAAAGGTGACTAATACAACTTTAAGAACTATTGACATTCTGGTTTGTGGGCAAATAAATTAAGCTGATTAGGAAAGCTTTCAAAACTGTTTTGTTCCAGAACAGTCAGTCCATATGTATTCGTGATTCAGTTTTTTTAGAAGACCCTGTATCACCGTACTTAACGGGTAACACAAGGTGATCATAGCGTTGAGTGCTTGATCACAGGAACAAATAAGACAATCACATTGGACTGTTGTCGAAAGAGGCACCAAAGTGTCCACTAGATACCAGTCAATTTTCCACTCATCATAAACGTATACTTTCATACTTATGTGTAATTTTTTTCTTCCAGCTGGGCACTACAAAACATTAGCAGTATCAGTACTTTGAAACAAGTTCACATCTGAAATTTTATTCAACCTTTCTTCAGTGCAATAGCTGCAATTGATTTGCCACCTTCCTCCTAGATTATTTTGTGTAAAACATCTCTATCCTAAGCCATGAGAATGAAAGAGCAGCCTCAAATACAGTTAAACCTCTGTTTGGCAATTATTGATATGTAACTTCAGTGAGATCGAGACAGTCTAAAAATACTTAAAACAAATTTTGTATACAATTAATATAGTGTTCTATAAAAAATAAGAAATTAACATAAAATAAATTTAAAAGACGAATGTAGAGATCCCTTGGTCTTGAAATTTTCTTTGGTCCCATAATGAAGCTAGACGGTAAGGATTATCTTTTTTTTTAAAGGGAAACAGCTAACACGGGCAATGAAGACATATAGTAAGTAGGTGATAAGCAGGATACATACTTTCATCTACGAAAAAATCTTTATTACTGAAGTTTAGCAGATCTTTGCTACAGACGACGACTGAGCCAGTAGCACAGTAAGACAAGCTCTGACTTTTTTTAATTAAGCGTATCGACTTAAGTTCTAAGAGACTGATCGTGAATCGTGCTAATAACAAAGAGACAATAGCAAAGTGCCAAATGCTCTTGTTCAAATAAAATTATTTGTTGAATAAAATTGAACGTAGAAGCCTGTTGAAAGAAACTGTAATCTTGTTTACACACATTTTACTTATTCTTCATCACAAAACGTTATATGTCTGAAGTCTAACGCAGTAAGTGGAAAAATGGCTTCAATGTGCTTAGTTTGTTAAATACTGAAAACAAGTTGTATTGACAAATGAGCTGAAAATTTTGCACTAATGGACATCGACACTACACCCACTGAAGACGTATTAACAAATTTACTCGTACTTTATAAAAGAGACTTTTATCTTAAAGTATTTAATATCCTTGCAAAATAGGCATTGCTTAGAAAAAAGGGAAAAGGAGAAAATCATTATCCTTAAGTCAGATCAAGCCACTGAACTCATTTATTCGAAGGTGGTTGGGAAGTTTTTAGAGAAACACGCGACACAAATGCTATTATGACACAGACGTGTAGTTTTTTTTAACATTTCTTCTGTATGAAATAGTTATTTATAGTCCAAATAACAGATATTGGTGGATTGCAAGTATGTTTAACGCCGGTTGATATCACACATATGATACGTTAGATGTATTTTACCTTTGAAGTACGAAACTTATAATAAAATCTGATCAAAGTCCCTCAAATTTACGATGATGGTGAAAACCTACCGCATGGTGTTCATGAAATTTAGCCTAAAGTTTGACATGTTTATATGGCTCTTCTGATATATATATATAAGTATCGTGCGTGTGGGAGAAGGGGTACATTTGTTTCTATGTGCAGACAATCAGACGGCAAATGTCATTGCTGTTTCGTCTTCTAATTGGTAGAAGGACACTATTGCCAGTCACGTGTACTAGAGCTGCCAGCCGATCATGTTAAAACAAAGACCTATTCGTAATAGTAGGCAAAACTAGCGTGGGCTCTCTTTTATGTATTATTTTTAGAGACCACCTTAAATCTAAAACTGTATTTTCCCATCTTCATAGTCGCTCTACACGAAAGAAAGAAATAATCGGGTTCCAAAGTTGCTTAAAATGTTCATCTTGGCAATCCCTGAAGTGGGTGATGTTATTACCAGCTTATTTTAATCTTCCGACTCTATTTACGTCTTACTACTTTGTCTTTCAGTCTCTTTTACTCCATTGCTGGAAGAGTATATAAACAATGTCTTTCTTCAAGCATGAATACATATTATTTACCAATTTGACATAAAACGAGTGAAATAATTCACTATTGAAGGTCACCGCTAGTCCATTGGTCCACGGGTGTAGACTCACTGTTAGTCTACAATCGTATATTTCTTAACGGCTTTTTGAAGTGATGTAACTCCATAAGTGTGTTACTAAACAATCATTATCATCTCTTTTAATGACAGTCTTACAAAACTGCCGACTCTGTGGACAGAAAGACGACATCATAGTATAAAGCAACCATCAATATTTTTTCTACGCTTGTCTATTTACTACATTATATGTACATATTTTGTAATTTTCATTCTCATGAATAAAAATTATTGCCTTTAGGATACCAATGCTGTTGCATATAAATGATGTCTGTCTTGACATATTATTGCTTATATTAGACACAGTGTCTAGAACGAACACACACCATTAAAGCACTTTTTGTGTTAATGTTTACTCGTTACCTATGGAATATACAGTCAATACAAGTGTAACTACAATCCAACATTTAGTATGATAAACACGAGAGAAATATATCATGAAAACACTACTTATAATAAATTGTGTCTGAAAATAAATAATTTTGGCAACGTTTTCTTCTATTGTGCTTTGTTTAAAAAAAAAGAATTTGCTTATTAGACAGACTTATATGTATATTATGTATTGTTCTATCAATACCACATGAGATGTGAGACGTGTCCATTTGGTATACTGAGATTTGGCTTTGTTAAAGACACAAAATAATTAAACTTGTATAACCGACAACTAGAGAGAGTGACAGTTTGAAAGTCTATAATAAAGTCAAAAAAAAGTGAGATAGTATGGAAACTGAAAAGTGTGATTGTAACTCAACTTCAATGACGTGCACATCTTTAGCTCTTACTGTACTTATGGTGTCCAGCAATAACATGAACGTTAAGGAAACTAGAATAAGATATTAAGAAAATATAAGAAAACGATCGTAGTACACGTCACATCCGGTACAGAAACTAAAATGTGCATCATGAAGGACATCACCTCCAAAACATTCAGTTTGTGTAACCTAAGCATGGGTGCTCATTCCTATTTCCCGACTCTATCGTTTAAATTGAGATAGGGATTACTTCTGCACAGGCCAAATTCTAGCGCTTGTGATTGAAACCAGGTCGTCCTTTCTTCTCGATCTAACAACCACGTCCCAGAGCGATGACTGCTCTCCCGAAGACGCAGAGTCGAGCCTGTCCATGTCCAGGGACACACACGTGATGTCTTCCACGATTGTAATGTCAGGTATAGCCGATGAACAAACACAACCGTTATGCAAAGTTCTTTGAAGTGCAGCGAACCCAGAAAATTCTCCTTTGACGACTTCTGGCGGCCTCGGCGTGAAACGTCTACCTCTCAAAGGTAGTGCAAGTCCTCTCAAAGGTAGTGCAAGCCCTGGTCATAGCCCTTTGTTTTCCACGGCGACAGCAGTCAGTCCTGAAAGTTCATCTTCACGAACTCGCCCCCTTTGCTCAAGGTTCTCTAGCCAAAATATCGTTCCTCCCGAGTCTTGCTATCTTGGCTTCAGATCCGGTCTCGAGGTACAAGTGAAGTTGGCCTTAGAGATGCTGAAGTCGCTTCGGTTGCAAACCAGTTTCTTTTTCACTCTGACATCGCACCGAGAAGTGACCTGCTGTGTCTCTGTTCCTATTTTACCTTGCACATCTGCATTAACACATAAAACGAGGGATGTCACTGGTCACTCACTCACCAACCAGTCAAGTGGCCAACATCGACAGTAGAACGACCACCTACTGGCGCTAGGTGACTAACCTCAACCTTGAGGACAGGTGTAAAGTATCATCACTTCACGTCGTGCTAACAGCCATCTGGTAATGATCGGTCCTTTTATCATTGATAAGCTTAATTAAGTCTGCACAAAGTCAATAACTACCCTCCGCCACTGTACACTGAACTTGCCTCACTATATTTATCCCCAATTAACAAAAAATAAAATACAGTTCAAGACTAATGTTAATAGGTTTTTGTACTTACTACTATGATATCTGCAACAGACCCGAAAATTTTGTTTCATTTACATGAAAAAATCTATATAGGAGGCAAAAATAGTTTCTTACAGCACATGAATTAATGAGTGTTACGTGACACACGCATTATGGGAATAGTTCATGTAAGCATCTACATGGTTACAGACGCACGTGAAAGCAAGTACACAACCAAACAAAAAGATATTTTTATCAATAACTTTTAATGATATCTTTATTGTACATACAAGCTCGCAATTTTGATCCGATTTTTGCAACTTGATTTGAAATTTTCCGAATATTTAAAATAGAACTGCGAGAAATAATAGACAAGAATATTTTTTGCTAACCTTATATATTTTTAGTCTATTTGGTAGTGTAACACGTGTACAGATAATACAATAATTAGTATATCAAACACGTATTTATTGGAAAACACAGTTTGTTATACATACGCAAAAGTAAATTTTACTCCCATCACGTGAAACTTAAATATAAAAAAAGAGAGAAAGAAGTGAAAGATGTGCGTGCGTGTCTTTGCGCGTTATTCAACTTGGCTGCGCAAATATATATATATCCAGATATATACACAAGATAAACTTGTGATCTGCAGGTCTTATTTTGATATGTTGACTGTACTTTGCCTTTGATATAAGTAGAGAAATGCTTAGTCAAACCGACTATAGTGTAAACAATGTAACCAAGCCGACTGATTCTGACTACACGCTAGGTGTACAAAATGTGTCTGTCAGGTACAGTCACACGTTAATAGAAACAATCTGGTTTACTGGCGTGACAACGATAGTATGTTTGATAGGTATACCCACCAATGTCATTAACTGCTTTGTGTTCTGGCGCCAAGGTCTACGAGACGGCATGAACCGGTGTCTCTTCTCACTGGCCTTCGTGGACATTGTTCTGTTGGCATGCACTCTAACAATATATCCAGTAAGCACCTTAATGCGGTTTTATGATCCGATAATCGGCGAGGAATATTACTTGAAATCAAGCAATGAATTGCTACTTTTTATGGCAGGTTTTCGAATTACATCGGGCTGTATCACGGTGGTCATCGCAGTGGAACGATGTCTCTGTGTGTTGTATCCGCTGCGAGCTCATGCTCTACTGAAACCTCGAGTTGCGGCTACAGTTATTGTCACGTGCTTCATTGTATTCCAAAGCTTTTATGTTATTATAAGCTTAATGCCTAAACTAGTAGAAATGAAAGTGTTAGAAAAAAAATACGTGCTGGCTGTCCCCACGCAGTTTTATGTAGAGAACAGGGCCGTTCTCGATGGAGTTTTTAGACTATTTCTTAATACAGTTGTGCCGATAATTACCTTTGTAATGGTATCCTTGGCGACATCAATCACAGTTACAAAATTGAGAACAGCTATGTCATGGCGAGAGAAAGCAAGCTCTATTAGTGATGGCAATCAATACCGGCAGGTGGCGCTGACTAAAATGCTTGTCATTGTCTCGATTGTTTATGTCATCACCATGGCACCGCTTTTAGTAAGAGAAGTAAGTGTGTGGTTTCTTTTGGATTGTTTTTCTAGCGGTTCGTGTAACAACATATTTTTAACGTCCAGTGTAATCGTGTTTACCTTTTCCCAAATAAATTCTTGCTTCCATTTCTTCATCTATTTATATCATTCCTCTAGATTCCTAAGGGAATTTCAAAAATGTTTTCGTTTATGCTAAAGGTGCTCATGTAAGCCACAATGTTTCTGAGTGACAGTAGAAGTGAATCAATACTTTTCAAAACACATTTTTAAAAGTTTAAGGAATTGGTGGGAAGTTTACGATTATAATTAATCCTATGGTATTCATATATTTGCAAAGGAATACGCTGTTGTTTGAAATTGTGTACACTACACCAGAGACTAAAATAAACTCGATGTTTGTTGTATGAGTACCCGTAACCTTTATTAAATGATTATTATAATTATCGTTTTATCGCAGACTGGAAAAAACTTACTATCTCTAAGTAAAGAATGCATTAAGTCCTGGAGTCGAATGGGACTTGTTAAAGGAATTCTCTAATGAGAACTTTCCAGTAGCTGTCAAACTGTTGTTACCTCCGTCTACACCGGTAAAGAAACGACTGCGAATCTACAACGTTTCATAGAGTAAAACATAGCCATCTATGACCTTTGATCTTTCTTTAAACTAATAAGCCAAACTGATGTGAAATGCTAACAATTGAACAAGGTGAATCACAGAATATACAAGAACTCCAGGGATGGTTGTGGACAAAGTGTTTGTCTACCTGTTCTGTTATGGAATGCAGGATTGCAAGACGTAGTCGCGAATAGAGTGGTGACAAAATTTTTCACAGGGTACTTTGTTAAACAGTCAAACAATACCTAATACGGTAAAGAATTAACGATTTTTCGGATACGATACTAGGGACTGAAGTGGTTTTGAGTAAACGGATTTCATAAGTGAACAGCCTTAAATACAAAACTGGAAATATTCGTAACCTTTCTTTTCTTTTGAATTGAGGAATGTTGGAGATGGCAAAGCTTGCTTGATGATATAGGTTACTATGAGCAAGCTAACTGCATTAAATGTCAAAAAATTGTTTAAGCTCAGGCTGGTAATAACCTCAGTCACGAGAAAAAAGACCCAAACAAGTCACTTACATGAATTCAAACTCCCCTTGACCCAATTACTACCTCCGTCGAGTCGGTTAAGGTATGAAGACACGGTTGTATGTTGCATTCGTTTTATAAACTACTTCTACTACTACTACTAAATAATTAAATAACAACAATAGCAACAACACAAACAACAACACATACAAGATTTATTCTATATAACACTATGATTTGAAGTCAGTTTAATTTTTTTTTATATTATCTTTTTTGCTTTAAATACAACATGCCAATCAATATCTGTATTTACCCTTTCATACAATTTTGAACAGCAATTTAGTGCATGTATGTTCGATATCATTGTGTCATAGTATAATCTGACTCCTTTCTGTTTTGATCAAATTGTTCAACCCTCGGCAAGGATATTTTTAATAAACAATTTTTTCTGTTCATTTTATTATTTATTCCAGTCAAACTTAACGGATCTTTGTATGTATTTTGACATTTATTTCGGAGGCAAAATCAAAAGATACAAAACGTATCACTACATTTTTTTATCCAGGTGATATCACATATGCTGCTCTACTTCTTTTCAGTTGTCCTTTCCTTCCCTCTTTCCCTCTACCCTCATTTATCAAGATAACGTAATGTTCACATTCAACATACGATTAGCAAAAAGATTTAACTCCTGAATTAAAAAGTTTACCAAACTTTTATGTTGACTGACTTTGTAATTCAACATACAGAATATTTTGTATTTCAGTGGTGTGAACTTAATGGAGAATAAAAAGAAAGGAATCTGTCGTCGTTTTGTTTGTTTTACAAAGGATGAGATCTTCACTAATTATCCGAAATTAGACTTTTATGGAAAGTCGTCTTTAATGTGAATTGTTTTTTATAGTATCCTCAAAGGAACACTCGAATAAAATAACTATAATAAATGACTGAACATTCAAACCATTTGAAATTTACATTATTCTAGATAATTGCTTTTTTTTTAAATTGCACGTCTTGTAACTTGCACACAAAGACAAACCTCAAAACCTAAAACAATCATACACGCACACACAGACACATAATATTTTCTCTGTTTATATTCGGGTGTTTCGTTTGACAGTAATTAAGGCGTGTTTAAGTTTACTTACTTTTACAAGGAAATATCCTGTTTGTCCACATTGTTATTTTCTAATATAATGGCGACTGTATTTTTAACGAATGAAAAATATCTTGGATTTCTATGAAGTCATTTGTCTGGTGGGTGAATGAATAACACGTGACCTTAATAAATACACAATTGCGGAGATAATTAGAACATACTCCTACATTACAGGGTGGATGTTGTCTACCCCATCATTAATTTATATGCGTCAAGGTGTCCATGATTCATTGGACCCAATGACTTACATCTTTCTTAACATGAATAACTCCGTAAGTTTTCAAGTGACCAATGGGACGTCATATGGTGATTTCCGTTGGGTTTCGGTTGTCAGTCGGGAAACACGTGAGCTCGTGGAGACAGTAGTTTACAGCGGTGTATCGGCTTTGTTGTGTATCACTGGCATCCCGACAAACATCATCAGTTGTGGTGTGTTCTGGCGCCAGGGCCTCAAAGACCGCATGAATCTCTGTCTTTTTTGCCTCTCTCTTGTTGACTGTTTTTTCTTGTGTTGTGAGCTGGTGATGTACCCGGTAAGTTCTGGTATAAAATTGTATGACCGTGCGCTAGGAATTGAATACCAAACAAAATTAATCATTGATTTGTTCGGAGTTTCGTCCGCATTTCAAATAACTTCCCAGTTCATTGGTCTGCTCATCGGCGTGGAAAGGTGTGTATGTGTGGTATTTCCACTTAAAGCTTCGACGCTAATTAAGACAAGCTCTATGGCTGTAACAATATTTGTCTCCCTTTTCTTTTTTCAAGCATCTTATGTTTTTTATTCCCTTTCTTATCAAGCGCAGTCTGCATCAATATCAGGAGAAACTTACTGGTACTTTGATGAAACAACATTTCTTGTTGAGAACAAACTTTTTGTTCGTACTTTAATATTTACACTTTTAGGATTTGCAGTTCCTGCTGCTACGCTGCTTATAGTATCAGTCGCGACTGTGATTACAATAAACAAACTCAGAGCCGCCATCATGTGGAGGCAAAATACAAGCTCCACCACTAGTGACAGTGTAAGACAACAGGTGGCGTTGACGGCCATGCTCATGATTGTCTCGTGCATCCATATTGTCACCCTAGTTCCGTCTGTACTTTGGGAACTAATTTTGTATGTTACTGGCGAATTGTTTCACGATCCTCGACGATGGGAACTCTGGTACACTATCCGTGCCGTTGTCAAGGTGTTTCCAGAAATCAACAGTGCCATTAATTTCTTTATTTACTATTCTCGATCTACTCGGTTTCGAAAAATGTTACATTAAGCAAAAAACAGTGTGTTCGTTTTCAGTGTAGACGGAAAAAAGACTAAAATATTAGGACCTTCGAGTCGTTGTAACGTCAAACTATCACTATGGTAACGGCAGTTAATTAAGATTTTCTTTACAGGGCAAGATTTGTCTTTGATAGCGGAATCTTTGCAAACCAAGGTTTGCTTTTAACAGTGTTATATTTATAAAGGAAGATTGTATTGATAGCAGTATCTTTGTAGACCAAGATTTGTTTTAAATTTCTTTTAAATTGTCACATTTGTGACAGTCGTCAGCTCACTCTACAACGAGTTGAGGACGACATAAAACACAAAAAAACTGTAAAGTTAATAGCTTAATATAAAAATCGTGCAACAAAATGATTTATGCAATTTACATACGTACGTTGAGATACATTAACATCAGAAATATATTTCTTGATGGTGATATTGTGTCGCTACTGTTCCTTATTCTAAGCAGTCTTTTCCTTTTTGTTCAATGTCCAACAAGATCCAGAAAATAACAAAAAAGAAAAAAACTCCAAAAAGTTTAAATTTAATTTTTTTAATAATTTAGATTTTAAAATCACGATGCTGCTAATAACATATTTCATACATGTAATTTACAGTATTATCAAAAATTACAGGGTGAAAATAAAACGGCTTAGAGTTACTTTACTGGTTTTTAAAAAAGTAGATGAAATCTCTTCTTGCAAAGCTTTTAAAATTATTACTGATTGTCTCCTAAAGGTTAAAAACCACTCCCAAAAATTTATACTAAGGTTTCTTCTGCTTGTCAAAAGAAAGAGTACTTCAGAATAACACCAACGAAGAGCAACAATTGCTTCTTGTCCTAGCTATAACATTCAATATTTATTCCAGTGCAGCTTCGTTGTGACGCAGATAGACTAAAGAAATTGCCCTCACACACACACACACTCGCATGAAAAGTATCATCGTTTATCCAGTCTCTGTTTCCTGTTATTTTTCCAAATGACTTAAACAATCGTGAACATGTGACAATTTCAATAATCGTGGTACGTTTTAAAGTAACATTAGCTGTGAGATAATCATGCTTGTGTGTGTGTGTGTGTGTTATACATACACTTTTACCCAAAGAGCTAGCAATGACTCAAACAACGAATATATTGGTGCATTTAGTTAAGAAAGGGTGTGGTGATACTTAACAAATACATTTCACGACTTCGCATCATATTTTAACCCTATATTTATAGTTGTTAATTCTAGTTTAAATAAGCAGGAATCTATTTGTTATCTTTAATATCATTCTTATTCGTATTTAAATACATAACATAATATTACTTCTCACGAAGCCAGTTCTTTGTATCGCCCACAAATCGAAACTGTTGAAAAACATTTGTCTACTGTAATACATATGATGCAAAATAACAAGAGTACGTTGATTAGTATTTATAAGTGACTGGGTGACAATACATTACTAAATTCTTAATTGATTGTGATGTTATGCAATAGTAAAGAAAATAATCACTTTATTAAGTGCTTGGCTTAAAAAATACTTTGGCTTAGTTATCATTGTCTTCCAGTTAATACAGTTAAAAACCCTACTAATTGTTAAATAAAGACAGTTTTATATATTTTGTATTTGGTTGCTGAAATATAGCTCTAGAATGTAGGAAACATTAATACAGACATTTAAGAAAGCAAATAAAAGCCATCAGTCATCCTTTACTTGACTGGTACCCGTCGTTGGTAGAGTGTGATGATAGACATAACACCTGGCAAGGTCCTGGCAATCGTGAGCAGATCTTCCACAGGACGACCACTCCAGTCCTTTAAGTTTGGCAGCTAGTTGTTCTTCTGTCAACCAACGTGTCGAGCATTTATCAAGCTACCTTGAAGTGTAGTCTTAGACAAGGTGCCGTAAAGGATCACAGACAAGCTTACCCGACTGTAATGTTTCCAAAAATTTAGTAGATTGCTAAGTATGTGTCATACCTTATATTTTGAATTTAGTATACATCTAATACAAGCCAGACCCCTTGTTAACCTTTTCTTCCTGCGCTAATAAAAATGAAGTACATTAAAAACGTTTAAAAAAATTACTTCTGATTGAATTTCAATAAAACAATGTAAATAAACTTTCACTGTATCATAAATTAACTCTGTTTATTTTTTTCTTTCTGCTTTTATATAATTTTGTTGGTTTTTGTCTGTCCTTATTTTTTAAGGAGTAAATGACAAGAAAACTTGAGTCTCAACTTTTTCATTAACGACAATCGCCCATTCTTACCACAAAGTTCACACCAGAAGCCTTAAGCTGCACACGTCATAGGTCAAGGACTGACACGAGACTTACACGACACTTAAACGAGAAATTGCAAATCAAAAGCCGAAAGTTTTCAGTTTTATGAAACTACCAACCTGTCACTGTTGATACTGTTCAATGACGTTTTCCATGCAAAGAATACCTGAGGATCGAAGAACAAATGTGTTTGGATTTGAAAGAGTGAATAGAAATGTGTGCGGGTATGAACGTGTGCGCACGCGCGGGTGCTCTAGGATTTAAGTCTGTGCTCTCTGTTTGAGAGAAAGTATATGTGTGCAGTAGCTTCACTTGCAAAACAAATAAAAACACAAATAGCAATTCTCAGGAGATTACATAATATACTAAAAAGCATCAGATTACAAACTACGTATGTGACGGTGCACATCGATTGAACAGCCAACAGCAATCTTCAATTACAGCAAAACTCTGCTTGACAAAGTTGAAGTAGAAGGTCCTTTTCCGAAAGATTTATGCAGCCATTCTAACGACAATAAAAAATTCTTGACAAGCTGCTACAGAATTTATAGTCTTTTCCCTCTGTACATGAAAGTGTAATTGATTTGATAATATAAGAATACTAGGAATATAAAGAATATTCCTTGTCTCCGAACATAAAACGAAGAACAAAAACAATATAGAAATAGCAGTGAACCAAACAGAATTTAACTAGGTATTGTAAAATTTATTGTATGGACCAAAAAAAAATCTTTTTCATGCACATTACGTTCTTTTTACATAGGTAAATTATGTTGCTATATTTCCTTTTTGTGACTACAATCGATTAGGGAGTGGTACAGTCTTGAAAATAACAGTTGAATTTGTTTTTTCACAATACATTAAAACCATTAATAGTAGGAGCAAAAAGGTGCTCTGAGTTCATAGTTATTTTAAAGCCTTTTGCAGAAATCAGTTTGTATCCTGTTTATGAATTGCCAGGAATTAAGGTCAGAAAAAATAACTACATGTATAGTTGTTATCAAATTCTTACCAATGAACAGAACCCTTATAAGTCATGGGCTCTATTGACTTCTCTCATCGTAATTCTGTTGAATGTTATACTAACATCCATTCACGTTCATCACTGCTCACATAGGTTGTTCGAAATAAGCTTATTAGGTCATCCAATCAGTACTACATAAAAAACAACAACAACAACAGCGAGGATCCAAAAGACCAGACAAGATTATTTATAATTCACTGATAATGAAAGAATTTATAAACGTTACCACACACGGATCGACACCTGGAGTTTTAAAATATAATAATACAGAACTGGACACAAACACATTATTAGATATTGCGTTAATTGTCGGCCTGCCATCATTGATGTGTGTTATCGGTATCCCAGGCAACGCCATCAACTGCGCGGTGTTCTGGAGTCAAAGCCTTCGAGATCGAATGAACCTTTGCCTCTTCTCACTGGCACTAGCAGACTGTGCCTACCTCGTGTCACTTTTTATGATGCATCCGTTGAACTTCATTATTGAATGGGAACAGGAATTGATCTTTAAATCCTTTTTTAACCAAGCAGGCATGCCTCTAGCGGCAGTGGCTTTTGGCCTTCGATCAACATCTTTCTTCATCACCATGGTGATTGCGGTGGAACGATGTGTCTGTACTGTGTTTCCGCTGCAAGCTTCAACACTAATCAGTACTCGTGCCATGGGAATAACAATCTTTGTGGCATTTGTACTGCTTCAGCTCAGTCACGTGATCATGCCCCTAGCTCATTACAGTGATGTCATCATTATTAATGGAAAGAAAAGTAGAGTCGCTTTGCAAACTCAGTTCTTTAGAGACAATCAAAGGTTTGTTACGATATTTGCGAACAATATTATGGGGTTTGCATTTCCATCTGTTATGGTAATAATTGTTACGGTGGCAACGGCCATCACTGTAATTAAACTGAAAGGTGCGTGGAACTGGCGACGGAAGACATGTTCTGTCAATGATGAGATTTCCAAGCGTCAAAGGTCGTTGACGGGGATGTTGGTGATAGTTGCCTGCGTCTACATCGGAACCATGATGCCGTTCGTTGCACGGGAATTTTTTATCGTAGTTTTCATCGATGCTGCTACATCTTTCACACAGAGTTACTTCTTTCTCGCTTGGACTAAACTTGGAAACATGTTTCCAGGAATGAACAGCTGCGTTCACTTCTTAATATATTTTCTCCGTTCTTCTAGGTTTAGAAAACATTTGCAACACATATTTAACCTTTCTGACATTAAGAAATAACCCCAATGAATGTAATAACACAGAATGTTTTAATTAAAGCATTTTGTACTTATAATAAGCGCTAAAAAGTATTCTAACGCTGTTCTCTGATACTGGATTGGAAAAATTGTACAATAATAAGGTACAAACAAATTTTGTTAGTTGTAATATTCTAACATGAAATTCTATAATGCAATTCATCAGAGATATAATAGGAAGAGGATTAATCTTTAAACCTTACCGTTGTGTTAATTTTTTTTTTGGTCCAGTCTAAATTGATTCCGTACTGCAATGATGTGATGTGTGATAAAGTAGAAGTATGGTACATGAAAAATAAATCAAGATCTTTTATAGATTAAATATCAATGTGCTGCAAGCTACATTTCCGGTCGTGTAGAACTGTGGCCATACTTCTTTCAGTAAAAACGTCCCTTAGTTACGAGATACCATTCTGTATTATCAGCAAGTTGATACAATACCGGGACATAACTACTATGTCGTTGTACACAATACGATGTTTGTGTTCTTCTTTGATTTTTTTTTTTTTTAGAAACTATTTACAGGCGGTCCTCGGGCTACGTCAGCCCCAAGTTACGATGTTTCGTGGTTACAACACAACTGCCATTAACTGTATGAAGCCGTGTTTACACTTGAGTGCTTTTGCTTCATAAACGTCGTAACGCGAACTTCGTGTTTCATTTCATTATTAAATGTATTTTATATGTGTTGTTTGATAATTACTGTGTTAGGATAGGATAAGTGCTTACGATATGTTATTTACGTACAGAATGTACTTATGTTCCGACTTACATCGAAACACGGTTTACGACGCGACTTACGAGCGGACCAACGTCGTAAGTCAAGGACCGCGTGTAGTTCATTAACGACGATAAAGAACCTAGGATTTGCTATGGGAACTAGACATACTTGTAAAAATTGACTCTATTTCATAAAACATTACTTCAGTTTTGTGAATTATAAATGTAGATAAATCAAGCACATGTAATTATTCAACTATTAGTAACAACGGTATTTTCATCTCACGTTTAAAGATGTTAATGGAAGAAAAATACTTTTTTATGTCTGAGGCTTGAACGATTTTACGGTAAGTAACACTATATTATGCTGCGACCCTATGCTCCTCGAGGAGTAACAATGACTAAACTAAGAGTATATATATTAAGTTCTATTATTATTATTTTTAAAGTGCAATTTAAAAAATGCTGGGATGAACTCATTAAACCACAATCGCCAGTGATTAGAGCTTACACTTGATAGTCTTATATCGTATTTAAGTGTTTATTTTTCTAAATATATTTTGATCACAATGAAAAGCTGTAGAGGGGAACGTGTGAAAGCAAAAACAATAGTATCAATAATACCAAAAAGTATTGATACACGTGATGATGCTTCCATAAAAAAAGAGTGTTCGGGGTCATAATGAACACCACCTACAACTGCTATTTGTTTTTACAAAGACATAAAAATTTGAGTAATCTCAAAATATCCAAGAGTTAAGAGATAATTCGTATAAGCCAAATTATTACACAGTTATGTGTTGATGACTCAGGTAACCTTAACGTTTATCAACAAATAGAATCAGGGAAATATGAACACGATTACTTCGGCGGTTCATTTTGTTGATTAAAATCATGGTGGTGGTGGTGGTGATGATTATCGCCCTTTACTGCCGGAACGCAGCGAGTCGTTGCATTGTTCTTCCTTCTACATCTTTGTTACTTTTTTGCTATCTTGTTTAGCGCAATAAGTATACGTTTGGCTGACATATCGCGCTTTATAAATTCAAACGTATTATTATTATTTATTGACTTCAACATGCGCTTGATCAACTGAGCCTTTGCCTATTATCAGACAACAAAATGCCAGATTGGTTGAATTTTTCAGTTGCTCAAGGAAAGTAATCCATGTCTGAACAAATCCTAGATCTTTACATGGTTTCTTCCCTTATGTGTTCATCTACGCGTGAAGCGGCCTCACTGCCTGACAGTTATGTGTTTGCTGAGTGCATTCACCTTTGTGAGCATGACTACGATATTTAAAATAACACCATTATCATAAGTAGTGAGTAGTACTAATAGTTAAGTAAGAAAAGCGGTCTTTTCTTTTTTGTTTAAGTAAACATAGTACCTGGATATACTCGGACAGAATGAGATAAAACGTTTTATGGAGATAATAATGTGAGGAAAAGAGAAAAATGTATTTTGATGCCTAGAAAACTTTGAGTGCGAGAGATTTTGTTTCAGACATTTATTATGGATTTATTACCGACGGTGGCCTGCCCTATTCATTTCACTGTTTATCTATTTTTTTTTTTTTGTTAATTGATAAAAAAAATGGACAGACCATTAGTAATGTTTTGAAATGGTACTAATAAGTGTCGCGAGCCTGAGTGGTGAGGTTGTGACAGGCGTCCTTAATTAAGGGGAATCAAAACAAAAGGAAGTAAAGAATAAATACTGTGTGTTCAAACATTAATGTCTTGTGATTTTTGTTGCTTAATTAACACGTGGAGACTAACTGATCCGATATTACATTAACGATGACGATGACGATGACAAGGGCCGTTGACGATGATCGTAGAACAAAAGTGGCAAACGGTGCCTGTCCGACTTTTGTTTCATTCTTTTTTTTATCTTAATCACATACCTATCTGGTACTTACATGAATCAGAATGACTGCAATAAGCCAAACTGATGTTCGAAGTAACTATCACCATCACGAGTAAGAGGTACAAGAAATTATAGGTTTATCTTATTTTACAATGAAACTATGTATGTGTGTGGGTATGTAGGGTTGCGTGTGCATTTCTCTCTTCAGAAAATATTAAAGCACTCTTTACCTTAAGTTCATATTTGAATTGTAGATACAAAGATTCTAATTTCACTATAACATCATTTATTGACAACGCTTTGAAAGAAGGAAACATTAAGTACCATAGACTAAATTTTTAAAGATTTTCCTATATACATGTTTGCGTTAATTGTTTATATAATTATGGAGATTAATTTTTTCAATTTTCTTAAACATTGACAACCGAAATAGTGCATATAAGTGGTAATTAAGTGAGAAACGAAACATTTATTTCTCCTGTATTGCTCTCGTGCTCTGTAATTGTAACTAAATATATTTTTGAAACGTTTGACCGTCGCCAGAGCATTATCACAAGCCTTGAGTATACCTTTCATCAGCAAATTCTAATACCCAGAGACTGTTTGTCTGGTCAAGGAAAAATGTTGACCCTATAAATAATAATGAACAATTAATGACTCGAGGTGATAGTGTCTTCAGAGAACTATTGGAGACTTGCACGACTTTCAAATAGTCACATGTTCTACAAATACGTCGATTCTACGGTTGACTAAAACATATCACTGCACTTTAAAACAAACGTAAAGGCTGTACCCATCTTCCTCGCAGCATTGCTTTTCCCAACCATCTAGGGAGTCAGGTACACATTTCCTCCAGCTAGGGAACTAGGAAAAATAAGCTGAGCTACACAGGTCTCGAACCAGAACGCCTCAGTGCGGAGTACATCGTTTTAACCACGCACTTTCCCCTCCCATAAGATGTATTTACCTGTGTATTACTGGGAATGTACACTAATGATGTTCAGTAAAATCATTACTTGAAAAAAACATATTTTCGCACGTTTTAAAGAAAAAAAAAGAATCACCTAAACAAACATGCACCAAAGGCTTCTTTTATGCGGGTACACTTTTGTTTACTGTTCGTAGTGAAAACACTTGCAGATTTTGCTCGACCTCCAGTATGTGTACTTTCTGCTTACTGTCTTTGTATTGATGAATCCTTGCTCCATGTCACAAGTTGTTTTTTTTTAAACATGCAGCAATTTGGGGCTACAGTATTTCTACAATTACAAGGTGGCTATCTATTATCATCCGTGAACTAGAGGTACGCTTACACAAAAATTGATATGACTGCCACGATCAATCTTTTTTCCTGTGTAACATCCAAAGAGTTTTTTTCACAGGAGCCACGGAGCTTGTAAAAGCGTCTCACACTGAGAGCATAACCATCCTTTGAGAAATGTATGCTTTTTATATCTTTTAAGGCGATTCAAGACTGTTTGCACATCACATTGTTGCATGAGTTCACTTCACATCACCAGTTAACGATCGCTTTAAAAAGGATCTTTCTTCTCACCTGTGATGAGGTTCTCATAGATGATAATAACTTGCGTGGTCATGCTACACGTGCCTTTCCTAGTAAACAATATTTTTTCTGAAGTCGGTAAATTTTCTTGACATACACAATGCTTTGTGTGATCGGAGATGCGAGCTTTACAAACGAATGTTCTTAGGATACGGGTATAATACACTACTCCCTTTCGCTTTACAGTAAAACCGAAATTAAATCTTCCGTTGATTTATCAACAAATCCGTTCAACACAGTATCTAAATGCATTAACGACAAAATTTTAGTCAAAGAACTCCTCTTGATGAGAATGTAAACAGCTTGTACAAAGAAAAGGTCCAACATTTATGTTTGACTTGCAAAGCTTTTTTCTTTTTTCCTAAACTATTATTCTGATACTGATTATTTGAACATGGTAAATATAATATTTAATTATTCTTAAATAAATATGGCAGTAAATTTTTGTTGACAATTATTTTTAAATTAGGTAACTAAATCGTAAAATTTTATATTTGAAATTTAGCTTTTTCTTGAACAGCTTGCTTTAAAGTATCTAAGGTAAATTTGAGTGAAAAAAAAAATTAAAAAACACAATATATCACAGAGAAATGGCGAAGGTAGAGTGTTTTTTTATTTGGTTTTACTGTATCTTTCATAATCTTTTAACTAGCATATTTCCAAATATACGTGAAAACACCTAATCACATACATATGCACATCAATACCCGTAAGAGGATAATTTTAAAATTGCAAATAAACGAAGCTACTTCATACCACTGGATCGAAAATATAAGGTATTTAGACAAGAAAACGCATTTTTAGAATGCTGCTTCTAATCAATATTCCTTTTTCTTAAAAGAATTTTTAGTTGGCCTGAAAATACTAAAAATATAATTCTTTTTTAAAAATTAATTAATATCTATCAGAAAGTACATTTTTTAGTGCTAGTCACTACCAGTTTTTTCATTCTTTTTTTTTCCTTTGAAAAACATATCTTGTTTATCTATATCAGTAGATATCCGCTAAACGTTCGTAGCATTTTTCCACCAATCTTTGTAGGTAGCTTAGGATTTCCATTTCACCATTTGCATGAGTCGAGTCATTAGCACTCTTTATTTCCAGTTTCAATCTGCAATGAGTGACCGTTGCTTGTTGCTGTCTACAAAAATATAAAACCGTCAAGCGCATGTGGTCATGAATAAATCCATAGATGATTCCTTAGACAATGTGACAAACAGCGGTAGTCTTCTGGTCGTCGTTCCCAATGACGTGGCCAAGGAGGTGCGTCTGTTGGTGGAGACCATTTGTTTTGCAGGTCTGACATCGCTGCTGTGTGTGGTGGGCATCCCAACAAACATCATCAACTGCCTGGTGTTCTGGCGACAGGGACTACACGATCGTATGAACCTCTGTCTCTTCTGCTTGGCTCTCATGGACGGCCTCTACCTCACCTGTGCTTTGATGATCTACCCTGTCAGCGCCTACCTCCGTCTGTATGACGCCGCCATCGGGGAAGAATTCTATTTCACCGCTGTGTCCTTTGGCGCAGGAGTGTTGTACGCCTTTAGAACAACTTGTGGATGTGTCAATATGATCATCGCCCTCGAACGATGCGCGTGCGTGTTGTTTCCGCTCCGCATCTCCACGCTCATGCGCACTAAGACGATGGGCGCAGTGATAGCGCTGTCCTTCTTGTGTCTCCAGGGTTGTTACCTCGCTCATCCCTTTTCCTTTCGGCCAGCACACGTGACTACAGCGGCAGGTGTCATGTGGTTTGTGACGTCAACAGACTTTTATAATATAAACAAAGTCGCTATCGACACGTTTGGAAACATTATTTTGGGATTTAGTGTACCTGTTATAATCTTCATCACCGTGTCAGCGTCAACGACAGTGACAGTTGTTAGGTTGAGAACGGCGATGGCCTGGCGACAGAGAAGCAGCTCGACGTCTAATGACAGTCTCAGACAACAGGTGGCGCTGACCAAAATGCTGGTCCTCGTCTCTGTTGTTTACATTGTCACCATGACGCCTTATGTCGCGTGGGAGGTGAGCATTAGAGTTTTCACATATTACCTCCCTGCTTTGCATTATTATGAAGTTTTTCTAACGATCAGTGCCTTCGTTCACTCTGTGTCGCAGGTCGACAGTGCCATTCACTTTTTTGTTTACTTTTCTCGCTCTGCTCGGTTTAGACATGTGTTCCGCGATATGTTTTACAAAAAGGCAGCGGCAAAAAAGGAAACCAAACATCAGTACAGCACAAAATATTCAGAGTTTAACGCATAACATGCGGGAAGGTCGAACACGTTCTCTGCAAGCCTCACCTGCTTTTGATGGATTTTGTATCCTTGACAATACAGATTAACTTTGTTATGACTTGGATTTTTGCTGACGGGAGTCATTTGAAACCTATCAATCTGTTAGTTTTGCTTGTCTTAGGAAAAGAAAACGTTTAAATTCTTCTGTAAAGCCTATTTATTGTTAGAACTGGTTTTCGATGATTAATTATTTGTATCAAATACAAACGTCTCTGGTTATAGACTCTGTGGAATATTTTTCAAAATCAACGACCTTCTGGTAGAACTATCTACCTTGTTGATGATTTATGTCCGATTTGGATGGGACTTTGAAATTATTTCAACAGCATTTTGTCTACATATTTTCAGCAATGACGTTGACACGATTTTTAATAAACTTTAGCATAATCTTGCATGGGTTGCGAATTTGACCTTTGACATAATTTGGTATTGACTTTTATTGGCAGACGTGTGCCAAGCGACTGCGCGGACTTTTTGGATTCTCAATGTTTTAAACACCACGTGGTCAGGGCCTTTTACTGTTTCTACTCCTCCACGATTAAGCTACAGGGTAGATATCAGCCCATGGCGATTTCCATCCATATAAACTGCATACGGTCTCCGGTAGAAATGGAACATGTGAAGGGTAATTGGTTGCAATATGGTTGCCTTAAAAAGATTTTGGGGGTCTGTCTCCAGAAATTGTAAAGGTTTTTGCAGCATTTTTAGCTTAGTACACCCTTTTCTTTTGTGAGAAGGGGACCTTTAATGTCTTTCCAAGCCTTCATGACCATTAATTGTATACATCTGGGAAGGCCTTAGCTTTTTAATCAACGATCCCAAGAATTTCCTTCTGGTCTGCCTTTAAGCCTCTAATGTTTTTACAGAACTTTTACATGGAAGTAATTTTGGATAATAGTAAAATCATTGTGCCTGGAAGAGATGCTAATGAAAATCAACCTGTTGGAGATGGTAATCAGCTGTTGACTGTTTTAATAATAACCACATGCTTGTGTTTGGCCATGCCCTTTCATGGGATGGGGTGCCTTGGCTGCGAACACGTTCACATCTGGGACTAATTGTTATTTTCTTATCTATCGGACAAAACCTACACTCAGATAGCATGTGAACACCCTGGTTTTTGTAGGGGTTACTCCTGTAGTCTCTCTGTGATCTTTCCCAAGATTGTACTCAAGGCAATAGAACAAATATCCTTTAGTTAGTGGAAAGCTGTGCAGAAAAACAAGTGTCAAGAAGCTGCATCAATGATAACATGATGGGAAGTTATTAATATGTTTGTTATTTCATTGCCTTCTGTTTCAAGAGTCAAGCAAAACATAGCAAGCTCATGTACCAATAATTAATGCATCATTATTTCAAATGTCGAACCGATTGTAGACACAGTACTAAGATGCGAATGATGCTGCTCTATTACTACCTCGGGTGTTTTCCTCAAACAAACAGAGTCGAGGTCCTCAAACTTTATTCAATATACTAGTATTAGAATAAATAAACGAGGTTTTAACGCTGTATTTTTCCATAGTAAGTGTCGTCTGCACTACAGATGCCCCGATATACTTTATGAACAGTAATTTAGATGGTAGACTCAGGTTAAACTTGTTAGCTTCAACACCTTCTTTTACGGTTTTTGTGTCTTGATCGTCTAAGACATCTCTCGTGCTCCGTTCTCCAAAACTCAGGAAACAGTGCAAATCAGGTTAAACACTCGCAGTCCTGGATTTTTAGTATTTAATATCGCTCCTTGTTTGCTTTCTAAATGCCTCACATCCTTGGTTAGATCCAACAACGAGCTTTTTCATCGCAGCAACTTTGATATACCTCAAACCAGTAATCCTGGACTACTTGCAGACCATTTTTTAATTAACTACTAGAAGAGTCTCTCCACAAACAACTTCTGGTTTAGAGAGCGACGACAGTCACTATGTTAGCAAAGTCTGCGAGAGAAACTATATATAAGCAATCAAGAGATGGCCCATACTGCTGTGTAGCAGGTTGCTACTGTACAGGTGTCAAACGATTTGGTTTAAGTTTTTCTCTTATTGGCGAGCAGGAATATCGAAGAGCAAGACGAGTGCTGAGTGTCTCTCATTCATACCATAGGCCGTTCATACACAAAATTCAATCCAATCAAGTTCGTAGCTCAATTCAGTATGCGTACACTTTAGTGTTTGTATATCTTTACGTATATGTGCGTTTAATACTGCTTATCATTTCGTGAGACAAATTTCAGACAAATGAAGCAAATAATTTTATGTTTTAAATAGTCGCTTGAAATAAAACAAATCGAAACATTTACAGTAATTATATTGCCGACATCGTTCCTCTTCCGGAAGTCTGATGGTGGATTGCTCGCCGAGACTAACAGCGAAAAACTTCGCATGAGGCTAATCGTTGGTCTTGGCAGAAAAAACATCTGTCCATCTATACATGTCCGTGAGTATATGATTTCCACCTACAGGTACTATTGGGTCCGCCTCGTCTAAAAGGGTAAATCTGTCAATGGATGGACTGATTTTGTCAGACAAACGTATCCATAAAACAGGTACCCCTCAGGGATGTGTGCTTTTCCCTGTCCTATTCTCTGTATACACAAATGAGATTGCCATTAACAGTTCTATTCTCAAACTTGTTAAGTATGCAGATGACATAGACCTGTCACAGTACCTGGCTTACTTTGGGGAGATAGGGGAATGGTTTGACCCCAGCTTCCTGGAGCTGAATGTTAAGAAAACATAGAAGATGGCTTCTGGGAGAGCACACGATGGAAGACATGGCAGTACCCCTTTCTTCCCACCAATCCAAACAGAAGGACAGCAGGTACAGAGGTCTGCCAGTTTTATAAAGTACCTTGGTACAGTGGATATACGGAATATATACGGAAGGATATCTAAGTTTGTATACGTGGTCGGGTTATTGAGCAAAAGAAAAATTTCTGTCTTTGACTTCCTTGGACAGACAATAAATTTTAATTTAATTGATTTAATTTGCTTTTGAATATGTAATAACCGCGGCTGCTGATGTTATCCCTTATTGAAATGTTCAAAGTGTACTCATTCCAGTTTACGGAAGTTCCTTATACCGTAACTAACTTCCTGAGCTAAAACTGAAAAAGTGAGTTTGCTTACTGCTATAGTTTTATATGAAAAAAATTCTTGATACATTTAAAGCATCAGAAGTGTCAGTCTTCTGTGCTATAAAAACAGTTGGAATTTGTAATTCACACACATATATATATATACATGTATATGGTTTTCAAAGCCCTAGCGCCTATTAGTTAGTCCAGGAAAGAAATTCAAAGTTGCCAAAGAAAATTCGTAATAATTTCTTCACCTAATACAAGTAGGTTATGTTAAGTAATTTAAATAATCACATAATCCATTTTTCTGTATTCTTTGCTGACTGTAAAGTTTACGAAAGATTGCTTTATTCCCAAAAAAGTGTACATTTTGTGAATTGTTAAACTCAGAATAGCTTACTTTCTATTTCTATTATGTGTGTTAGTTGTTCAAACTGCATTTACTCGGGAGTTTGACACATATTTTTTATACTTATTTAACGAGAATTAACGCGGATCACGTGTTGTCTCATTTACATAAACGGTACATAAAAATGGATTGATTTAAATTACCTAAACACGTCCACTTATGTCCACTTATGTCCTACACATGCCCACAGCATTACTAATAGGAAGCTTGGTTGTGCAAATGACATAGCGATCTGGTGTTATCTGATACTAATGATTGAGGGGTAGGAAAGCGGTTTTGATGATGTCAGTTGTTGTAGATCAAACTTTGTGGTGAAATGTCACTTCAAAGACTGAAATATTAAAATATTTATACTACACCATCTATATCTGAATGTAGTTTATATAATGCTTCTATAGATAATTTCATAATATCAGAATAAATTACATTTTATATATTAATCTGCATCATTTATGTGATTACTTACATTTCGTTAAAATATTTTATAGTTCCTTTTTACAATCGACTCGCACAATAGCAATGACCTCAGACGATGTATTTGTCATTATTTGTGCCTTTTTTCTGCAATATTTAAAGTTTTGACAAATGAAAACTTTTAAATAAACAAGTACTGATTTGAATCTTTTTTTTAGAAACCTTTACAATGTTACGCCGTAAATATATATTGGTTACCTGTAAGGCCACTTTACCTGACACTGTTGTAACACAACATGACAACAGTACAATCGTGGGCTACATAATGACATGAATGTATACCCCATTGTGTTCAACCTTTTAAACCTTACAACGCTTCAGGCTCTTTTGTTAGATACAATTCGTTGATCAACTAATTTATAACTATTGAAAACATTTTCACTGGGCGCTACCGACTGTTTATGTGGCTGCTGAGTTTTGTTGTTTACTTTGCATCTGACATTTGTGTATTTACGTCTCATTGTGGATAGTTGTTTTAATTTGTGGCCCACATCTACATTTCCCGAAAAGAAAGTGCAGCTCAACGTAAAAGTTTGAATAACTAAAATAGTACACGAAAAAGTTAGTCAGACTACCGGTCAAAGCAAACGTGGTGACCACTGCAGAAATCTCTGTCACGGTTTCGTTGCAAACATTTCCCTCCACAAACAACCAGAACGCAGCCTGCCGCGCGACGAAGGGCGTTGTACTGATGACGTAAACACACGAGACGATCACGAGCATCTTTGTCAGCGCCGCCTCTCGGTGACATCTCTCACGGGTTGCCGAACTTGCCTCACGTCGCCAGGTGGCAGCAGCTGCCAGTCTTAGAACAGTAATTGTTGTTGTTATTGTTATTACAAGAAGAGTGCCAAGAGGTAGTATCACGCCAAGTGTGACAGTGGAGAACACGTAACACAGCAGCTTGTTATGTTTGTAGTTGTTTGTTGCTGTGATGTTTACATCCGGTGACAAGGCATTGCTGCACGCCAGTGGAACAACTAAATAACAACACTGAAGCACGACGAAGCACAGACATATAACCGCTCCAGTCGTCCTGGGTTTCATAAATGAAGACACACGAAAGGGAGAAATAACACACACGAGTTTCTCCAATGCAATCATCATGTTAACGACCCCGGATGCTCCCTTCATTCCGTTTAACACACCTACCAAATTAGAAGTAATGTCACTATGCCAATCACCAAAATCCTGGTCAAACAAACGTATAAACAACGGAACAGAATTATTTGTAAAATTCAGTGCTAGGTAAGAGGCGTCTAATATGGAAAGGCAGAACAGACACACCTTCATGCGATCCTTGAGTCCTTGTCGCCAGAACACCAGACAACTAATTAAATTTGTCGGAATCCCCACGGCGATCATCACACTTGTCACCCCGGTGAGAAAAAAGGATTCTACTATCAGGCGAGTCGTGCTGTTTGTGGCACAGGTCATGTTGGAGGGAGAATAAAAACCGTTTGTAGTAGTGATCATCATCTACCTCTGTTTCTTATATGTGAGACTAACGAATGATTTTAAAAAACTTCTAGTTTCACTTCTGCTAACAGTCTCCCGCATGGCTTGGCTTCTGTGTACAAAGATCAGTTTCTTTCAGCAGGGATACACAGATCGACTCAAATATGTAATCAGAAAGAAACATTGCATGCGTCCAGTTTATACTAATGTTTTTATTGAACGCATGCATCCGCGCATGCTCGCGTACACACACTCCAAAATGTACGCACACATGGGTTGCAGGTATAAAGTAAAACAAAAAGTAAAAATATGTAACAAACCATCCCTCTCTACAAATACCTATATAAAGGAAAACAGAACAAAAGTACAATGAAAAGCTGAACAAACTCTTATTCACACATGGATATGTTTTCTTTACGTGGAATTTTCGTTGTCACATCACCAATGCATGTAGCAAAAAACATTATTTGAATCTGACATTTTCATCAGCTTTAACATTTACATAAGTAGACATGTTTTATTTTGTTTGCCTGGAGTTAAAAGTAAAAACGTTCATCGGGCAACTTTTGTATGTACTTGAATGAAGTTGAGTTTGCGAATGTCGTCTGGCGTAGAACCGTAGAATGATTCAATGTTTATAATTGTTAGGAACAATTAAACTGTTTTGGTCGTACAATCTAGACACGTAGAATTTACCCTTCTTACAAATATTTACATGTTTTTTTAAGTTAAATAATGATCTCTATATTTTTATATGTGTATGGAATTATATGTTACAAATTAAATGGTGTAGCAGTCCGAGTCACTTTGATGTGGCATGTGACCCTGCCTGACCTGTCGGTGACCTGCGGCTTGGACTAGAGCCCCCTAGATCATTCTAGCAAGTGTGTGAGTGAGTTTGAAGGACGCGAGCCATGGTACCTGGAATGGTCGATGTTGAAATGACCATGACAATTCCTTATTACCGAGAGGTAAAATAAGCAAGAAAATTATTTTTCCCATTTAGCCCTCGTCCTTTAGAGAGAAAGAATGAACAAGGTAGTTGAAGTTATTAAGTGATACAAATATTTTTAAGTCGTAAATAAACGAAATTAAAATTAAAGAAATTAAAAGAAGATATTTTATGCACTACTAAGTAGGTGTTTTCTTTCCCATATTTGTGGATTTTCACGGGATTTAACCTATGTCTTTAGTTCACTAAAGAAAATCATACAACATACACTCAAGGACAGTCACAAGGAGGTTGTTATGTAACTTTTGTTTTCCCGATGACATCGATCAAATAGCAGGCAGCAGCATGGAACAGGCAGGAGTAGTACCATTGAATCCACCGATGTACATCACAGGATCTTGGTAACAACAGCGACAGTGAGTAGGCTCACTACATTTGAGACAACAACTGTCGACATGCGCGAGACTACATAGGTCTCTCGTTGTGTGTATCATGCTGTGCCGCTGTCGGACGTAGATCTTTCTTACAGAATCGGAGCGAAGGATTGAAATATATTTTAAAAGACTTTATCGGAGATGGAACAAGATGTCGGATGCAGAAGGTAGGCGTCTTCGGCAGCATCGCAGTCACCTGCTTGATGGATCCACAGCTACAGAGGAGGGTGACATGTGACGTGTGACATGTGACGTGTGAAATAAAATCACAGGAGAACAAGATGAAGATGGCCAATATGTAGTAATTACATATAGAAGGTATACAACGTATACTAGCGTTTATATTTCTGTATCTGCATGCTGTGCACACAAAGCACAAATTAACATCGTTCTGATCACATCAAGATAGTATCATATGATTTAGGCCTCCCTTGCTGGAGGTACCTCTTAACAAACAGGAACTTTATAGATGAAATACCTTAGAACTACACTGACTTATAGTTATTAGCCATCTTTTGCCTTCCACAACGCTCATTACCACCTCCCACACAATCCTACGACACCTACCTGTTTTTCACTTTTTGCCCTACATCATTTATGTAAAGACTTTTTGCACACATTCCTGCAGCAGGACCTACAAGACAAATCTCTTTTTGCATCAACTTACTACAAAATCTTTGACAGGGGGGCGGAAGTATGTAGACTTGTAAAAAATAAACAGAAAATGATGAGCAATACAATATCGGCGCATGTAAAAATCGTTAAAATATACTTGTACATTTAAATGAACAGTCATGTACAGGAAAATCTATTATTTCTTCCAAGTTATTTCAAGAAATAAAAAGGCAATAAAAATTTTGATGGTTATTAAAGTATCATTGTATCTGTAGTACGGTGCTTGCAAACAGATAATTTGATATTTAAAATACTATTAAATTCAAATTTATTTCTATATCGGAAAATACTGATATTAAAATGTGATGAAAAACACATGTTGAAACACATATGTAGCTTACTTAAATATTACATTTTTTTCAAAGAGGATACGTGTGCAGGTGTGTGTATGCATCTGGGGATGTCTGGATTAGTGTGTAGATGGGTGTGTATGTGAATTTTATAATTTCTAGCTTAAAAATATAACAAGAAGTTTGATCTTGTTTTCTTTAGGTATAAAATATAAATGTAATCTCTACATTCTGTAGTTGAACAGTTAAGTGAAAAATGCTTAGTGAAGACGACTTCAATATGTACAATACCACAGAGCAAATAGAACCACAGACAAGTGATTTTCTCACTGAGAGGACTGTGCAAAACGTTTCTACTAAGTATACTCAAACATTGATAGAAACTATTTGGTTTATTACCGTTGTCACACTAGTATGTTTGATAGGTATACCCACCAATGTACTCAACTGTGTTGTGTTTCTGAGACAAGGTCTGAGAGACGGCATGAACCTGTGTCTATTCTCCATGGCCTTTATGGACATCTGTCTTCTGGCTTGTACCTTTGTCATCTACTCACTGAGCTCCTTCATGCGCTTCTACGATCGTGTGCTCAGTGAAGCATTTTACTTGAAAGCAAGTTTTGACTTATCCGGTGCTCTGATCGGTTTTCGAACTACATCTGGTTGTGTAGGCGTATTAATTTCAATAGAACGCTGTCTGTGTGTGTTCTACCCTCTCCGTGCGAAAACTCTGATGAACAGGTTCATCGTTGCTACATTTATTGTCACGTGCTTTGTTTTATTCCAGAGTTCGTATGCCGCTGCTCGCTTGATTGTAAAGCAACCATTGCAAGATAAAACATCCTTGTTCGCCGATTTGACTCAAATTTATTTACAGAATTTTGCTTTTATCAGCATATTTATTAACACTTTTCTGAATGTAACAGTACCCATAGTTATATTTACATCAATATCAGTGGCGACGTGTATCACAGTATCCAAACTGAGATCAGCTATGGCATGGCGGGAAAAGTCTTGTTCTGTTAGTAGTGATAATCAGTACCGACAGGTGGCGCTGACCAAAATGCTTGTGATTGTGTCGACTGTCTATGTAGTCACAATGATACCCCTTCTAGTCAGAGAAATCAGTTTATGGTTTTTCGCCAGTTGCCTTGCTAATGGTTCGTGTAACAATATACTCATGACTTACAGCGGCATCGCGTGTACCTTTCCTCAGATAAGTTGTTGTCTTCATTTCTTTATTTATTCATATCATTCTTCAAGATTCCGAAGTGAGTTTCGCAAATGTTTTCGCTTATGTTTTACATTTTTATCTAAGCCAAAATGATGATGAGAACGTTTACCCTTTTAAATCTTATAATTACTTAATAGTTACTTAGGAATAAATTAATATTTTCAAATTTTTGACAGTGCTTCAGAGACTAGGATAATTTTTTTAAAGTTGAATCTTAAGCTATGACTGCTTCTAGTAAAGTTTATTAAACTTTCCATTGTAGCTTTTTTGCCAATTATTCTAAAGCATATACACCTCACATGATACAATTTAAACATCAAGTGATAATACATCAACGCCAGCTATGGGACGAGATGCTGTGTAGCCAAGTAGTAGATATGACTTATTGTGAATTCCGCACTCCTTTACAGTTGCCAGACGGGTTTCCTCGGTCGATCTGGTACGGTGAGAATGTTTGACATATGTTTGTTGGTCTTTTGTTCTATTTTTTTAAATCAGTTTCTGCGAAAACAGAGAAACTGTTATCTAACCATGCCAAGATGTTATGTTTTTTCTTCGTTATAATATCTAGAACTCAAAAAAGATACTTTTGCTATTAGTTTTTTATAAAAGGATATATTTTAAAGGAGAAATAATGCGCGAGCATACCTTACGTTAAAACTTAAAATAAATGTTACAGCGTATCAGCACATCGCCGGAATTTAGTTTTTTTGAAAAATATAAAGAGAACAACAGATAAGCTATAGTGCTTTATCTTGTGTCTCTAAGTAACTGCTGCGGGGGCAAGATGTGTTTATAAGGGCAGACATTCTTGTCCCGTGTGTCCCTGTCATTGACATTTCGTAGGCGCAGCCGTCGCAAAACGAAAAGAAAATGAACAAAATAGCAAATAAAAAACTTATCAATGCTTACAATATATATATATAAACGTGTTATATACAGTGTCAATGAAAAGTGTCACACAAAACAGTTTAGTTTTCTACACGCGAGTTTCAATATAGATGACATATATTCGTAAAGCCTCCACTGTCCTGTTGTCCTCTGCAGCCATCCTGCGCTTCTCCGCTGACACTGATCCTGTTCGCAGTGCCAAAATAAGTTTTCCACTCCCTTTACAAACTGCAATTCATAAAAACTAAACAGTTATCTGTCTTTCAGAAAGCTTCTCAAAACCCAGTTATCAACAATTAACGGCTGTCTTTTGACAATGATATCACTTCTTGCAAGAGAAATCAGTTTGTGGTTTTAAACGAATAGCATTAGTAAATGTTGGTGTATTAATCATAAACATAATCACAATCATAATCACAATCATAATCATGACATAGAGGGTAACAGCTTATATCTTTCCTCAAATAAGCTGTTTTCTTATTTTTAATATTTCGCTTCTACATTTATAAAAGAATGCCATACAGTATGTTTACCACCATTTTTGTTTATTGTTAGTATTTCGTACTATAGCTACAATTTGAGAAACATTTAAGAGTTCTGTCCCACTCTACTGATGGCGTAAGATGACCCTATGTGTTCGTTATAAAGTCTCCTCCCACTTTAGGAACTAATTAGCCTCAAGCAGTTGTTCCCTCCCTGTTAGTCACACGGGTTCAGAGACGTGTCGCTTTTTTTTTTATTTTCCTACATAGTCAACAGCTTTTTCGTTATTGGAAATTTAAGTTATTTTATTCATAGTCTGCTCATTACACAATAGTTGTGATTTAATTCGGCTTCTTCTGCTCTAATAAATCCTCGCACCGTGGGTACAAATCTTCTCACGTCCTCTATTTTAATCGAAAGCTTGTTGAAACTAGTAAGGAATAATAAAAGAGGACCTTTGTAACAAATCTTCTTGCGTCCTAACTTCAGAAAGTCATCGTAAATGTTAAGTCTCGATCAGAACGATTTGAATGTTTCATAAAGCTCGGCCTGCTCTGTATTTTACTTTTTGCTGAACATAAATATCAGTATTTCACACAAAAACACGAATAAATTTGCGCTTACCTGCGTGCAGTAAGAATGTTCAGTTCAGTGGAAATTAACTGTAGTATATTTAATGATTATGGAATGGAATTGGTATTCGTCTTTTGAAATAACATATACTAAACGAACTTATATTCTATTCAAAGTGATAGGTATTTGCGATCACTTTTATTATATGCGCTATTGAGTATAAACACATCGTCATTTTGTACTGTTTTGCGAAAAGACAAACCTTAATGTTTTGCCGGATCTGCTGCCAGCGATTGACATACCTCATGTAATAAAAGTTTTCTACTCCTTTAACAACCAAACTTAATTCCAGTAGTTCCCTCCTTTATCAATACTCGAGCATTTGTTGAGTGGTTACTCAAACTCAGTAACTTATAATTAAGAGCTGTTGTTAATGAGGTTTGTTAAAACACGTCTTGGAGGTGCATACAAACAGCGGTGATGTTAGTTTGACATTAGTCATACTAATGTAATATCAAATGTGTGAATATATATATATATGTTTTAATAAGCCATTACCTTGTGTTGTCTTTGTGCGTGAGAATGGGCTTGAACTTGCTTGATTTTCTATGTAGACATCTGTGTGTGTGTGGGCAAGAGACAGCGACAACGACCTCACGAGGCTGCACGCTGGACACCACCAGCAACATTAACCTCAGAGGCATGATTCTGCTTCTGTTTCACTCGTATGAGGAGCCACGATCGACTCGCTCTCTCTTCTCTAAAGACGATCAAAGGACAGGTCGCCCTTCGAAGTGCAGGAACTGAGCTGGTCACGTCCTTGGAGCCTATATAGTGTGTTTATATATAATATATGTTGTGTTGTATGTTTTTGTGTACGCGAATGAGCGATGCAACTAAGTCGGTGTGTCAAGGGTGCGAGGTAGGTGTAAGATGAGTTTGCGTTTTAAAAGCACCAATGTAAACAGATTCATAGGGCTCACAAGATGGTTTTTTTTTAGAAATATCTGCTTTATTTCTTTCATTTTAAAACATTTATTATCTCTCACAGATGCACAACACATAAAATACAATGTTTTACAATATAAAATAGACATATACACATAAGGTGACAGTCAAGAATACATCCATCTGTCAAACAAGCCAATAATGTAAACTCGTACACAGCAAAGTATGTTGTGGTTTTTTCACATCTCTCAGAAATCATGCACAAACATCATAGCACGCGCCTTGGATCCCTTGTGTCACAGACTAACCTCACAGCAATGTTAATGTATCTTATATCAAGACATACTTGGTTTAAAGTAATCATTGTCTTTTTTTATATATGTATAAAGTCAGTATTTATGTCTAGTTAACAAGATGTTTATAGGGTAGCCAGTGTTTAGCAAACTTTTTTTATTTATTTCTAAACATGTATTATTTTTTTCAATTGTATATTTGTGTTTCAATATTCAAATAAAGGGTTCGCAAGAAGTTTGTAGTGTTTTAATAAGTCGACTTATATTTTAGTTTCAAATATTTGTAGAGGAAAAATGTATATTCGTGTAATCGTTCTTTAAATCAAATGATAACCTCAATATTAACATCAACTGTATTACATCGAACACGTGAATAAGGGTTAAATTAATGATCTGGATGTACATAAATAAAGTCACAAATATTCTTGTGAGGTAATAGAGAGGAGCGTTAGGTTGTTAGAGACAAATGTTGAAAGAAGACCCTTCTATTTCTGACTTACAAAAATAATAAGTTATCATTACTCCTTATGCCAATCAACATAGTTGTCAATAGTCGTGATCATAGTCAATTGACTAGTCCGCCTGTTCGTCTTAAACTGCACATTTATGACACTCTTTATGCTTACTGTTTCTTCCCTGGTTCCTCTTTATGTCTTCTATGTTTGTCTTTTATTACTTCTCTCCAAAGTAGTTTTTCCTTCAAAAGTTCTTGAGTGTTGACCAGTGGTCTTCTACTGATTCTTCTCTCAGTCATGAAAGGGCCTCATACTTATTCTTTACTTCACAGTTATACATTTCCCTTGTTCCATTGTTCTTGAGGTATTGAGTATTGAACTTGTGGTGTGGTCTGCCTGCTGCATCGATGAAGGACTTCAGCTTAATCTTGAAGACTGCCACTAGGAGCTGGTGGTCTGAAACAACATCTACATCTCTCCACACTCGGACATCTTGAAGCCTCCTTCTTCACTTTCGAGCAATTGTTATATGGTCAGTTTTGTTTTCGATCTGGTCATCAGAGGAAGTCAAATTCGTCTTGTGTGTATTTTAAAGAGTGAGAGGAGGTAGTGAGTATTAAGTCGCTGTGTAAAACATTTACCTCATTTACTGCAGTTTGTTAGTAGCGATGAGAGAAAGAGCAAGAGAAAGGATAGAGCAAGGGAAAGTGAGCGGCGATGTCGAACGAAATGGAAGACAGCAGAGGAAGAAAGTATACCTGTCAGATGGGAGAAACCTGTTTTCTCACCCTTTACTGCAAACAAACAATTTCTCTGCTTTCTTTAAAGCCACAAAACCCCTTTTCTCGTTTCCGCACTGCAGGCCAACGGATTGCCTCCTAGGTAATGCACTTGTCTTGTCTAATTAACATTAATTAATTAACATTGTACCTTCTTCATTGTTGTCTTATAATAAACATTTAAATTGTTTTTGTTTTCTCTTTGGTAAATTAAATGATGTCCGTAAATCTGGTCCATGAAATGTCTGACAATTTTTGTTACAAGTATTTAAAAAATAAAATTGATGTCGCTTGTTGATTCTAATTTCAACACCTGAAGTCGAAGTTTACGAAGAACGTATTTAAAATGTAATCTAAACAGAGAAGAACGGGTGTAATAAATAAAACAATGAACTGAACTATTGATTTGCGGAATCCAGTCCACGACTACAGTAACTGACATGAAAAGGTCATAATAATCAAACTTGATGATCACACTACTCCAAAAACGAATAAAGATTTCCCGTGCAACTAATGGCAGCATGGTTCCTGTATAAACGCAGGCAACTATTACCAGCATCACTGTTAGCGCCCTCTGACGACAGGAAGTGCTACTGTTGATTGAACTTGTCTTTTCTCTCCATCTTATGCTAGTTTTCAGTTTTATTACAGTTATTGCCGTGGCCGTGGACACAATGAGCACAACAGTAGTTGGAAGTGCAAACCCTAATATTGTGTGTATAAATGTGTCAATAAAATTCGGATTGGCCATGTAAAACTCTGACCGTGAATATACCCGTTTTTTACTTCCAGTAATATTCATGATATCAATGTAATTTGATAAGGGGATTGTAATATAACTAAGCTGAAACAATAGAAAGAACGTGAAGAGGATTCCCGCCATGATGCGAGTTTTCATACAGCTGGATGCTCTTAAAGGAAACACCACACACACGCATCTTTCTACTGCGATCACCATGGTGATGAAGCCAGAGGTAGACCGTAGACTGTAGCAGATGCCTGCAATTACAAGGTAACCACTAGTGTACAACACATCCATGGCTAGTTTATCGTAAATGTCAATGAGATAGCTCACAGGGTAGAGTACACACATCAAGATCAAGTAGGCGAGGTCCGTGAGGGATAAAGCAAAAAGACAGAGGTTCATCCGATCCTGTAGACCTTGTCTTCGGAACACGAGACAATTACAGATATTTGCAGGGATTCCGATGGCACATACCAACCCTGTAAGTCCGACTTTGACAATTATTTCTACTAATTGACTGTCTGAGGAGTTGAGAATAGTTTCTTCCTTCCCTGAAACGGTCGTAAACACCTCCGATACATTGTCAGTTCCGTTCATTGTACTCACGATTAAAGGCAAATGTGCAGGCAGAACTGTAAACATTCGTGTTTCCCTGTGTTTTAAATAATTTTTTTGAGTTTTGTAGGGTCTCATCTGTATATACAACGGTCTGTCTTTTATTAGTTACGAAGAGAAAATTATTGAGTACACAATGTGAACAATAAAATGATTGTTTACATTTGATTGCCGACGCTTGAGTATATATGAAAAGAAAATTCAACTCGTTTCTTTGCTAAGATAAAACATTTACCTTATTTACTAGCACTTTTGGAAAATTGTAGACATTCACTGACTTACATTTTTTACTTTTTTTTTGAATTAAGTATGAATTGTAGTATATTTGCATACCTCGTACGTGGATTTTTGTGAATACGTAAATAAGCGAAAATGTATAATATTTATTTTTATCTTTCCTATTGTTTGTGAGACAAATACAACATGACTCAATAGCAAACAAACCATGATTTTGGAGAAGCCTGTCAACGATAATTCAAATTCACACTGATTCAAAAAGCCAGATTATGTTCTAAAGGGTAAGAGAATTTCCATTTGTGAATTTGGGAAATTTTCCAATGTTTCTGCGTTAACAATTTCCGCTAGTTCTTCTTTCTTTTCATCTCTAATATCATAGGCACAAGTCCGAGAGGAAATACGTCTGATCTGCCGTTAGAAGTGCGCGTGAGGGCGAGTGAAAATATTTCTTTTTTTTCGGGGGGGGGGGGGAGGTCTTAATAACATGTTTGTTCAGATTTAGAGTGCGATACGTGTTACATCACCTGTTAGTTGAGAATTGTGATGTCCGGGTCGCAGCGCAAGTGGTGCGCACCCGTTTTATTACCTATTTGGGGTTTGATTTCATATTTAATAGTCTCGTTTATATGTATATATAAGGACATATTTAGAAACGTTCAGCTAGGAGCGGGACAGGGAGGAGTTTTGTGAGAGCCGCCTGTTGATGGACATTTGTATGGACTGGTCTCTCTACAGGCTTCGTCGTATTCTTCTCTCCCTCTGTTTCTTCGTCTCCGTCTTCATATAAACTTTATTACTTCTCCATGTACCCCCACGCCAGGCCGCCACTACTTCAAGGCGCACAACTGTCCACCAGTCCACCCTGCACCCTCATCGCTCTGTGTCAGCGCGGACACGTGACCCTGCTGTATCCGGGTGCGGCCACGTCCTCTCTTTTAAGTGTGTGTGTGTGTGTGTGTCGGAGACATTTTATTAGCATATTTCGTGTGTAATAAATGTGTTAGTTTTGTACCGTTCATTTTGTTTTTGTTAGTGTCGTGTGGTCGGCGCTCAGCTGCGGCTCGACAGGAACGTCGCGCGCCG
Source organism: Pomacea maculata (assembly GCA_004794325.1). Classification (NCBI taxonomy): domain Eukaryota; kingdom Metazoa; phylum Mollusca; class Gastropoda; order Architaenioglossa; family Ampullariidae; genus Pomacea; species Pomacea maculata. The sequence continues at coordinate 175,364 of SRHC01001238.1, forward strand.
TCTGTGGCCGAGCGAGTGTTTGCGTGTTTGTGTTTGTGCTGCTTGAGCGGTTGTGAGCGTGCATCCGGCGACGTCGGGACGACGGTTACGCGACAATATTCACATCCAGGTTTCTTTTTCTACTAAACAGAAATTTGCAAGAATTTTTTGACGTGTCTAGCAGTGCTGCATCTATCATCACTGTACGCGTCGGAAGCGTTATTATTATCGAAACCGGGACTATCCATGTATGCTTACTAATGGTATCTGTAGTGAGTATTTTACGGTTTGATGGTGCTTATGTTATTTTTCTTTAATTTAAGATGAAGTAGACGTGTCAAATTAGGCTCTGAGGGATGAGGCAACCGAAGTGGATTTTTTTGGCCAAGGAATTTTGCTGTTGTTACAACGACTTATTCTTTTTAACATGTCAGTAAAGAGTAGCAAAAAAAAAAAAGAAAAAAAGGTAGGACTGCCTGAAAGCAAACTGACGATCTCAGACCCTACACGTAGACAGCGACAAAGAAAACTAAACAGTTGGTGTCGGCTTGAAGATGCATGACGATAAAACTAAACTACAACCAAATGTGACCCTTCACGAAAAAAGCAATTGCTCTAGAGGCCCCGAAAGTGGTAGTCAATTTTGTGCAGTTTGACTTTTCTTTGAAAATTGATTCCTTGGTTATTAAACTTTCAGGAAATTACACTGCTATGTTAAAAACAAGTGCATCCTTAAGTCTTTAAACTTGTTAATTTGTCACGATTTCCTTCGCACGTTGAACATGACAGACCAGTGTTTACAAACTCGAGCGCTGACTTCCAGTATGCAAACTTTGAGATACGGGTTATTATAGATCGTAACATTTAAAGTATGAATATGCTGTCTTAAATACAGTTTGCCCATTTATAATACAAATGACAACCAAAAAAGATTCAGATACTGAAAGCTATCTTGGAACCTCCCGTCCCAATATTTTGCTTTGTCAATACAAACCTGTATGTTAAAGCATTTTTTTTTCTTAAAAATTTCCAGCAGCTAGGTTTTGCAATCATGTTATAATTAAGCTCTACATTTTAAACACCAAAGGCATATAACGACTTTTTACATTTAGTCATATTCTGCAAACCAGAAATTAGTAAAAACATTGCCGATTGATCATATGTAGAAAATCAAAAAATATTTTAACAAATGATTTTGGACAGTCTTCTTGTGCAATTGTTTGTGAACACATCTTGCTCATGAAATAAAACATGGTTTATAAATACTTTAACATGCTTATTTATTATTATCTATTATTTCGATTTCGACTGGTGTTTCGTAGTTTGTGGGGGCGTGCTTGAAACCTAAGATCTGCTCACGTGACCTCTTGAACAAACGTACAGTAACAGTAACATGGCAGCGAACAAAAAAATACATATCGTTTATTGTTTTACATTCACTTTCTTGCTTCATTAGAACTTCTTATTTACTTGTTTGGGAGAGCACTGACAACATAATACAAGTCATATTGCTTTGATAATAAAAATGTATCGTCATTGCATTCCTACAGTAGTGAGTTTAGATACTGCGAAAAAGATATTATCGCAGAACAAGAGTTAATAAAGATGAACGACGGTGTTGGTATTTTCGTTAGGTCTGTGGAACCTGTTTGGTGAATGGAACAGAATATAAATGACTAGCGGCGATGTCAATAAAGGGTGACATGAAGTTGGAAACAAAGATATTTGTCAGAGAAAAGACAATATAATTATTACCGAGCAGTTTACCTGAGCACACGTTACTTTTTGGTTAGACTGTTTGTACATTTACTATTGGTACAAAGACTAGCGGTACAAAGAGATACTCTTTTGCAGAGGGTTGTTAATACAATATGCTAATTTTCCTTATCTGGAAGGGTGTCTAAAGTATAGCTCACCTGCAGTCATCTTAAGGAAAGTTCAAATAAAAGTACTGGCAGCTGCAGTTTTTAAAAAGGTTTATAGTTTATAATAAGTTTATATAAGGTAAATAGTAAACTAAGGAGAAAGAAATCTGAGGAAGATAATTGGAAATGAAATGTTTTTTTTTAAAGCTCATTAAGATTTTCTTCTTGCTGACATTAATTAAATTGACATATTGAGGGAATAATTTTTACTTTTTACTCTCACGGATGAAAAACGGGAAAACGTTACTTGGCAAGGATGGCATATTTGTGCAACTAAGTGAAAGATAATATTGACTGTATTTGATTATAAACATGCGTGCAGATATTTTTGCTAGAACAGTACATGTTATTTGTTTTATTTGGATGAAAACTTTTTACAAACAAGGTATGATTAAAATAGTTTTAAAGAAAATACGTATTTACTAGCAGATCTCACGAAATGTAGGAAATCCAGTACACATTCATATTTTTGTAGTGTGATTTTTTAAAACTGATTCTTGATCCTTATGGTGCTGGAAATAACCAGACAAAGAAAAATGTCTGATTAAAAATATCCGTGCACCAATACCACGGACTAAAGAGAATTCTGATTTATTTTATTTTTTAATATCATTGCCTCAAATTGATTCCTATACTCGAAGAAATACATAAATACCCGTATTTCTGATGCGAAATTAGACGTTATGCGACAAAGAGGGTAAAATTATTCTGTCAGGTGAAACATTCTAAATGATGAATGTATCTGTGAACATTTCGACCTACCAAGACATCTTTATACAAAGTCTTCAAGCTGTAGTGAGCGCTGAAACTCGCCATCTTGTGGACATTGTGGTCTGTGTGGGCCTCACAACACTCATCTGCATGGTGGGCGTTCCAGCCAACGCCATCACCTGTTTGGTCTTCTGGCGGCAAGGACTTAAAGATCGGATGAACCTCTGTCTTTTTTCTCTAGCTCTAGTAGACGGTGCTTACCTCACGTGCATGTTCGCAATTAACCCCGTGAACTTTTTTATAGAGTGGTGCAGCGAGTCGAACTTTGAAACGATCTACTTGCGTGGATACGTGGGGTTGGTGGGCGTATCGTATGGGTGTCGATCGACATCTTCCTTCATCACCATGGTAATCGCGATAGAGAGATGTGCTTGTGTACTCTTTCCTCTCCGAGTTTCAACGCTCATGAGAACACGTACCATGGGAGTGCTTATCCTTCTTCCTTTCTTGTTCTTCCAGCTTTCTTTTATCACTCTTCCTCTTTCTTATAATGTTGTTAAAATTGCAATTGGAGACAAATTAGAGAACATATTCGTTAGTACTTATTTTTACAATACAAATGCTGCGTTTATATCAATATTCACTCACACGTGCATTGGATTTGTTGTGCCTTTTGTTATTTTCATCGTGGTATCATTCGCGACGGCCATCACTGGTCTTAAACTAAAGGCAGCTTTAACATGGCGAGAGAAGAAAAGTCGAACTTTCTGTAACAACCGCCAGACGGCGCTGACAGTAACGCTCGTCATTGTCTCGTGCATCTACATAATTACAATGATGCCTCTAGTAGCCCGGGAAATAAGTGTTTTGTTATGGAGCAGTGTCTTAACTAGCAGTCGCTTTTACAATTTCTTCATGGTGATGACTTCTGTTGTCCACTGGCTTCCACAGCTGAACAGTTCTCTCCACTTCTTCGTCTTCTTCGCACGATCTTCGCGATTCCGAACTCACCTGTCCTCCATCTTAAATAGCGTTAGACACTTTTCACTCAGTCAAATAGCATCAGTATCAAGGAAAATACGACTTGGATAAATTAATAATCAGTTTTTGAACGCCTATTAATTGTTTTATTTATTAATGAACATTCAGAAATGTAATCGTTGCGTACATAAGAATATATCATTATTTTGAAGGTCCAATAGATTCGAAAGATTTGTGTTCAGTACTGGCCATATCAGTTGAGCCTAAATATCGCAAAAATATGCCTATTCGCTAACATCTTTATTTTTACTGCAATAATTACAAGATATATAATTACATATTACGGGATATTTTGTATTCAGTAGCAAAAGCTGTTTTTTCGATATATCCAAACGGGATATAATTATTTTTGTCTTTTACGCTATGACGAAATTATTTAAATTTGAATGACCACTTTGAGCAGCTTGGATATTGAAAATGCGTTAGAAAATGTGAAAGAATAGAAATTTAACAGTCTGGGCTAAGTAATGGCAATACAATATTCTATGATATAGCTTGTTACAGCATTTTGGGTCCTGTCTTAGGGTGGCTTTATTTGTACATCACTTTGTTTTCCTTTTCATGTTGTCTCTCTTGATTGCTTTCTCACACACACACACAAATATGTCCAAATGGAAGTGCACAGTCCAACACAGACATGTAAGTATAGACACGTAGACGTATCCAGACATCACAGACAACATTTCTAGAACTATAGCAAAGTTTTTAACACGATCTTTTCTAACTCAAGTCTTCCATGATCCCATCTGTTACTTTGAAAACGTTACACAAAGTTTAAAGGATCCAGCAAATAAGTGGAAATAACATATAAAGAAATGATTCCATCAAATGAATGTGAATTCTATTTCACACTGCTGCTTTTCTTTCCGTATCAATGTAACCTCCGTGTATGTGTATCAGTAACATAGAATGTGCCCTCGGGTCTTAACATCGGATCTCAAAGTAAACGCTTGACCTGATGTGACATTTGAAAGTTGAAGAAGCTTAATCAAACATTTAAGATAATATATCTCAACACAAGATTATGTGTTTGCTGAAAATCTGTCATGTCTTTTATTACATGTTCCAAATATAAAGCATTTACTAAATTTAAAGGAGAATCCTAAACACCTCAATCTACACACATCTTCACGTCAGCATTACAAACTATTCAAAGTATTTTTGAAGTTTTTACTCGTTTTTCTATTTTACTTTTCAGCGGACACAAACAAATACGACTATTCTTTTTTGTTAATATGAACACATCATTATTTTACTTTAATGTTCTTTATAGTTTGGTTTTGAAAGCACTGATAATGAAAACTGTAATATTTCTCAGACTTAGTCATCACACACATCAGAACTTAAATCATTTGGGATGTTTGTGTGCGTGTGTGTTTGTTTGATATGTGTGGGTGTGTGCAAGTGTGTGCTATTTTCCGGTTCCTCTCTCTCTAATTTATATGATTTGAAGCACCAGAGAAAGAGAGTAACCAGCTGCAACAGAATGTTACTAAAATATGTGTAGTAGACGTCTGTATATCCTACAAAAATATTCCTCCGAGTAAATCAGATGCTTAAAAACTTGTAGGATAAGGCACATGCTACCGAGACTGGATGGCGGGTTTTCATCTCCAGGCATAAAAGACTGCATTATTTTACAGAGCTTGACTAATGAGCAGCAAGATAGTTAATTATATTTAATCCCCATCGAAACACTGGGATCCAATCTACTTACCAAACGCGTAATGAATATAGCAACAAAGAACAATATTACAAGCCCTAATAATGTTTTTATTTGGGGTACAGTGTATCCTCTCACTGCGAAAAACATTTCTCGATTTAACAATAAGGTTAGTTACAATTAACTTTTAACAAAAAAAGTCTGATAATTTCACCTGTCTATTAACTGCCTGAAAACAAGTAATGGATGTTTATTGATCCATATCAAATGAATACAACCATGAAATAGCTTTTATGTGTAGAAGCTTCCAGTTAAATCAGCTTTGAAAGTTAAGAAAAGGGATAAAAGACAAACGCAAGACATATTCTTTGACCTCAGCATGTTCACAAATACATGAAGTTCTTACCGCGCTAATTATGTCTGTAAATACTATACCTGTGTTTACAAGTAACATCCACGGGTTTATCTATGGAGGTATTTTGCAATGCTTTGTTTGTATAATAACAGTAAGTAAAATAAAGAAGATTGTTGTAGTCACGATTTGTGTATCTATCTCTTGTTTTTAGTCGTTCACACAGTTTATCTGGTCTGCGCCAGATCCAGAAGTTTTTGACTAGTAAACTTTGTTCTTAAATATCTTAGCTTTAGACGGTAATGTTCTCCGGCTTGAAAAAAATGTTGGTGGCTCCAGAAAGGTATACAACGTACGTACCAATGGGCAGGACAAAATGAAAGACCATCATTTGAAAGGGTAGCGAACTGTCATCTCGCTCAACATTTATTTACCTTTACTTCTTTCGCTCCCACAGTCGCCTCGTGGGTCGATCTTCGGCCTTGTATATAATTTGCTTTCTGCTCGCTTGTTACGGGGAAAGAAAACAAAAGCTATTAGCTCATCACGTGACTCCTTTGTGTGTTAGCACGAGCTCTTCAGTAAACACTTTTTAAAGAGTTTCTGGCACGTTTTTCACAACTGGCGAAAACCTAAGCAAAAACAATCTGCTAAATCTTATACAAAAGATTCTGTCGGTAGGGAAGAATTTGCCGGCCATGCTGACAAGATAACATGGACTGGCAAAGTGACCAAAGTGAGCTTTGCACTTACACTACTTCATCCCACTGCACCAAATGGTCGGGGGTCGGCGATAAGAAAGACATGGTATATTTTTTTAATATGAATAAAGATTTAACGATGCAAATATAAATAAGTTTTCTGCTCAAAATGATATTTCTTTTTTTTTTTTTTGGTCTCTTTCTTTTGTCAATGATAACAGCAGGGTGTGTGTGCGTGTGTTAAGGAATGTGTAGAATTTGCTAGATGTCTATGAGTGACTGGAAGCAAACTGAGTGATGTGAGTTACTACCATAAAAAATGTATCTTTTGAGCAAAGCGGTCAAGTTTTAAACTTCATTCTGATTATTATTTACCATTAATTCTGCCAACTTCTTACACTCATTGCGTGTGAGATTTCTGCACAATTAGATTTTCATTTATTAAAGTTTTGTTTGTAAAGTTTTTCAAAAGGTCCATCGTGTAAATCTATGACACTATTTTACATTTATAATTAGTCGTAATCATAACGATGACTAAAAAAAAAAAACCTTGAAATTAATAAACAAAAAAACATTTCCAAATCAGTGAAATGGTTCAGAATTGAATAAAGGGATCATTATCATAGAAAGCGCAGCTGGAAAAGCTCTACCTGCTGTAGGAAAGTCTGAGACTGAGAAAGTCCGATCGTGAAAGGAAGTAAATTACCAGTGGCCTGTATCGATAAAATTAAAGAAAGAGCAAGAGAAAGTGAAGGAGAAGATTGGTGGTGCTAAAGATTGAACAAATGAGTCATGATAGTAGAAGTGATGAAAGACTGGAGAGAGAAAGCAGACGCGCTGCGTGACAGTAACTGTGTTTGTCATCATTTCCTATAAACGATTTCTTTCCCCTTTTCAAACAAGTCCCATAAATCTACTTTACTTAACTCACTTTGAGTCGATACGAAGTCTCCTTAATGTTGCACGCGCCGTGTTCAAATGACAGTTATATACTCGTAGACTAACGTGATCTTGCATATTATAAATATAGAACTTTTATATTATTTTCTCCTTCTCTCTTCAGTGAATTCTTTTTGCCAGTCAGCTATTAGTTAAAATATACCGTGATCTCTTTAATTCTGGCCCGTCAAATATCTGACCATTTTCGTTACGAGAGTAAGAAAGTCTAATTAATGTCACGTGTTGTTTCAGAGGTCAACATTCTTAGTGGAAGTTTATGGAAGAGGGCGTTACAGTGTAGTCTGAATCGAGAAGAACGATTGTAATAGACAAAACAATGAACTAGACTATTTATTAGTAGAATCCACTCCGCAAGTGAAAAAACTGTCTCTACAAGGTCATAATACCTCATACTCGTGATAACATTGCTCCAAAAACGAAGAAAAATTTCCCGTGTAACTGCTGGCAGCATGGTTGCTATGTAGACGCAGTCAACTATTACCAACATCACTGTTAGCGCCCTCTGACGACGGGAAGTGCTACTGTTGATTGAACTTGTCTTTTCTCTCCATCTTATGCTAGTTTTAAGTTTTATTACTGTTAGTGTTGTCGCGGTAGACATAATGAGCACAATGGCAATTGGAAGTGCGAATCCTAACACCGTATGTATAAACGTGTCAAGAAAAACAGAATTGGCATAATACAACTCAGTGCGCAGATATATTCTCTTTTTACTTCCAGCTATATTCAAAATAGCAACGTAATATGACATGGGAATCGTAGCATGACAGATTTGAAACAATAGACAGAATGTGAAGAGGATTCCAGCCATGTTGCGAGTTCGCAGACAGGACGACGCTCGCATTGGGAGCATGACACACACGCATCTTTCTACTGCGATCAACATGGTAATAAAACCGGAGGTATACCTTAGACTGTACCAGATGCTTCTAGCTGCAAGATATCCCCTAGTGTAAAACTTATCCATCGTCATGTCGTCGTAAATATCAATGAGATAGCTCACAGGGTACAGTATCCACATCAAGATCAAATAGGCGAGGTCCGTAAGGGACAATGAAAAAAGACAGAGATTCATGCGATCTTGTAGACCTTGACTCCTAAACACAAGGCAGTTTACCACATTTGCAGGTATTCCGATTAGACACACCAAAGATGTAAGTCCGACATAGATAACTGTTTCCAGTAATCGAAGGTCTGTAGAGCTGAGAATACTTTCTTCACTCCCCAAAGATGCTTTACTGGCTTCCGACGCATTTGCAGAGCCATTCATTGCGTTCACAGTTGAGAGAAGATGTGCACGTTGGCAGTGAAAACCTATTTCCATATGTTTTGAGAACACATCTAGACCTTGTTTCCGATCTTCTACGTATAAAGAGCTCGCTCTTTGTGTTTGATTAGTTATCAACATAAACAAGACAAATAATTCATGTTTACACTAGTCCTCCTTCAATCGGGCGCATGTGAATGGGAAATTTACCTTCTTTGCATGGCTTGGATATATTAAGTTTGTCTATTTACATGCTGCTTCATGCCATTTTGGTCTTTACTAGGTTTTGTTTACTTTGTTACATGCCTTCTTAAATATCTGTTATTTTATTACATGCTATTAGCGACTAATGCGTGCGTGCGTCCAAGCACGTTTGTGTGTTAATGCGTAAATAGAACCAAACTTCCAGAAAACATTTTAAGCAATAAGATAATTGGTATTTGTGTTCTAATGAGTTTACAATTCAAGTTACTTATCTTCTCGTGAGAGTCCAAATGCGAATCGGCCACTGGCATCGAGAAAGCAAAAATCTAAGTAACTGTAAGCTACTCTCTCCAAAGAGGGCAGGTCCCAGGTAGATAATAATCCTGCTATGTGAATTCAAAACGTGGTCTGGGCTTGTGTATCTAAAAGAAAATAACATACATTAGAAAAGAAGTGATTAAGGAGACTGCTACCCATCACGTACAGTAAACATCCTCCTCTGATGACGGTAGGACATATTGGAGGGAGGTCGATGTTGAAGGAGCCTGGGGATCGACTGGGTTACAAGCGCGGGCCGTGTAATCGCTGTACTAACTTACAACCTCAGGCCTTGTGAGCTGCCGCTTGTATCCTCATGTTTCCCTTAACCACAGCCCACAGTTCCCTGTAACCAAAGCTTCTCGTTTCGTGCAGATATCGGAATGTAACGAGTGGTGGTAGGTCTCGTGTTGTCTCGTGTACCACTGGTGTCTCGTGTCTGACGTCTTGTGTCTGACGTCTCGTGTGCGTCATTTGTTCCGCGTCACTATAAGAGTGGGGGAGAGGTCACATGTAAGAGAAAAGCAGTTGCTTTCAAAATGGCCGAGGGAGCTGGAAAACTTAACGGTCTTCTCCTCCATCTTCCTTGTGACTCTCTCAGTGACATTCCTCTGAACTTGTGCCTCTTTGATTCGATGTAACTACAAATCTCTTCATCATCGTCGTCATCTGCGGGGCTCGTCGAGCGTTTTGTGTGTGTGTGTGTGTGTGTGTGTGTGTGTGTGTGTGTGTGTGTGTGTGTGTGTGTGTGTGTGTGTGTGTGTGTGTGTGTGTGTGTGTGTAATACGTCTTGTCTATGCAAGGTAAGTGTACGTTCGTCTTATTACACCGAAGATATAGACGATGTAAAATTAACCCTTAAATTACAGCTGAAAAAGCCCATCCGTTCATTGTTATAAGATAACAAAGTAAGCTAATCGCACCTTCAATCAACGAGCGCCGAAAACAGTGTACTACGTCATGCTAGTACACAAATTCACAACATTGCCGGCAATCAACAGAGAGACTAAGACAGTGAGTGACATTTTGGATTATTCGGACACTGAAAGTCAGCATTTATCGCTACAGTAGCAGATTTTCAGAAATGGAGGAATGTAAACATCTATCGTATCTACCATGAATTTGTGTAAAGTCGTTATTCATCGCCATCATCATCGCAGTGTGTAGCTAATGTGCCTCATATTTCTTTTTTTTAATTTACCTAATATCATAACCTTTGCTAAGTTAAGTTTCAGTTCAGTACCATAGTAATAATCAAAAACTTCGCACACTCTAAAACTAATAAATCTTGTTGTGGAAAAAGAATTCATGTGTGTGTGTGTTTTAACGCGAGCGCTCACACCTAGGATTTTGTTTTTCTTATTATGACTATGAGTGCTTATGTAACACTATAGCATAGAAAACTAATTTATCAAGTGCGTGGATATGCATGATAGTTATTAATTTGTTTTATATGAACTCTTTCTTGATGAAGAAACAAGCGTCCTAATGACCACAATAACTGTTTTTACTTTTGAAAGTGAACTGCGCAGTTTCTTAATTAAAACGTATCGCGCATTTGCTTCAAAAAAGTATAAAGAAGGGAAGAAACTGCTGCCTTATTAATGAATTATTAAAATATGAATTACCTCCCTTAAGAATCTTAACCCGTCAACTGTTCCTGTCAATGCAATGCAAATGACAATGCAAAGTTCAGACGGTTGCCAGTTACTTAATTTGATATGGATTTGTACAACCGAAAAAGACCAAACAATTAGAATATTTGATTTCTAATATTTATTCTAATAAAATATTTTCTGTCTTGGCATAAAATGTTTGTGCGTATTGATATTATGTGTGTTGGTTTTTTTTAAAATTTGTTCTTCGTAACCTATTTCCATGACACCGGGTCTTTTTTTATACAGTTACTATTATTGTATTCACATTTAGTACCCAACAAACTGTATTTCTCAAAACTTACTTGATTTTTTTAATCGTCTTTAAAACGATATGTTAATGATGTATACAATTATTGTGAATAAATAAGTGTAAACAATACAAAACAATGCACGTCATTCCAACACGAGTGTCCGAGGTTCCGCTGTCGGGGTTTTTCATTTGTTTTGAATGACTTCTGTTACTTATTACTATGATAAACTGTCAGGTATTTTGTGATTATGAAACTTGAAACATATAAATATACGTATCCACTGTCAATTAAATAAGTCCAAACATGTTAATAGCGATAGTTTCAATTTATTTCGTATAATGACAGTTATCGCATATCATTACATCACCGAACAACACAACGGCAATATTCAGTAAAAAAGTGTCATTTAGTATCAATCTGACAACTTAAAGTCTTTGAATGTTACACCAGTTGGCATTAAAACATGACTGTAGTGTACCTTTACATTATGAATAAAGGATGCTAATTGCTCCTATTATTTTGTACGCGGATTTGTCTTACGTCCATTTTAATCTTTATTTTGCTGCACGGACTGCTGACCTCTGTTTATTTCTACACATGTAAAAGAATTCTTCTACTTGGTCAACTTGTAATCTTCGCCGTCTCGCCTGCACCATAATGTGGTTTCTTTCAAATATTAGTTTTGTCTGATGCCAGTTTCTATTCACTTTTAATAGTTATTTGATACAACCTCGACTCTTGGATTCTAGAGTTATCTTTATCAAAAGTGGAAACTAAACGCTTTGACTATTTTAATTACATCCTGCTTCTTGTATTATGGGTTTTCTAAAGTTGATTTTGCGTAGATACCCATGTGGCTCAACCACTATGCAGAGATGAAGGACTTGGAAAAATACATGTTATGTAGAAACTCTCCTGCTTATGCCATTGATGCATGCGTGAGCTCTGAAGTCTTGTCTTCGTATCCTCTCTCACTTCTTTGTCTTATGATGATTCATTTTCTTTTGTCCTCACCCTATCTGCCAAGCTCTACTGGCATACTTTTACGCGTGTTTGTTAATGTGGCATGCTGTACATTATTTGAATTTTTTGAAAGGTACCCCAATGTGTCTTTGCAACCATACCCACAAATTGAACATACAATAAAAGATTAATGTTTTCCTTCTTCTATTATCTTTTTTCATCTATCGAAATAGTCATCGTTTAATCATTTCATGTTTGATACAAAACAAATTACAAGCATGCGAGCGTTTTGTGTTGGTTTTGTGCCGAAATCCATTAATCTTATAAAAGTAAATCACTCGAAACATAATGGATTTGTGCGAATTGTACAAAGCCAGCAGGACAAGTAGCCTCAGTCTCCCTACTAAAAATTAGAACTTTTTGCAGTGTCCAAATAGTAAGGCCCAAAACATTTTACATTTTACTCTGTCAACGCGTTTAAAATCCCACATCAATGCTGTCAAGAGGTAATACCCAAGCGCCCACATCGGCCATTGGTATAAATTTGCTTTGATGAACCTGAAGCTGAAGAACAGGAAGATTCACTCGCTCATTGGAATTATTAAAGTCAGCCATTTCTACAGCTATTTCCATTTTTTCTTACTGGTCGAGATAAAATTAAAAGGAGCGTATGAAGACATAAAAGTCGCGAAAGGGAATTAAAATCATTTTCCAAGTTGTTTATCAGCAGTCAGCTACTTACCATTGGCTTCTCGTTTTCACCAAACAGCTAATCATTACATCACAGGTCTATAACACATCCATTAAACAAAGATAAAGTAGTCCTGTCAAAAGAAACCAACCACATGCTGCATCGAACTTTGAAAAAGTTTTCAGATTTTTCATTTATTAACGAATGATCGTTGCTTACTGCTGAATAAAATAGTGTGGAAGACTTGGCGGAATTGTGACGAGCGAAGATAATAAACGAAAAAGTGAATCGAGCTATTAACCAGCGGGCAGGAGTTAATAACAGCATTCATCATCCTGTTGATGTTATTAAGACGAACCCAGGGAAAGGTTTCTAGCACAATCTGATACACGATTAGTGGCATAATGGTGATGATGTAGACACACGACATAGCAACCAGCATGGAGGTGAGAGCCGTGTCCTGACTGTGACTGTCTACACCTGAGGAACTCCACTTCCTCCGCCACGCCATGCTGGCCTTCAGCTTGAGTACAGTGATGACAGTGGCCACAGATATTACAGAGAATATTGTAACTGGTATTGCCAGTCCAAGCACAGCGTTAATTAACGGCTGAATTATAGTTTTATTCTTCTCGTAGAATTCTGTCCAAACTAACATCCACTGAGAACTGTTCTTGTTCCTTTGAATAAACTCAACACGTCGGGTAAATATCGAAACAAGAAAAACACTCTGAAATACAAACGAAGAAAGAAATAAGAGGAAGCCCATGACAGATGTTCGCATTAATGTAGCAGCGTGGAGAGGGAACATCACACACAAGCACCTCTCTACTGTGATGATCATTGTGATGCACCCGGATGTCAGTCTCAAGCCAGAGAAAGCACCTCTTAAGCAAACTATATTGTTAATCAAATATTCATCGCCTAGATTCGTGTCGTAGAATGTCACGAACGAGCTGAAGGAAAATATTATAAATCCACAGGTCAAGAAAAGCAAGTCCGTTAGAGCCAGAACAAACAGGCAAAGGTTCATGCGGTGTTTTAATCCTTGGTACCAGAACACCAAGCAGTTCATCAAATTTGTAGGGATGCCCAGCAGACATGCCAGTGTTGTCACTCCTGCATAACAAATTGCTTCCACTACCTTTCGTGTCTCTACACTAACATCATTGTTGTCACTTCCTTCTCTAGAATGATCTGACGAGCTGTTTGATTCATTCATGTTAAAGACATACACATGACACTTGCAAAGCAAAAATATTTGTTAAAAAGCAGAGACCCGAGAAAACCTCTTATAAGTCACAAGAAAGTAACTGTAGGACTTACTGCAATGCTTCAAATGTACTTATTAATTTTAAGTAAAACATTTCAACAATACACTAGCAGGGGGAAATTATTATCATCTTTAAGTTTTCAATCTTATCTTCTTAGTAAAGAAAACACTTAACAAATGAAATAATGTTACCACGATATTTACAGAACACAATTGGCTTGTTATTTTTTTTCTATGTGAAATAAATTTGTACAAAAAAGGTTGAAAACAAATACTTTCCTATTAGTGTGTTTATTTTGTGTTCTCGTACGCAATTAAAATATTTACCTCTTTGTCGTCTTTTAGTTCAGCATTCTATCATTTCTTTCTTTTATGTGCTTTCTTAATTTTAACATATTTATCTGCCATTATCCTATTGACGTCTGACCAGGTCTTACAGAGATTTGTTTATCTTATATTTTTGTTTTTATTTTTTATGATGGTTTCATCAATATACACATATTATATATATACATATATGAATGCTGCTTGATAGCTCGGGAAAAATCCATGTACAAAACTTGCAGTGGCACAACCCCAGACCCAAACCTTCATTAGATGACAATCAGTGGAACTTTATGCCTAAATTTTTGATATTATCACTCAGCACTTTTCTGGTAATCTAATACTAGGCTTTCAGCTGTGGTAAGTTTAAACAGTTTTTTCTTTTACTTACTATTGTCATGTATTTTAGGTTATTATAGTACAAATCCATGTCGAGTTGAGTAACCGGCAACTGCCACAAACACGGCGCTTGAAACTTTCCCTACTTTCAAAGATAGCAAAGTACCTGATTAATGTTTTCTTAAAGAAAAGTAATCTATACAAGAACACCTGAATGTGCCAGTATTTTTCTCCCTTGTATTCATTCATTTATGCAAAGTGCGACGAGTTGTACTACACTACCCTGGTGTAATCTGAAGGGTAACATAAACACAATAATTTAACTAGTGTTGTCTAAACGTGTTCGACTCCAATATCAGACATTATGAGTCGCTTTTGTCTTTAAGGTTAAATGCCAATAATTACAGATTGTCTTTTTTTCATATCGCTCTCTAGCATTTATTAGCTCTTTTATTGTATCCATCCATCCACTTGGTATTTCTTCATTGGTTCCTGAATTATCACATGTATGCTCATGATACTCAGTTTCTAAGTTCTAAACTTGTTGCTCACAGAGCTTAATATATCTTTTTATAAGATTTTCCGCAATTTCGGTGGAGTTATATGTTGTCAATATTCAGTCTTCAGGGTTATGTTGTTTGACTTTCACAGGATTAGACACATTTGAGTGTTCCATTCAGTTTATAATGTCCACAAGCTCATGTCTACTTAAATAGACTTTGTCACTTGATTACCACGACTTTCTACTAGACACTGTCCATAACCGTCTACTACACAAACTTCTTCTTGTAAATGAGTGTCTCCCGTCTGGATTATTACATCAGTCACTCCGTTACCGCCTACTAGACAAACGTTAAGGGGATAAGAATAAAGCTACACTCCTACTTCATGCATCATCATCATCATCATCGTCGTCATCGTCGTCGTCGTCATCATCATCATCATCACCTAACCACCACCACCACCACCACCACCGCCGCCAGTCCTCAAGTGTTACTCCTCTCAGCCCCCATGCATAACAATCAAGTCTAGATATAATTAGCACCTACACCAGTCAGCTTGTTTCCCATCGTCGTCTCTAGCCACCAAACACTACACAACACTTTCATTACTTTAGTAGTCGCTGGCTTGGGCTGGTTCCGATAGCTCCAGTAGAGCCCGTGATAATAGTGATTTTATGTTCTACCTAAAGTTGCCACATGACAGTGTGTATGTCTGCGTGTGTTGCTATTTCTGAACTTCCTGTCTATTACCCATTTGTAATAATAAAGTTATTTATAAAAGAGAAAAAAAGTGATATTTCCTTTTTAATTTTATAATGGAGAAGAAGAGCAGCTTATACAAACCTTACTGCATACTTCCACAACTATTCAATAAAACAAAGCAATCAGCAGTTTTGTTTTTATCTTTAGATTCTAGAATACACTTCTACTATCGTTATATCACGCATGCAAGTGCAAACAGAAGGAGATCCTACTCAACTGCCTATTATACATTAATGATACAATGATTAAATACTCTTCTAAGTAGACTTCACATAGAAATGTTTTATAGATTTTATCTATAGCTGAATGCTTGTTGTTGTATTTTCTTCCTATAAAATATCGTGTGGAGGAATAGGCGAAAGCGGGAGGAGCGAAGATAATAAACGAAAAAATGTATCGAGCTGTTAACCAGCGGGCAACAATTAACAATTGCATTTATCATCATGTAGATGTTATAAAAGTGTGCCACAAGAAACTTTTCTAATGCAAATACATAAGCAACCTGATACGTGACAAAGGGCATCATGGTGATGATGTAGACACTCGACATAGCAACCAGCATGGAGGTGAGAGCCGTGTCCTGACTGTGACTGTCTACACCTGAGGAACTCCACTTCCTCCGCCACGCCATGCTGGCCTTCAGTTTGAGTACAGTGATGACAGTGGCCACAGATATTACAGAAAATATTGTAGTTGGTACTGCCATTCCGAGAACAACGTTCACTAAGGAATGAATAACTGTCTTATTTTCCTCGTAAAACTTTGTCCAAACTAACATCCACTGAGAACTGTTGTTTGTGTGATCTACTGCAGCGCGCCGGGAAAATGCCGAAACAAGAAAACAGCTCTGGAACACAAAGGAACAAAGAAATAAGAGGAAGCCCATCAGGGATGGTCGCACTAATGTAGCAGCACGGAGAGGGAATACTACACACACGCACCTCTCTAGTGTAATGATCATAGTGACACACCCGGATGTCAGTCTAAAGCCATAGAAAGCACCTCTTAAGTAAACTAAATTGTTAATCAAATATTCATCGCCTAGATTCGTGTCGTAGAATGTCACGAACGAGCTCAAGGAAAATATTATAAATCCACAGGTCAAGAAAAGTATGTCTGTCAAAGCCAAATAAAAGAGACAAAGGTTCATGCGGTGTCGCAGTCCCTGAGTCCAGAACACAGAGCAGTTCATCACATTTGCAGGGATGCCCAGCAGACAGAGCAATGTTGTCACTCCTGCAAAACAAACTGTTTCTACGATCTTACGTGTCTGTACACTAACATCATTATTGACACTGCTTTCTATCACAAGACCCGACGAGCTGTTTGATACAAGCATGATAAGGGCATGTACAGGGCACATGTAAAGGAAGAATGAAATAAATAAACCGTAGACATAAGAGCTCCCCTTTCAATAGTAGAAGATAGTTATTAGAATATATTTATGCAATGTTCTGAATGTATTAATGATTACTTGAAGAAAAGGATAAAATAATATCCGAACCCGAAAATTTGACTCATATTTTTTAACTTGACATGTTTGCTTTCTTCATTACAAATAAATCAACAGGATATTTTATTAAACAAGAAATTGCATACTGAATGTTTTTTGTTAAAAGAAAATATTTTTTTATAAAATAGATGTTAGGAACAATTATAAGAAAACAATTCTATTTTAAAGAAAAATTAACCCTAGTTATACCCATTTAGAGACTGGAACCTTAATCACGTTTATTCTTAAGCATTCTGTTTATCTTGACATCGCTTATTTTTTTGTCTTTGTTTTGTAAAAAGTAAAAACTAAAAAATACGACACGCACAAGTCAATAACAAGAAATGATGTTCATGAAGATAAATAATTTCCTATTTGTGTTGCGCTATTCATATAATTATCCCTTTGCCTTATTTGTCTCTGTCCCTCGATAATATCTTTCTATATTTAAAAAAGAAATAAAATTTCTTGTTTTTCTACCTATTTTCCCTTGTTCAAATCGGCGTTATCTTTTCTTGGGGTTTTTTTTTTTCCATTCTTTTCTTGACATTTTGAAAAAGTTGTTTTACAGATTTTTGTATTTATACAATTATCTTCTTTTTTTCCAATGTCTAACCAGGTCGGATACTTTTCATTCTTTTTTTGTTTTTTGGTTTTTTTTTTTTTTGGCTTTTCGTGAAAATTTCATACACCTATGTGCGTGCGCTTTCTAATGGCTAGGAAAATCCCTGTACATAACTTGAAGTAACACACTCTGGATTAGAAAGAATTTTGAGTTTGCTGCAAGTATGTATGCTTTGTTCTCCGATGTTACCAATAAAACAATTTCTAGTAAATGATTTACCGCTAAATTATCAGCTGCACTAAGGATGAAGAAATTATTCTTTCAAACAATTTTATACTTTTAACCAACTCAAAAATGCAACAATAGCTTGCCATTGCATGTGAATGCAAAAATTATTTTAATTTTAGATATTTATGAGGTAAGTAAAGTATTATAAGAGCCGAACGGCGCATTGTTGTAACCATAGTAGAGTCTGATCTTTTAATTCTGTGCGTAAATAAACGAGTACATAAGGGAGAAAACACAGGAACCTTTAGGAATTGTTCCTATTTTGATTACTTCCCTTTAAAGGTTGAAAGAAATCGACCAAATCAGGTATTTTGCTGTTTGAAAGCACTTAAATGTTTTGTTTGTCAAGCGCCATATTGACAAATGTTGCCGGTAACTTAGTGTGACGTGGCTTTGTACTCAAACAACGGAAAATGAGAAGAAAACAGTAAGTAATATTTTAATTCAACTGTTTATTTAAAAAAAATATACCTGTTTGTACTTTTGTGGGTGTATACTCTATAAATTTTTTTTTCTTGATTTGGAGTGTTTGACCCACTTTCCGAATTCTCTGTCCCACACAGTTAGTCTTTCAGTTGATCTTACTACAAGAAAACAAAACGTATATTTCTTAACTTTTCCACCACGTAAATGTATTTAAAATGCAAACACTGTAAAAAGACTAACGAATAAATACAAACAAGATGAAAATCACAAATACTGTCCTAGTCCGAGCTGTTGTAGATAACTCCTTTCATGCTGTATCGAAGATATTAAGCTCATACCAACCTGACTTAACTCTCTTTCGTTATCTTATTGTTGTGAGTACATTAGCTGTTTCTGATATTGTTCCCTCTTTGATGCTACGGCATTGTTCCATTACCAGGATTTTCATTAAATCCACTTAACGGCTTTCGTTTAATAATGTACAGTTCCTGGCGAAATCTGGAAGAACGATAATAATAAATAAAAAAGTTAAAACAACCATTCAATTCACAAGACGTATAAATAATTACCGTGGCTGTCAAAAGCCCATCATAATCAAATATGAATCTCATGGCAACCTGTAGCCATGCACACGGAGTCATGACAATTATAAAGATGCTGGCCTCAATAATTAGCATCTTGGTCAGCGCCACCTGTCGGTTGTTCAGGTTATTGGTGATACAACATCTCGTTTGTCGCCACTTGAGGCTTGATCTCAGTGTTGTTACTGTCACACTCGTTGCTATCATTACGACTGTCACATTAACAAGGGGCACGAGAGTTTCGATGGTCATGTGTAAGGATAAATATACAAGTAATCTATTTTCTGTAAAAAATGTAGTGTAGTCAGTTTTCCAGTGTACCCGCTCTCCTGCAGTTATTTTAACAGCTCTGTAAGAAACTGGGTACATAATACACACGACTTGTATCAGAAGGAAACACGAGGCTATCAGTGACGCCATGGTCTTGGTGCTCATAATGCTGGCAGCACGGAGTGGAAACACAACACAAACACACGTGTCTACAGCCACCACCATGTTAATACAAGCGGATGTCAATGCTAATCCACGTGCAACACTTGCCACTGTTATTTGTGCTTTAAAGAGGTATTCCTCATACAGAGCGATATCATAGAAACGGATGAATGAAGCAACAGGAAAAACAGTAAACGCGATGGAAAAATAGAAGCAGTAAGACAAAGCTAGAGAGAAGAGACACAGGTTGATGCGGTCTCCAAGACCCTGTCGCCAGAACACCAGGCAGTTGATGATGTTGGTGGGGATGCCCACCAGACATTGCAGACTGAGAAGACCTGAATACCATACAACCTCTACTATATAGAGACTGTTGATGGTAGTGAGGTTGGTAGACATGTCTGAGTCTAACATGTCTGATGCATTTGAGTATATCATGGCAAATATCGAGCTTACTGAGACTTCTTCATCAAATAAAAAAAAAATCAAACCACCATTACATATTAGGAAATTAAAGTAACACTAAAATTAAGTGAACAGACACCAAGAATGTTGTGTACAGAAGTTTTCAGGAATGGGCTAAAACATAGCTACTTCAGCTTTTCAAATCATATGCGACCTTTGTAAAAAAAAATTATAGTCAAATGTCATCAAAATAGTTTGGTGTGGAAACAATTGGTGTATGATAATCTTTTCATTGAACACTGGAGCACAAGTCAGGACAGAAGTTTAGTGAGATTCTTTTGTTCATAAACTGAAGGAAGATACGAACCATATGAACTTGTGGTTTACAGAAATGTCAGTACCACAGGAGATGTTCACAATTTAAGGTGAGCAGTGCTGTCATGAAGTGAAGGAATCCCGCCTGAAGATGGATGTATATTGATCATAATATTTATATTAATTTTTGTAAAGACTGTTGCAATGTGGATGTTGATCCCCTGAACGTCGAGAGTTTGACTTGTTTAAAGTAAGGCCTCAAGAACAGTCGTGGAATTTTTTTTCTTTCTACCAGCGATTAGCGGTTTTCTTCACAGCTGTCCATACCAAGGCGCAAAAAGATTTCAAAATCAAATTCTAAAACAAAGAGAACACAAATATCTGTTGGTAGATTGATCCTGAAGGTGATGGCCTTGGCTTGAAATAGTCTTTAAACTCCGTAGTCGCAAGCATCTTTTACATTATCCACAGGAATAATGAGCATAATTAGTTTTTCAAGCATGGCGATGTATTCTAAGTCAAAGACTTTTGAAATGCTGATGCCACAAACGACGGGTACTTAACTGCTGTTGTGTGTACAAAATGTATAATAAAATGCTTTTATACTTGAGGCAATCGTATTTTTAATTCAACACCGTGATGCTTAAACTCTTTTTTTAACAGTTTGGAAGCGATTTGTGTCATCACTTCGACCAAAATAAAGCAGAAGGAAACGTTTAAAAATAATTTTTAAAAAATGTTTTATTGGAAGAAAACTAGCATAACAAAACAGTGTTTATACACGTCGCTAGCAATCAGACCCAAATGGAATACAGTAGATACAGGAAATGTCAAGTGCAATAATCACATCGTCAGTATTTACAGAAGGATGCCGAAAATGGAGGCAAGCTTGCAAAACGTTTACTCGGAACTATAACTTTGAAAGATTTATGTCGTATTTATTATCATACGAACACGAATGCGTGCAGCGTGACTGGTGTGCGCAGGTGAGTGTGTGTCCAGGTTGGTTGATTGGTATGTACGAGACTCTGTATGTTGCCTTCCATGACTGTTGTTTGCTTAACTTTGTTGGTTAAGGTCAAGAGTAAGCAAAGGACTTACTTTTGTCTCCACATGCCAGCCATTTATTTTTCTCACCATTTTACCTAAATAAAATTTTACTGAACTGTCTTCATCCCAATTTTAAAA
Source organism: Pomacea maculata (assembly GCA_004794325.1). Taxonomy (NCBI): domain Eukaryota; kingdom Metazoa; phylum Mollusca; class Gastropoda; order Architaenioglossa; family Ampullariidae; genus Pomacea; species Pomacea maculata. The sequence continues at coordinate 196,941 of SRHC01001238.1, forward strand.
TCCCTGTTGACCGATTTTTTTTTTCTTGTCACTACATTTATCACAAAGTCCGACAATATCCATCTTAATCTAGCGCTGTCTCTACCTTTGCCCTTCCTAAAAACCTTTTTGGTTGAGAACATGATAATATTGCTGATCTTTCAAAGGTTAGGATAGCATATACACATTACCGCGGATCGCCTGGAAACATGGCCCAAGAAGTTTTTCGCAACGGTTGTTTAGGCGAAAATAAAATTCGGATCGCTTTTTATAACCAAGCATTTTGGATGGCAGTCGGACGTCACAGTTTTTTGTTGTTATGACTTGATGCTTAAGTGCACTGTACTATTATAATATTTAGCCTTAACAGTTTCGACTTTGACAATACATGCATATTTTCTGGTAGTAGTGTGCTAAAAATAGACACAGAATAGTTAAGTAGAAAGTAATGTTATCGTCATGCCATTGTTTAACAATCTTTGCTTAACTATTACAAAAAACCTCTAAAGTTGGACAAAATTAATAAAACATATAAATTATCATCTCTGTAAATTAGCTCCCCACGACTGACAGCTAAATCTTTAAATTCCTAGAACTGAGCCAGTCCGCCATTCTCCATGTCTTAGCGATGCTCGCACGAGCTGCTCGTGGTTCCTCAGCGCGTGCTTCAGTGTTTGAACGAGAATAATCTCGGGTAGCTGCAGTGGAGGTTGGTGCTGCTCTGTTCCACCAGGATGCTATCATTAGCAGTGTGTAATTATGTGCAGGGCTCACACACCATCTTATCGACTAGTGCATCGCACACAGAGTGAGGACTGCAGTGCATACCAGTCTAACAGGTGTGGGTGACCTCTTTATTCGTTCACTTTTCATTAACTCAGTTTCGTCCTCCCTCCCCGTATTTATGGAGGCCCGTCATTGATGTGTCTCGCAATAAGACTGAACATTGCCAGCTTTCCTCACCTAAAGGTTACATTAAGTAAGGAAACACCAGGGAGGCGACTGCCATGCATATGAGTTATATACTTCTAGTTTTGTGTTGTTCCTTAACATTTACAGACCTACTACAAGATGGTGACGATAATGAACCTGCACAGCCCGTATCCTGTGGCAAAGCTGACATTTTCTTAGTCCCGTATTCAGTTCAGTCTGGCAGTCGTTCCTGTTGCAGCTGTTATTACCATTTAAATTCCACTAAGGAGCTACAGTCATTACAGACCGCAACGTTTACGTCCTCATACATTTAGGAAATAAAAAGCCATGTTATAAACATAAGTGACGATCTTTGAAAATGGTTTTAGAGTTCATTTCTATATAATTGATGGGTTTGGCCTGTCCTCTATACGGCAGATCTTCTGAAAGACTTGAATCGTGACGAGGGTCTAAACTCAACAGACAATAGTATTCTTCACCTTTCTGTTTTATGCAAGCCTCACACATTATTCAAATTATTAATAAATTTCTCCCAGTAGCAGACTTTCTAGTATGCTTTAAACCCTTTATAAAATTAGTAGTAGTAGTAGTAATTAAGTAGGTACGAAGAATTATTTTCAAGTGAAATATACGCACTTTATAATCGTGCCTGATCACATCTTTGTTCTTGCATTTGAGAGAGATCTTATTTATTGCAATGTTTCCTACGAAAAGTCCCATTTAATCGAAACTGCTAAAATATCGAAACAAAATTTTAGAATAACATTTAAAATTACTAAAATCTCAGTATAATCGACTACATTATTCTTTATTTTTCTACAATACTCCATTATCAAAATATTATTGATAGCGTTCTTTTGTGTTATATTATATTGCATGTTTCAGTAACATGTCTTATCCTTAGCTATAACTGTCCTCAGAAACTGAGATCTTGTGCTGACCAGTCTTAGTGAGGGTTCTTATAGTTCTCATAGAAACTCTGGGCAGCCAACCTTCACTGTATTGGTGACAGGCGCTAACAGCGCTAACAGCGCTAACCGTTGCGCCACCGGGCCGCTTAACATAACAAGGGGCAAGAGAGTTTTAATAGTGATGCTCAAGAACAAATATACAAATAATGAGCAGTGTGGAGTTCTACGTGTTACTGTGAACATACACTATTTGGTGCGTGAATGCATGATGGTTATAAACAAATCAGCAATCAATTCATAAGCCATTAACTCGAAAGTCAAACAAGCGTTTTTCAAGACATCAACTTTTTAATGACAGAAACTGACAGGAAGGTTGAGATGTGACTGATGTTGCAAACCCCGAGCAAGATAAACTTACAGACTTCATGGATGAAAGATTCAATGCAAAGTGGTGTGCCAAATTTAACACCAACATTCTGAACGGTCTGCCAGAGGGAGATGCTAACTCCAGAGGAGGTTAAGGTGGTGGACGATGGAAGTTTGATTTTAGAGTCTTTGGGAAGGATCTTCGTTCTCTCATCATTCATTTTCAATTGATTATGGACTGGGTGTGACCACTCAGTTAGAACCGGAAGCATCTCAAAAGTACCGGAGTGGCCAAAAGTAATATGAATATCCTGGGGATCGGTGTCATGGTCGAGTCTAATATCGAACTCAGCCAACAGCTCCATTGAGAGTAAATTAAATGTGGACCATGTGGAGGCCGATATATTGTCATTCACCACTTTCAACATTCTCATGATGGACTGAAATTATTCAAGCAGCTTATTCCAGTTGTGGCCGGAACATCAGCGTCCCACTTCTACAGTTGGATGTTTTATCATTAGACAATCATGGATTGTACAATATGACAGTTCTTTTAACTTCGCAGGGTTTAATTTGGTCATGCAAAAGTTAATAGCATTATGGAAACCTTTGTGGGCACAAAGTAAACAATACATGAATAATAAAATGGACTATTAAAAACTAAATTAAAAGCTGATATTGAACGGCTGTTAAAAATGACTAAAATCAGCAATACCAATCAGGTAAAGGAGTTAATGAGCTTTGCGGGAAAAAGCGGTGTCATTTTAGTTCGAGCTATTTCAGATAACTCCCTTATTGTTGTATCGAAGATATTAAGTTCATACAAACCCGACTTAATTGTCTTTAGTTATCTTGTTCTTGTGACTACATTAGCTGTTTCTTATATTGTTCTCTTTTAAATGCTACAGCATTGTTTAATCACCAGGATTTTCATTGAAGTCTGTCACGGACCGTCCGCAGACACGCGCATTCGTTCCACAAAAAGAAATAAAGAGATCGCTTGAGGGTGGGCGTCCCTCCTTAGAGGCACCAATAATTATTAAATACAAACACAAGTTTAAAAGGGACAAAGTATCAACAGTAATCCACACGTCAATAGAAACAACAATCCATCACGTTCACACCAACAAAGTTTAACAAGTCACTCTGCTGGAATCCACACGGCATCAATCAGAGAGTTACAATAATAATCCTTGACGAAATCCAACAATTTATATCCGCGGTGTTATCATCATACATAATACATGTACGTCCTTGACGAAATCCAACCAGTTAATAACCGTTTAGTCCCTGCAGCTCTCCAGTCTAATGTTTTTATGTCGTCAACTATAATCCTCTTTCCTATAGTTCAATAAATGGTAATAAAAGAGTGGTTTTACGATACCGATAAGTTGCTGTCAGGTGGGTGGGTAGAGCAAGATGTAGCTTGTCGACCTTCCCGCCATACCCCCTATTCTACGTACTTATCCGTTACAAAGTCCACTTTACGGGCTTCGTCTAATAATATACAGCTCCTGGCGAAATCTAGAAGAACGATAACAGTAAATAAAAAAGTTAAAACAACCATTCAATTCACAAGACGTATAAATAATTAAGGTGACTGTCAAAAGCCCATCATAATCAAATATGAATCTCATGGCCACCTGTAGGCATGCACACGGAGTCATGACAATTATAAAGATGCTGGCTTCAATTGTGAGCATCTTGGTCAGCGCCACCTGTCGGTTGTTTAGGTTATTGGTGATACAACATCTCGTTTGTCGCCACTTGAGGCTTGATCTCAGTGTTTTTACTGTCACAATCGTTGCTATCATTACGACTGTCACAATAACAAGAGGCGCGAGAGTTTCGATGGTGATGTGTAAGAACAGATATACAAATAGTCTATTTTCGGAAAAAAATGTAGTGTAGTCAGTTTTCCACTGTACCCGCTCTCCTACAGCTATTTTAACAGCTCTGTAAGAAACTGGGTACATAAGACACAAGACTTGAATGAGAAGGAAACACGAGGCTATCAGTGACGCCATCGTCTTGGTGCGCATAATGCTGGCAGCGCGGTGTGGAAACACAACACAAACACACGTGTGTACAGCCACCACCATGTTAATACAAGCAGATGTCAACGCAAACCCACGTGCAACACCTCCCATTGATATTTGTGCTTTAAAGAGGTATTCCTCATACAGAGCGATATCATAGAAACGGATGAATGAAGCAACAGGAAAAACAGTAAATGCGATGGAAAAATAAAAGCAGTAAGACAAAGCTAGTGAGAAGAGACACAGGTTGATGCGGTCTCCAAGACCCTGTCGCCAGAACACCAGGCAGTTGATGACGTTGGTGGGGATGCCCACCAGACATTGCAGACTGAGAAGACCTGAATACCATACAACCTCTAGCACATAGCGACTGTTGCTGGTAGTGAGGTTGGTAGACATGTCTGAGTCTAACACTGCCATGTCTGATGCGTTTGAGTTTATCATGGCAAATATCGAGCTTACTGAGACTTCTTCATAAAATTAAAAAAAAAAAATCAAACCACCACTAAATATGAGGGAAGTAACACTAAAATTAAGCAAACAGAAACCAAGAATATTGTGAACAGAAGTTTTTCAGAAATGGGCTAAAAGATAGCTACTTTAGCTTTTCAAAGGATATGTGACCATTGTAAAAATATATAGTCAAATTTCATTAAAATAGTTTGCTGTGAAAACAGTTTGGTGTATGAAAATGGTTTCATTAAACACTGGAGCACAAGTCAGGACAGAAGTTTAGTGAGATTCTCTTATACATAAACTGTAGAAAAATACGATTCAAAAGAACTTGTGGTTTACAGAAATGTCTTAACCACACGACATGTTGACAATTAAAGGTGAGCACTGCTTTCATGAAGTGAAGGAATCCCGCCTTAAGATGGATGTATATTGATGACGATATGAATATTACTCTTTGTACAGACTATTGCAATGTGGATGTTGATCCCCTGAAGGTCGAGAGTTTGACTTGTTTAAAGTTATGCCTCAGAAAAAGTCGTGGAATATTTTCTTTCTGCCAGCGATTCGCTGTTTTCTTCACAGTTGTCCATACCAAGCCGCAGAAAGGCTTCAAAATCAAATTCACAAAGAGCACAAACACATCTGTTGACAGATTAATCCTGAAGGTGATGGCCTTGGCTTGAAATAAAGTCTTTAAAAAATCCGTAGTTGCAAGCATCTTCTTCTACATTATCCACATGAATAACGAGCGTGATAAGGTTTTCAAGCATGGCGATGTATTCTGAGTCAAAGGCATTTGAAATACTGATGCACAAACGACGGGTACTTAACTGCTGTTGTGTGTACACAATGTATAATAAAATGCTTTTATACTTTAGGGAATCATATTTTCGATTCAACACTGTTGTGCTTAAACTCTTTTTTTAACAGTTTGGAAGCGATTTGGTCATCAGTTTGACCAAAAAAACCGAAAGATTAAAAAATAATAAAAAATTGTTTTATTGCTATAAATAAAAGTATTTTTACACGTCGTTAGAAATCAGACCTAAATGGAATAAAGTAGAGACAGGAAATGTCAAGTGCAATAATCACATCGTTAGTATTTACAGAAGGATCCCGAAAATAGAGGCAAGCTAGTAAAACATTTACTCGGAACTACAAATTTGAAAGGTTAATGTCGTATTTATTATCATACAAACACGAATCCGTGCAGCGTGGCTGGTGCGTGCAGGTGAGTGTGTGTCGAGATTGATTGGTACTACGAGACTCTGGATGTTCGTGTGTGTGTGTGTGCGTGTGTGTGTGATCTATTTATCTACTTTATTTATTTTTGTTACTCTTGCTCTCTAGAGGTAATCTCCCCTGTGTTCAGGCTCCTTACGGCGATTCAACAGTAGGACGTGAAGGTGGGCAGACTTATTGTCTGCTCCCTGGTCGCCTTGGTCGATGCTCCGTTCAGTCCCCAGTGGGACGTTTTAGAGATTGTTGCAGTGTTTAGTATCTTGGTGAAGTACGGCCATTTCCTCAGTATAATGGGGCTACTGTTGACTTCGACGACTGCTGTTGTTTTCTAGCTTCGTTGGTTAAGGTTGAGAGTAAGTAAAGGCCTTATTTTTGTCTCTCCATGCCAGCCGTTTGTCTTTCTCACAACATTTACCTTAATAAAGTTTTATTGAGCTGTCTTCATCTCTATTCTAAAATCCCAGCTGACCGATGTTTTTTTTTCTTGTTACTGTACTTGTTATTCGTCACAAAGGTCGGCAATATCCTTCTTGATCTAACGTTATCTTTTTGGCTGACAACAGGATAATCTTGCTGATGTTTCAAAGGATAGGATAAGATTCACATTGCTGTCGATCTCGTGGAAACTTGGCCCAAGAAGTGTTTCTTAAAGCTTGTCCAGGAAAAATTAAAATTCGGATCACTTTTTCTAAACAATTATATAGGATGGAAGACAGACATCACAGTTTTTTTTATTCTTATGACTTGATGCTTAAGTGCACTGTAAATATTATAGTTGTTACTTATACAGCCTTAACAGTTTCGGCTTGAACAGCACATGTTTATTTTCAGAGTTAGTGTACTAAAAATAGACACAATAAGAATAGTTAAGTAGAAAGTACTGTTATTGTGATTCCATTGTTTAAAAATCATCAGAACTCTTTGCTTGACCATTACAAATAAAAACCTCTAAAATGTGGAAAAAAATAATGAGACATCTAAAACTTTGAATTCACAGAACTGAGCCAGTCCGCCATTCTCCATGTCTTAGCGATGCTCGCACGAGCTGCTCGTGGTTCCTCAGCGCGTGCTTCAGCGTTTGAACGAGAATAATCTCGGGTAGTTGCAGCAGAGGTCGGTGCTGCTCTGTTCCACCAGGATACTATCATTATCATTTATCAGGGTGTAATTGTGTGCAGGGCTCACACACCATCTTATTGACTACTGCATCGCACACAGAGGGAGGACTGCTGTGCAGAACAGTCTAGCAGTTCTCGGTGACCTGTTCATTCGTTCACTTTTGTTAACTCTTTTGTTAACTCAGTTTCCTCCTTCCTCCCCGTTTCCATGGAGGACCGTCATTGGTGGTGTCTTGTAATAAGACTGAACATTGCCAGTTCCCGCCACCTAAAGGTTACATTAAGTGGGGAAACACTAGGGAGGCGACTGCCATGCATATGAGTTATATACTTCTAGTTTTGTGTTGTTTGTTAGAGCTGCGGAATAATTTCCTTAACATTTATAGACCTACTACAAGATGGTGATGATCGTGCACAGCCCGTATCCTGTGGCAAAGCTGACGTTTTCTTTGTCCCGTATTCAGTTCAGTCTGGCAGTCGTTCCTGTATAGCTGTTATTGCCATTTAAATTCCACCAAGCAGCTACAGTCATTACAGACCGTAGCGTTTACGTACTCATACAGTTAGGAAATAAAAAGTCATGTTATAAACATAAGTGACGATCTTTGAAAATGTTTTTAGAGTTTATTTCTATATAAGTGATGGCTTTGGTCTGTCGTCTGAACGGCAGATCTTCTGAAAGACTTGAAATCGTGATGAGCGTCTCAACTCAATAGACTGAACTATTCTTCACCTTTCTCTTTTATGCAACCCTCACACATCATTCAAATTATTTATAAATTTCTCCCAGTAGTAGACTTTCTAGTATGCTTTCAGCCATTTATAAAATAACAACAACAACAATAATAATTGTATTTGTTGTTTATTAAGTAGGTAGGAAGAATTATTTTCAAGTTAAATATACTCACCGTTCACGAAAAGAAGAACGTATAGGATTCTAACAAAGTCCGATCTTTTGTTCGAAAATGGATTTAATCAACCACACATTATGATAGTATCAGCTTTTTAATAGTCACAGGTCAGCGACTACCCAACGCAGTGTCCCAAAAAGACGAGGCAAAGTCAGTTTTCTTTTATCTAATTTCATGCCTTAGTAAGTATATATAGTCATGTAATAGTCCGAGGCTCTTTTGATATTTAAACGTGTCTTTTTATGATCCAAGAGTTGAAAAAGTAGTGAGTGGCATTCAGTCACGTGATCAATGGACATTTTTGTAACAGACAACTTGAGAACATGCACCATGCATGACGTAAGCACTGTCTTTAAACACACGGCATCATGGTACTCAACAAGCAAACCGTTGAGGTTAGAACTTTCTGGCAGTTGTCTTTATAAATTCACTTTACTACTTTCTCGAGCTAAGCAAATATTACAATAATATTAATTGGTGTTGTCAGGACAGTGCACATTTTAAGTGAAATAGGAATGATATAGCTAACAGATGAACAGTGATCAGTCTGTCTACCCTGTTACTATTATCAAAAGAAGAAAATGAGAAAAAAAATCTAGTTAAAAGTAGACACTTTCCGTATTGATCTTTAAAATGCTCTAAGCAGTCATTTAAAACTTAATGATAGCTTTTGTCTGTTAATACTACAACAGACCTTGTGAAAGACATGACGAAAGCGGGACGAGCGAAAATAATAAACAAAAATGTGAACCGAGCTGTTAAGTAAAGGGCAGGCGCTAACAACTGCATTAACCATATGGTAGATGTTATAGAAACTCGCCTCAAGAAACTTTACTAGCCCAAACATATTAACAGTCTGATATATCGCAAAGGGCATCATGGTGATGATGTAGACACACGACATAGCAACCAGCATGGAGGGGAGAGCCGTGTCCTGACTGTGACTGTCTACACCTGAGGAACTCCACTTCCTCCGCCACGCCATGCTGGCCTTCAGCTTGAGTACAGTGATGACAGTGGCCACAGATATTACAGAAAACATCGTAACTGGTACTGCAATTCCGAGAAAATCGTTTACTAAAGTCTGGATAACTGTTTTATTTTCTTCGTAAAACTTTGTCCAGACTAACATCCACTGAGAACTGTTGTTTGTGAGATCGAATGCAGCACGTCGCGTAAATATCGAGACAATAAAAAAGCTCTGGAATACAAACCAACATAAAAATATAAGAAATCCCGTAACAGATGTTCTCATTAATGTAGCAGCCCGGAGAGGGAATATCACACACACGCACCTCTCTAGTGTAATGATCATTGTAATACACCCGGATGTCAGTCTGAGACCGTAGAAAGCACCTCTTAAGTAAACCAAATTTTTAATAAAATATTCGTCACCTAGATTCGTGTCGTAGATTTTTAAAAACAAACCTAGCGAAAATATTATGAATCCACACGTTAAGAAAAGTAAGTCTGTTAGAGCCAGAGAAAACAGACAAAGATTCATCCGATGTTTAAGTCCTTGACTCCAGAACACCAAGCAGTTCATCACATTCCCTGGGATGCCCAACATGCACGCCAGTGTTGTTATTCCTGCAAAACATATTGTTTCGACAACTTTCCGTGTCTCGACACTGGCATCATTGTTGTCACTGCTGTCTATAGAAAGACCTGCCGAGCTGTTTGACACACTCATGACAGGGATATGTATCTGACATATATATGTAGGACATATGTAAGGTCAGGGTTTATAAAACGTGGACCTAATAGCGCCCCTTCTTTAAGCATTAGATATTAAACAATATAATCTCATGATAATGTCTTATTTTTAAGATTATTTTTAACAGATGTTAATTGTTTTTGAAGTTATAAATATTATAAGTTTACTATCGCAATTTGAACAAAAAAAAAAGTAAAATAGGATAAATTGCAGCTATTTTCATTTTCTTCCTGGAAGAAATGTAAGAAAGATGTATAGAAACCGTTCTTTTTTATCAATAAAAATAATCTTATTTACATAGATTTTTAAGTTAATTCACTTTATTCTTTTCGTACAGTTTTTGTATATTTTAGTAATGCTCAGTTCGTTGCTGTGTTTCTAAATTTACATATTTACTTTCTTTCTTGTGTTTGTTACTTTTTTTGCTCTGTTTAAGTTCTGTCTCACCAGATTTCTTACTTCTTTGACGCTCTTTTATAGACTACATTTTGTAAAATTGTTTCGACACGTTTATCCAACATCTAATTAAGCTTTAGTTCGATTTTTGTCCTTTATTTCTGTGTGTTTATTTAAGGTAATAGGTACGTGCATGTATGTATACATTTGTGTATGAGTGCTACTAAAACACTAGGGATGTCCCTGCAACAGAAAGCGGCAGTGCCACACCCATATCAAACAGCTTTCCATTGTGTCGGCAAGGGGTAGGTTTATGCTGTTTTCTGCTTTTACCAATCAATTAGAGAATTTCTGGTAAAGAATTTACTGACTGTGATAAGGATTTAGATAAAATTCCTGTTAATGTCATTTTTTTTTAATCTTTAACAATCCAAAATCAATGTCGTTATCTCTGTTCAGTGTTTCTATCAGTTTTATGATTTATTAATTTTCCTTAAATATTTTGGATTCACAATAAACACTTACGTTGACGAATTAGAAAGGTAAAAAGAAGAGGTTGGTATACGGGTGTGTTGCTGACGTCTACACGATTTGCATGTGACATCACCTTTTACTTTTTTGTTTTAGTTTCAATAGTCATCTACGTTTACCTGCGATTAAGTACTTTACTGTTATAATATTGAACAACAAACACTTTAATTCTTAATGATTTCATGTCTGCAGGCAATAGGTCTGAGTGCTAAGAATCTCCTTAATTCTAAACAATGAACGGTAATAAATTATCTGTATATTAATTAGTATTTTATTAGTATTTTACAATGTGTTCCATTTATTTGGTTTTTTTTTTTGTAATAGAAAATAAATATCTCCATCGCACTGCTGCTTACATATCCTAGTGCAAGTGAATAGATGATCAACTGAACGGTGTGTTTATAAAATATTACAAACAAGTAAGCGACCTGTCTCTGTATTTTTCTCTCTTCCTCACCTACACACTCTTACATCAGTGATTTATCACTTTTCATATTGACCAGTTAAGAGGAACCTTCTGTATATTGATAATCCTTAAGACAAATGTTTTCAGTAAAGCAGAATATGGCAGCAGAAAAAAGGACAACAATGCACCTATTGACACATTCAAACACGTTTTCTGAATATAATTCTGCTTCCTTATTCGCAGTTAATCACTGTCAACACTATTTTCTCAACATAGGATCACAGTTCCTCTTAGCTTCTGCAAAGTGAGATCAATGTACAAAGCGGAATAAGTCAAAAACAAAAAGGAGCGAAGGCGTGCAGGTGGTAGAGTTCTACCTGATGTCCCTCAGCAAAGCCCAGTAATGATGATGATAGCGTTTGGTCATCTGTGTCACTGAAAATGTTAATGTTATCTAGTGATGAGGACTGAAACTCGACGCTAGGTGTCGAACGGGTAAACGATGTTCCCGAGGAGTGGGACTTGTTCGTTGCGCTGGGTCACTGATGATGTGTAGGCCTGAAGCTAATTAGTGGTTTTGGTGATTTTAGCTGAATGGTTAGTAGATTTCAAGGAGTATATTTTCCAGTACAGCTCTTGTATTTATGTGTTTGATGTATTTTGAAACAAAATGTTTGTCACGGCACACAATATATAAAAACACATGCGTTAAAAAAAAAAAATTTTATTCTGGAAATGCATGGATTGGGTACACACGGTTAGACAAGAAAAACTCAAACGTTGGGAAAGAGAGTAAAGAGGAGAAAGAACAGGCGAGGACATCCCAGCTTCAACTTCTTGTGTTCATATTAAGAGTTCAGTGTATGACTTCCACAATGTCTCACAATTATTGCTTAGCATGATATGGCAGCTTTTTATGTTATATCTGTATTTCTGAATTCTCGAAGTAGTATTACACAAGTAACTTTTTTTCAACACTTGAGGATAATTCCTTGCTAGCAACCGTTGTCAGTACATCGGTCTTCTTACACTCAAAACAAAATCTGTTTTTCTTTAAAAAGTTTAAATGTTCTTATGAAGCACATTTACTAATTATGACAGAATATAAATCTTTCCAAAATATGATCAAACTAATTTACAACATGCATTTTAACACATAAACATTAAATTTTTTTGCACCTGATTTCACTATAAGAGGCATTCATTAAAGTTTACTATAGCAAGTCCACTTTAGAAGTCGCTTCTGTCAGATCCCGAGAACCAACAAAGAAAACCGACACACGGTCTCCCCCAATGACGTTAAATAATTAAAATTAAGTAACTAAAGAGTTTAATTAAAGCACAACTACATCCTGACAGGAACCTGTAACTGTATTTTTTGTTAGTGTATTGTTCTGTCGCCTCTTTCGGCTCACATTTTGATAGTTTTCACTAACATATCGTTAAAAATATATTTTTAAAATTAACACTGGCATATTTTACTTGTATTAATGATCGTTTAACCTCTTTCATTTATACAAGATCTTGCGTGTAAAACTCAGTGAAAAAAAAATATATATATTGCGATTACAGATCTAATGTGTACACAGTCATCTTGCATTTTTTCTAGATAAGAGATCAATAATTACAACAATTTAATCCAAAGTTTACCTCCATCTGACAATGTGAAATGCAGAGGCAACGGTAGAGGTGCCTCGTTGAGTCAATGTTCGATTTTTGAATACTTACCAGTAATAGGTTTCCTACACTAAAGCCGCTTGTGAGTAGTCACAACCCTCCCCACCCTTTGAGGATGAAAGGTTGTTCCTTCACATCGTTTACTAAGTAATAACACGTGGATAAACATTATTTACCCGACTATGTCTCAGTCAGTGGAGTTTACCGTCTCATGCTTCACGATTTTCTCCTCGCTATTCCTCCATGGCTTGGGCGAACAAATTGAGATCATCTTTAACTGTAACCACAGCTGGCAAGGTCATCACTGTAAAAAAATAATTAAAACAATGGAAAAAGTGGGTTTATTACTCGATGGAAGAGCACACTGTAATCAAAGTTAGGCCTCTTCATTTAATACCATAAGACATCTTCAATAAGCCTATCACCTTCATCTTTTTTTGCCTTAACAAATTTCACAGAACAAAATAGTGTATATGCTTATACATCGTCCAACAATCCCAAGGAAATGTATAGGTGGATTGTTGTCTGTCTGACAAGACCAACTCTTATCCTCTTGCAAAATTCTCCACGAGCCTAAACAATTAATGTGACTAAACCGGAAGCTTTGTGCACACCTGCCTCGTTTTAGTATTTAACTGGAAAAAATTGTATGCCAGCAGTCCAGTAATACAAGTTCGTGTAGAATACAGCCTCATAAAAACATCTCTGCACTTCGTAACCTATGAAATTCAATGGTAACATACAGCAGCTGTACACTCAGATCAAAGGCTGACAAAGCCACCTTATTTTTTCAGTCAGAACAAGAGAAAGATAAAAGCCGTAATGATTGCAAAGAAAAGTCAGTATTCAGAAACAGTGGTTATCTTTTTATATTAGATCTCTCTAAATATATTTAATGCAGAGGGAATTCAAGTCTCATTTTCAGTTTCGAAGAACTATGAACAGACATGCCACAGTATGTTTTCATATTGAGGGGTATGATGCGCAGCTCTAGACAAACCATCCAACCGGAGGTAACACCACTAGATATCCTTTAAATTCTTCATAGTGATTTGTCGATCTGTACGTTTACAAGTCTTTGATGAAAGATGGATGGATTTACTGCAATGCCACACGTCGAAGAAGACTTGACGGAATCGCGAGGAGCGAAGATAATAAACAAAAAAGTAAACTGAGCTGTTGACCAGAGGACATGCATTGACTAGCGCGTTAGTCACCATGTAGACATTATATAAATGGTCGAAAGTGAAAATATCTTGTAGCACCACACGAACAGTCTGCCATATGACAAATGGCACCATGGTAATAATATAAACACACGACACAGCAACAAGCATGGATGTCAGCGCCATCTGTCGACTGTTGTTGTCTCCTCTTGTAAAGCTTGATCTCTGGCGCCACTCAATGTTTGCTTTTAGTCTTACTACGGTGATGATGGTTGCCACAAACACTGTAGCAAACGTTGCGAAAGGTACCACTGTCCCAAGAGCAATGTTTAATAATGGCTGAATAATTGTTTTATTTTCTTCATAGAACTGATTGTGGACTAGCATCCATTGAAACCTGTTGTCCTTTTCAACAAAACTAGCCCGAATCGAAAATAAGAATACAAAATAAAATCCCTGGAAAATAAATAACGAGACACATACTAGACACACCATGGTTCTTGTTTGCATTAAAGTAGCAGCACGAAGAGGAAATAGCACACACATGCACCTCTCTAGAGCAATGATCATGCTGATACACCCGGATGTTAACCTCAAGCCATACATAGTACCAAGCAAAGATGCCAAAGTTTTTATAAAATATTCCTCGCCCAGGTTAACATCATAGAAAGCAAGGAAGGAGCCAACAGAATGAATTGTAAACGCACAAACCAAGAGAAAGAAGTCTGTCAGTGAGAGAGAGAACAGACAAAGGTTCATGCGGTCTCTCAGTCCCTGGCGACAGAACACCAGACAGTTGACAACATTTGCTGGGATGCCAAACAGACATGCCAGTGGTATCAGGCCAACAAAACAGATGGTTTCCACAACCTTTCGTGTCTCGGTGCTGATATCATGATACTGTGCAACCACTTCAAGTGTGGAGGTGTCTCCACTTGTAACAACCGAGCTGTTGTTGACAGTCATGACAGCCCGTGTAGACGATGGTGCCTTCAATTTAAAGTAAATTTAAACAACGGAGATTTAAACTTCACTAAATTTGCATTTTTATTTTTAAACAAAGCAATATTTATTTTTCAAAATCGTTTATTTTTTTCTTTTCTGTCTAATTATTTTGTTTTTCTCTCTTTTTCGCTTTGGAAATCCTAAAAATGAGGAAATAAATTATGACAAGCAAATAGAGATAAAATAATGACATACCTGTCATTTCAACATGCCATTTCTACGACAGACAAAGTATATATAATTATCGTCGTAATTCATGTTTCTTTCCCTCCTCTCCTTGTTTTACTTCGACCATGTATTTTTCTATAACGTTCTATGTTTCTTTTTTTTCCTCCTCCGTTCTATTACTTTGGTTGTTTTTTTTTTTTTTTTTGATGTTTCTTTTAGTATCACCTAGTTTTCTTTTCCATATCAATGCGTCTGTGCGATGCTGCTAATGACCCCCATTATCAATGCACTTCTTGTTAAAAGTAAAATTCTTCAAAATTCAGTACAATGTCTTGATCTCCGCTATCACTATCAAATAAAGTATTTGAAAAACAAGATTAATTTTCCTTAACAAGCTATATTTTAGGATGAAATACTGCCTTTTTGTTATTTTTAAAATGTCCAATTACTTGTAAACGTCTCTCTCTCCTTAGATCGCAGCAGGATATATGTAACATTTTATATCTCCTGCAGTTAGCATATGGACTTTTTAACAGTAGCGGAACTACTAACTAAAGTGACCATCGACATATTATCTTGCCTTGACAGTGGTGATGTTTCCGCCTTAACTCTACCAGAATTGACTGCTGAGTGGAGACTATGGACCACTCTCTGCTCCTTCATGGACTACACACCTTTTACGAGATTTCTGGACCTGCTCTAGCGTGGTTCAACTTCTGTCTCACTGACAGGACGCAGACTGTGTTTGTTGATGTTCAAACATCTCGCCCTGCTCCACTTTCTTGTGGCGTCCCTCAAGGCTCAGTACTCGGCCCAGTTCTGTTCATTCTGTATATTTTGTTAGTCTGTATATGAAGCCACTTTCATCCTGCATCCAGTCTCACAACTTTTCTCATCAATCATAAGATGATGATAGTTGTACTGCTCCTCTTTACCGGCTGAGTCTCACTCTGGTACCAGCACCATAGAAGTCTGTTTTAATGGTCACAGACTGAATGTTAACAAACAAAGTTAAGCTTAACGATGACAAAACGGAAGCCCTCCTATGTTCATCATCATTATTATCTTGTTCTCTTTGTCACAGTTACATCTCTCAGCTGATGTGACATTTATACGCATACTGTATCGTCATCCAGTAATCAAAGAGCTTTTCTGAGACATTTAAATTACGACTCAGACTGTTCCCAGATGGGTGTCTCCAATAATCAGATAGCAGACAAAATAAGTTTACTTTTACTTTTAGCACCGTCCACACCACAACAACAACACACACATGGTTGTTGTTGTTGTTGAGGCGCCCTCACTAGGGAAGACAACTCCAAGTTGTCCGTGTTGCCGCCAGTTAGTGTGGCCGATACATAGACGGGCGATAGTTCTAGATCGTCGTTATTCTTCTGTAAATGGGGGCTACATAGGGGTGCAAAGTCTTGTTTTACCTTGAAAGTGATGTCCGTAAACAGGGTGCTCTCCTCTAAGCTCTAACTTTTCACCCTACCTAAACCTTCAGTTCTCAGGACTTAATGAGTACACTATTTAAAGGTACGTGAACTATTTCTTACACAAAAGTACCTTTATTACAGTCTTTCATTTCCAACTAAACTTTACACTTCTGAAGTTATCCTTGTACATTAATGGAGAAAAACGAATAGGATGTTCAGCGCAGCAAGGAATTACATTCATTACCATTATACATCAGCTCTTCTTTCACTCCTTAGAAGTCTTATTTTGGAATGTAGAAACTCAATTTAAATATATATATATCGGGGTTCATGTGAACACTCCGTCACTCTGTTACATAACTGAAATTGCTCCCATATCATGATTAAGGGTAACAACTCATGCTCAACCTTACATATTAAGGGGCAATAATCCTTGTCCCTAATACTCTTAATATCTAAAACCTATAACTTCTAATGAAGAAGAACAGCGTGGAAAATTATACCGTAACTTAACTGCTCTCTTTCTTGTTGTGAATTTAACGAATAAAAATTACTTAAACAAAAATTGTGCTCAATCAGTTTCAAATAGTACCATATCTGAAATAAATTCTATCGTGAAAAACGATTTGAAAATGTAACGTTTTAATCTCATACCATCCATTTCTTAAATCAAGCTGTGCAAAGCTGATTAATAATCTGCTTTATGTAGTCAAGTATCGCCAAAATTAACCAATTTTGCTATGGACTTTCACATCAACCTTACTTCGAAAAAAATATAATAGTAAGAAGTGAAAAAAGAGAAACAAATGATTACTCTCGTGTATCAACTCAAAAATGTTCCCTACTTTTTTCTTAAAATGAAACTCGTGGGTAAAATGGTTCATTAAATTTTCATTCAGTTCGGACACAAGACACTATAGGATAGAAAGGCATAACACACTGCTTAATTTTATAGCACGTGCTCTCCCTTTCTCCTCCTCTGTTTTAGTTTCTTTAGACTCTCTACGACCATCATATCAGAAAAAAATTATTTTCAGATTCTTATTAAATATTCTTCGCGAGACCGGCTAAAAATTTACATAAACTTGTTTTTCTTGAAACATGAAAACATTCTGAACGTATTGCAAAAACTGTTTACTTTTTCCGTCACTTGCGGTTACGTGAATTACATTCCCTGTAGAAGACATCATGAATATTTTAAAAATCCAAATGTCTTACTTTGTAAATTTGTTTCTGCATCATCCGAAACTTTCCCGAAATAAAATGCGCAGCAAACACCTTGTAGTTCCAGTCTAAATCTTGATGACTGTCGATAATACACAGCGAAGTGAAGTGAGCTGTTCATTAGTGGACAACAATGCACAACCGCATTCACTGCCAGACCCAAGTTGTACATGTAGCATGGATTAGTGAATGTTTGACGATCATATATATCTGAGTGAGTGCGTGTACATAAATATCTGTGTGTGAAGGGTGTGTGATTCCTAGTGGAATCGACTTCTGCAGAAGGTCGGCGTTACTTAGTCTGCTCCAGTCGATGATTAGGAAACTTCTCTTCCTTTCTTTGCTAAGGTATGTATGCAATTCAGAATGTAAGTTGGCATGGTAGTGTGTTTGATCCATCTGCTACACAGCTAGAAACGGTAAACATTTTTCCTTTTCTACTCCTAAACGTTAAGCATCTCTCTCTCACTTCTCTTGACAACTTTTTCTTTAAATTAAAGGCTTTGTTAGTTTTAATTTCTTTTTCTCAACATCTTTGAATTTGGGAAAAGATTATAATTTTAAAATAGTGAAATGATCATTGCAAAAAACAAAAACAAAAAAAACAACCAACAATCACAAGATAACTTTCTTTTTTGAAAGTGGGGGGATAAGCATGTTTCCATGTACATGGGAAAATAATTGTGACCCGCCAAGACGAAATGAGTCTTAAGTCGAGAATTTCAGATTTGCCAAATTGCACATTTTTAAAAAATAGAGTTTCGGACTTTTCTTTTGATACAAAAGTTGTTCTTCTAGCCTTAACACTGAGTGAGTTATAAACGTTTCAAGAGTGAAAGTACAGTAGAGGCTATTTTGAGAAAAGCGGGTTCAAAGATTAGCGTCAAGATGGCTGATTGGGTCTGTTTACTCCTAAACTTTTGCAGAACAACTGTTTTGATCAGTTAATATTTGAATCGTTCTTTGAAGAAGTTGAACATACTGACTCCGTGCTTTCTGGCAAGGTATAACACGATTTGGTTATGACAGGGAAACAGCGTTTGAATTGTGTCTGAAATCAGTTCGGATAACAGTAGGGTACTTCGATTAAAACGTATTGAAAGTCAATTTCTAACTTTTAACATAGCAATGTATTTTCCTGATAGTTTCATAACCAAGGAATCAATTTTTAAAGAAAAGTCAAATTGCACAAAATTGACCCCTATCACCTTTCGGGGCCTCCAGCACAAAACTGCTCCGCGCGACTTAAGACTCATTTCGTCGTGGAGGGTCACAACTGCACAAACATTGAATGCAACACATCAAGCTAAACATGAATTCTTTTTTGCATTGATAATCTTTGGCGAGCTCAGTAAGTGCGCAGATTTGTATAAGTTCATTTTTTTTTTTGCTGCTGTCGGCAATCGGTAAACAAATATGTCTTTAAAAAAGTTTCAGAATAATAATCAAGCTTTTAGGTGATGTTTATGATAATTATGGTGTGCTCTCACGCTGAACACATCCAAGTAGTTTGTCTTCCTCTATTTTACAGTCTAGTCGCATTTACATAGCATACAAAGAGTAAGAATCATTTGTTTTCTTTAAAATATATTTCTTGAGAAACATGCCATGATAAAAAGAAGAAGAAAAGAAGAGAATTATTTTTTTTAATTTTAATTTTGTTACACGAAGAACATTCCTTAAGTATAGGCGCCATTTACTCAACAATGTCCAATCACATACACCTACACTCGCAGACACCACTACTTACACTATGCGCAGCCAAGATCTACATGACCTGTAATATTTATTTATAAGCATCGTACACCTCTCTTTCTCCGATATTGTATTTCAAAAGGACCTACAAATCTGAAATTGAGTAATATATGCATTAACTAAAGTGCGTGGACGCAGATACAATGTAATGTAAGCGCGATAAAATTATGAGGTCAGTTTAAAATGTTTTCCCCATGAATACATTTGTGTAGTTCAGAAGACAGATTGTCCATAATGCAAACATAACTTTTATAGTTGGAACTTAATCTGCCGGTATCTACAACCGACCTCCTCCCTGCTGCTTCTCACGAAACGGTTAAAGATGGCGTGCTTAAGACTTTAAGCTGTTGCCAGTGATTTCTTTACGAGTCCATCCCAAAACAGCTTATACATCAGCACAGCATCTTACCACAGAAGAGCGTCTGTCAAATTTATCTACTTAACTGACCACTCTATTTGTAGAATATCATTTTCTGTTCAAAATAGTGATTATATAATCATAGACATCTCGAACTCCCTTTTCTCTAAAAACAATAAATTTTCTTTTTGCGGTCCTGGTCTATACATGAATTAGCAGGTGGTCTTTACTCCCTTTACTGCTTTTATTTAGCAATGTCTCTTTATTCATGGAGACAAACTCACGTGTTTATTTAGCAGTTGCGAACAGTTAGGGTTCCTCCACCAAATGGCATCACGTGACACAGACTTCTCTTGCAATCCCTTTATGCAATGCCTAAGATTTAGTGTCCAAAATGTCTCGTTGATAAACGCAGTTGAGGTTTGATCGTTGGAGGTAAGACAGTTCTAGATAAGAGTTAGTTACATGTGTTGTTCAAGTCACCGAAGCACTATATAATAGATCAGTGGTTCTTAACCTGGGTTCGATCGAACCCTTGCGGTTCAGTGAGTCGGTCTCAGGGGTTCGGCGGAGCCTCCGCCACGGAGGTCAAAGACACCCGCAATTCGTGATGACACTAAAGAAGGGTTCGGTGAATGTGCATATGAAACTAAAGAAGGGATCGGTGAATGTGCATATGAAGGTTGTGGGTTCGGTACCTCAAAAAGGTTAAGAACCAAGGTAATAGATTAAGGAGTGTAGTAATGCTAAAAATATAAACATCGATGCACATCAAGAATGACCCTGTTTCCAGTTTTATTTAATGTCTTCTTCGATACATGTATGAAACCCCCCACGACCATCATACTTCCATTTCAACTGGTGGAAGGACGATACACAACCTACGCCTTGCAGATGACAGAGATCTGTTAGCAGGCACTAACAAAGAACCTCCAGTACTTGGGAGACACCCTCTCCAAGGACGGCAGCTCCACGTCAGATATCCACATCAGGATCGCAACAGCAACAGCAGCAATGGCTAGACTAGATAGAATATGGCATAGCCTTAAGATCAGATTCACTACAAAGTAAAATCTGTACAAATCACTAAGAGTACTGCTCCACGGACATAGTACATGGACCCTGCTTGCTTGAATCCAACAACCGGAAAATAAACTCTTCCTTTTTAATGTTAAATGTCTTAAACAAAGAACAGTTCAATCAATTACATTAGAGACATTTAAGTTTACTCACTATATAACCTTCACCGTTTTTTTTCTGAAGAATTTAGTGGGAGAGACATTTACGTAGGAAAAAAACAGCGTTAACCTCTGAAACGGTCATGATACTGGTAAGATTTGTGTTTCGTTACCGCACGAAAATTATTTTGTTTTGTTAATTTACATGTATGTGAATTCTTGTGGACAATAGTAAAGAAATTACTCCAAGCCATGCTAATGACAAAACAATAATTTTTGTACTTTCTACCGCCCTTAACGCTCCAATGTTTGAAGTACAGACGAGATGCCTTGCGCAAAAGACAAAAACGGAAGCAAGCTAGCAAAATATAAAATGTGATTTATCTTTGATTAAAGATTATTTAGTATATGACAGTAACGAGAGAATGCACCTGCTAGTGTTTAAATTTCGCTGAGTATCTGTAATTAAAGTTGAGAATATGGGTTGATATACTTCTCTCTCACAGACACACCCCACAGCTGTAAGGCCAACAAAGCAAATTATCTCATCACTTATGCCACAGGAAAGAACTATTTCAATCAGGCAGTTATCAGTTGTGCAATTATCTTTCTCTCTCCTCTCAAAATGTTGCTAGGACTACTCAAGAAGATATCAACTAAGTCAACCGTTTAGAAATGTACGTACACACACCTTACTCTTTAATTAATTGTGAATTATTTTTTTTAAGTGTTTTAAACTGCCTACGTTTTCTACATCAGGTACATTAATTACACACCTCGTGAGAGCAATCATCTGTGGAAAGACGTGTCGCACTTAAAAATTTCCTATAATATGAAACACAAAAGAGACCTTGTAGCTCCAGTCTATATCTTGATGACCGCCGATAATACACAACGAAGTGAAGTGAGCTGTTCATTAGTGGACAGCAATGCACAATCGCATTGACTACCATACCCACATTGTGCAAACGTGCAAAATTCATGAAGTCCGGTATACAGGTCAATATAATATTCCACGTCACTAACGGTAGCATGGTGATGATGTAGACACAGGATACAACCACCAGCATGGATGTCAGCGCCACCTGTCGCGACTGATTACAATCAGAGCTGGACGTTACTCGCCATTTCGTGGCGGCTCGGAGTTTGATGACTGTGATTATGGTCGCGGCTAGCACAGTGACAAAGGTAAGAAAAGGTATGACTGTTCCCAACACAACAGTTCCTAGAGTTTCGATTACAATTTTATTATCTTCGTAAAACTGGGTTGAAACAATAATCCATTTCACACCAACTTCATTGTGAACTAGAAGTACGAGACGGGAAAGTGGATTGACAATATAAAATGCCTGGAACATCACCAAGAGAAATAAAATGAGAGCACCCATGGTACTAGTTCTCATAAGAGTACGAACACTGAGAGGAAATGTTACGCACACACACCTTTCCACCGCGATTACCATGGTGATGCACCAAGAGGTCAGTCTGAAGGCAAATGCCATGCCTGTTATATCAACGATAGTGTTTAAATAGTATTTTTCTCCAAGAGTCTCGTCACTAAACTTTATAAAAGATGTGACTGGAAGCGCTACGAATATACACACAAAGTATAGACCATCTACCAGAGCCAGAGAGAAGAGGCAGAGGTTCATGCGATCCTTCAGTCCCTGTCGCCAAAACACAAGGCCGTTGACAATATTTGCTGGAATACCAAACACACACAGGACAGTTGTCAGTCCCACAGAACAAACTGTTTCTACAAACTGTCTTATCTCCTCACTGATGTCGCAATAGAGGCTGACACCTGTTTGACAGTCCTCTAGTGAAGCATTTCTGTTCTCGGATGTTGACCTATTAAGAAAACTAAGCATGATGATTAGTTCACTCTCTTCGTGTGAGAGCTAAATAACTACCTAGAATATTGTATGGATTATTTAGAAACCCTCTTACCTGTTCACTTATTTTATAGTTATATTACACCCTTTTCCCCAAAGCCTTTTCTATGATTAGAACTTTTTTAATTAACTAATTCTGAACAAAAGCACTGACAGCAATAGGTATAAACACTTCGATTTCAGTTCTAGACTTTTTATACCCAACTGAATAAAAGTATGGTTTTTTTAGTTTGATAAAGAAAAAGAAAGTGCATTTTATTGATGAGACAAAAGCCTTCAGAAAGGATTGCGTATAAATAATTACCTTAGGTAAATGGGAACTTATTTACCTATCACGAAAAAAGCTTTTTTTTTACAATTCTGGTGATATTTTTTTTACATTTGAATTACAAAAATAAGATTTTTTTAGTAAGCTTTTATGTTGTGTACACTAGTCTTGAAATTGTTAAAACCGCTGCAGATTTTGGAAGTCTTCTGTTTTTTTTTGGTGTTTTTTTTAAATTCTACTACATCATTAATTTAATTCTGTGCAATTTTCCCTTCCGACATATTAAAAATGTGTTTGTGTAATTATAAGTGTATGATTGACCTGTGTGTGTGTATGCTTGTGTGTAGGTATATATGTATATGCGCGCGGCTGCATAGTTATTTTGTTTGAGTGTATATTTGTGTGTAAGAGACAGACAGAGAGAGAGAGACGAAGGTTTTGTATTTTTCTAGTGGACGTGGATGTTACAGACAGTAACTGTCCTTATATTTGCTCCAGTATGTGGTAAAAAAACTATTTAACCAGGTTTCATGCAAAAGAAAGTATACTGTTTTTTAATGCATGTGAACATGGCATAGATATTGTGTTTGTCTCTATTTTCTAAACACCTGTGTATACTGTCTTCTAGATGAGGTAAGCAGCTTTTTCTCACTGCTATTTTTAACTTCACCAAGCACATCTCTCTTTTTTCGGTGGATAAAACGCAGATGACAGAAAAAAAATAATTTGATAGAAGAGTATAAAAATAAAATAGCGACATTATCATTGCAAGAAAATAACAATCATGAATTTCTTTTCTGTGAGTGGTGGGGTAGGGGGATAGTTATTCACATTACTTTCCTTTTCCTCTCATTACTTTTACCTGCTCTTTTCCCCTTAATTTTCGAACGATTAATAAATAGACTAGGTTCTTTAAAGAATTTGACAAAAAGTGACTAGCGTCTGACAAATGCAGTGCTTTATCAGTTGCCACCCTTAAGGCAAACACAAAACCTTATGTAGATTGTCTTTGAAGACCTTGGTATATGGGCAGGTTTGTGTTAGTTGATTACTTTGCTGTTGTCGACAGTCCATAAGCATGTATACATTAAAAACATGGGTTGTGGTGTTATTTACAATATGGTGTTTGCATTGAACGCAGGCAAGTGCTTTGATTTCCTATTACTTCAAGTCCACTCGCACTGACAGCTTTAATAATAACTATAAAATAAAAAAGAAGTCGTTGGTTGCCAGAAGATATCACTTGAGAAACATGCCCAGAGGACCCAGAAGAAGAATTTTTATTTCTAACAGCACAAGAACCCGTCCTAAGAATGGGCGCTACACTCGCAGACGCCACTATTCACAGGTATTTGTACACCCAAGACCTAACTAGCTTATAACATTTTTCTAAATTTCTAAGCACTTAATTGCTTTTACACATGTTTTTCCCCCTCATTTTACTCAATAAGAATGCAAACAGATTGTCATGGATCTAGTCAGAGTGCTAGGAATGGGCGCGTGTGTAGATGAAAGCGTGCGAATGATGGACGTTCTCTAAATAGAACGTGACAAATGACGTATAGTGACGTCAAAAGAAGAGTGAGGTAAGCGAGAGAGACGTTAGAGAAGGGATATGGAAGCAGAAGGACGTTAGAGGGCATTTTTAGAAGAAGGACGCTGGAGAATAGAGAGAAGAAGAGGACGTTAGAGAGTAGATAGAAGAGGAAGAACGTTAGCGAGTGGAAGAAGAAGAAAGTTAGAGAGCGGAAAGGGAGAGGTGAACGCATTTGCCAAGACAATGCGATTTGCTAATCAGAGATCGAATGAACTAATGTGAAAGGAGAAACGACTGCCAAGACAGTGAGTTTATAGTGTGTGAGGTGTTCGTTGTACTTTGTAGAAGTGGAGATTGAAGGAAAAACTGTGGTGTTGGAGACCGTTTTGCTTTTATAGTTAGGATCTATTTTTTTTGGTTGGTAATTTTGATCAGTAAACAGACACACTCGTACAGGCGAATTATTCTTTGATTGGAACGAAAGCACGCGCAATTGTCCGACCCGCTGGTGAGTTGGAGAGAGCGAAAAAACAAGAGGCACCGGCGGTGTCGTGACAAGTATATATACTGGAGGGCGGGCCAGCGGGCGGGCCGGTCAGAGACAGGAGGCGGGCCGGATCCGGCCCGCGGGCCGGCGTTTGCCCAGGTCTGGTCTAGTCACATTTACAGTTCAAATAATAACATAAAAAGAATAAGAATCATTTGTTTTCGCGAAAATATATTTCTTGAGAAACATGCCATGATAAAAGAAGAAGAAAAGAGGATAATTATTTTTTTTTATTTTTATTCTTTTGCAAGAACGTTTCGTAAGTATAGTATTTCTAATCACATACACCAGGGATGCACAACCTACGGCCCGCGGGCCATATCCGGCCCGCGACGCCGTGCCATCCGGCCCGCGAAACTTCTGCCCACAGTGCAGGAAATCGGCATGTAAGTAATAAAAGAAGACCTTAAAAAAACGAAAAAAAA